>OX638105.1:22500-622500 GCA_951804965.1 Horisme vitalbata | reverse complement strand
CCTTGCACAACACCACGAAGGCTCACTTCAACGTTGTTATGGGGGACTTTAACGGCAAAGTGGGAGTCCGAATTGGCGACGAATCCAGAGTGGGCCCGCATGGTTTTGGTTGCAGAAATCACAGGGGGCCAATGCTAGTCAACTTCCTAGAGAAGGAGGGGCTCTTCTTGATGAACTCGTTTTTCGAGAAGAAGCCCCACAGGAAGTGGACATGGCGTAGCCCCGACACTGTGACCAAAAACGAGATCGACTTCATCATGACGGATAAAAGGCACGTATTCAGAGACGTCTCCGTGATCAACAGGTTCAACACCGGATCTGATCACAGACTTGTTCGAGGCTCTCTGAATATCAATTTAAAGCTGGAAAGAAACCGTCTGATGAAGGCCACGCTCCGACCCAATCTACTCCAGATCATGGCGTGCACCGAGAAGTTTCAGAAGCTTCTCGGTGACAGATTCGTTGCTGTGGAACCTACCGATGACGTTGATGAGGCCCTACAAAACGTGGTTGGAACGTTAAGGGACGAGGGCATCAAATTCTGCCAAATGCAGCCTAAAGGCAAGAAGTCCAAACTCACGGATGAGACTCTTCGGCTGATGACAAAAAGACGGGAAACCACTCAGGCCACTTCGTCAGAGAGGTCAGACCTGAACAAGCGAATTGCGAAGATGATGCGGCGCGACCTTCGGAGCTCCAATACACGCCTCGTTGAAGAGGCAATAGAGCAAAACCGAGGGTCCAAAGTATTCATTCAGCAGCTTGGCAGGAGCCACCTGACGAAGTTAACGACACACGATGGCCGAACCGTCTTGTCAAAGCTGGAGGTATTATCTGAGATAGAGGACTTTTATGGCCGACTGTATGCGGCACATGCTCCTTGCCCCCAACGTAGCAGTCACGATTCTCGAGCTACTCTCACCCGCCACTATACCGACGACCTGCCAGAGATCAGCCAAGACGAGGTCGTACTGGCCCTGAGACAGCTTAAAAATGGAAAAGCCCCCGGTGAAGACGGTGTTACGTCGGAACTTCTGAAGGCAGGAGGAGCTCCTGTTGTGCAGGAGCTGCGGAACCACTTCAACTCCGTCCTTCACTGTGGAAGAACTCCAAAGGCGTGGAATGAGAGCTTGGTGGTTCTGTTTTTTAAGAAGGACATAGGGCGCTTCTTAAAACTTACAGACCCATCTCGCTCTTGAGTCACATCTATAAGCTGTTCTCTCGGGTTATTACAAATCGTCTCGCCAGAAGACTCGATGAGTTCCAGCCTCCGGAGCAGGCCGGGTTTCGCGGAGGATATGGCACCATATACCACATTCACACAGTGAGGCAGATTATACAGAAGTCCGAAGAGTATAATCAGCCCCTGTGTCTGGCGTTTGTGGACTATGAGAAAGCCTTTGACTCTGTAGAAACCTGGGCTGTCCTGGAATCCTTGCAGCGATGCCAAGTGGACTATCGTTATATCGAAGTGTTGAGATGTCTGTACGAAGCCGCCACTATGAGTGTCCGAGTACAGAACCAGCAGTCTAAACCCATCCAACTGCGCCGCGGAGTGAGACAGGGAGATGTCATATCTCCGAAACTGTTCACAAGCGCGTTGGAGGACATGTTTAAGACGCTGGACTGGAAAGGTATGGGCATAAACATAAACGGCGAGCACATCTCACACTTGCGATTCGCTGATGACATAGTCCTAATGGCGGAGTCGCTGGAGGAGATGCAACAGATGCTGGACGGCCTAGCATCAGCCTCGCGAAAGATAGGTCTCGGCATGAATTTGGACAAGACCAAAGTTATGGTCAATGACCGAATTGATCTGAGTCCTGTCGTCGTTAATGGACATCTTCTTGAAGTTGTTTCGGAGTATACATACCTCGGGCAGATATTGCAGTTGGGTAGAAACAACTTCGAGAAGGAGGCCAAGAGGAGGATTCAGCTGGGTTGGGCAGCATTTGGAAAACTACGTCGAGTCTTCTCGTCACCCATACCGCAATGTTTGAAAACGAAAGTTTTCAATAAGTGCGTCCTACCCGTCATGACATACAGAGCCGAAACGTGGACACTCACAGTACGGCTGGTCCACCAGTTTAAAGTCGCTCAGCGAGCTTTGGAACGAGCTATGCTCGGGGTTTCTCTGAAGGATAAAATCCGTGACGAGTGTATCCGACATAGAACTAAAGTTGTCGACATAGCTCAGAGAATTAGCAAGCTGAAGTGGCAGTGGGCTGGTCATATCTGCCGAAGAACCGATAACCGTTGGGGTAAACGAGTTCTTGAGTGGAGACCGCGGCTCGGCAAACGTAGTGTAGGACGTCCTCCGGCCAGGTGGAGTGACGATCTGTGAAAGGCTGCTGGTAGAAGCTGGATGCGTCGAGCTCAGGACAGGGCGCAATGGCGCTCATTAGGGGAGGCCTATGTCCAACAGTGGACTGCTATAGGCTGATGATGATGATGATGATGAAACATAGAGTGAATATAAAATACTAGCCAAATGTATTATAATTACAGGTAACAGACAGCATTGTGAGTTAGATTCTGTGATAGTTTCACAGGGCCAATTTTTCTGTCTGTTAATCCAGTAATTTTCAATTTATCTAACAGTTAATGATAGCTGACAACTCAAACAGATATTTAGCTAATCATTTCACTCAACCTAAATTCCTACCTGTCATGACATACGGAGCTGAAACGTGGACACTTACATTACGGCTAGTCGACCACTTTAAAGTCGCCCAGCGAGTTAAGCACCGACCTATGGTTGAAGTTTCTTTGAATTATAGGATCCGCAACGAGACTATCTGACATAGAACTAAAGTTATCATCAAAGCTCACAGGGTTAGCAAGCTGAAGTGGCAGTGGGTTGGCCATATCTGCTGATGAACCGATAACCGTTGGAGGAAACGAGTTCTTGAGTGGAGATCGTGGTTTGGCCGACGTGTTACGATAGTAACAATATATATCAATGGCCGACGTAGTGCTGAGCGCTGACGAGCTGAGAACAGGGCGCAATGGCGCTCATTAAGGGAGGCCTATGTCCAGCAGTCAGGAACATCAGTCCGCTATAGGCTGATGATGGTGATTAAGTTAAAGTATAATTTATTTTGTTATCTTATGCCATTTTCATGGTGCTAAAACCGCCTCATCTAGGACAAGTGTTTGCATCACATGCAGACATTGTTCCAGCGTGTTTACTTATATATTTTCGCTGAGTAGTCGCCTGCGCTACTTTAACACGTGCCCAACGCAAAATATGGCTGACTAGCTGTTCATTAGTACGTTAGGTCGGAAACCGGTGTTTCATATTCATGTTGAATTAACTTCAAGCAAAGAGTAAGCTGACCAAAATAGCTAGGAATTAATGAGGTACCTACCTACTCCCGATTAATACTACCTAATTTTGTTGACAGCCTCGTTAGTGCAATGGAAGGATAGCCGACTGAAACGTCATAGGGGCTGGGATCGGTTTCCGCTGTAGAGTAAATGTTCACGTGATTCATGATATTCCAGTTTTTTTTTATAGTTTATAGGCTTACGTTTGACCGCCACCTCACGCGCTAAGTGAAGATGCGGTCGACGATGTAGCACGCCGGCCTAGAATGTAAATATTAACTCTACGCTTGAAGACCCCAGAGTCATAGCTATAGGGAAGCACTGCCGCTGGAAGAGCATTCCACTCCTTAGATATCCTAAGGAGTAAAGTTACAGCAAAGCGCTTCGTGCGGGCAGGAGGAATGTCCACCGTGTACAGATGATGAAATATTTGTTCCGGTTCTGGTTGTGGTACAATGGAATGCAGTTCCTGAATACCTCCAATACGAAAAAAATTTGAGAGCGAGACAGAGAGAGAAAGAGAGTATGTTGGATCCCACTGAACTCTGTAACGGCTGAAATGTTTTGAAAGAAAATTGAATTGTGATATGGATTAATACATAAGCTACTTTTATCCAGGTACCACGCGAAGCCGCGAGTGAAAGCTAGTAATATTATTAAGAAAAAAGTGTGAAGTGTGAATTGTCTATATATAAATGCACAATAAGTCTTCATGGACGCAATGGATATGAAAGCCATGCCCTCAATGTATATATGTGGGTGTGTTATGTTCTGTGTAAAATGGTAACAAGTTGTTTGTTTACTACAGCGGCGGTGGTGATTGCGTTCTTCCTGTGCTGGGCTCCGTTCCACTTCCAGCGGCTGTTCTTCATCTACGGCACCTCCTCGCCGCACTATCACACAATCAACGAGCACCTCTTCTACGTCGCCGGGGTCTTTTATTATATCTCCGCCACTGTCAACCCGATCTTGTATAACGTCATGAGCCATCGGTAAGTTAACATTTTTTATATGTACCTACAACTAGGTATTTGGTACTTACATATGAAATTGGCGTTTTGTATGGAGAATTTCGAGAAATTGATTTTTCATTACATACATTTTTGTATTTTTTCCGGAACTACAAATCCTATTCCCCTAAAATGTTGTGTGTATAATTAGACAAAATTGTGAAAAGTAGACTTTATTTAAAAAAGAAAACGAGTATATAAATACAACGAAGATAAGCATTGAAAGTGACAACATATAAAATGAACTGTTTTTAAGTTTTATTTTTTAGCGAAGAACTTCCTTAAAAATAGTACTTGATTTTCAATCTTTGCAATAATGTTACAACGTACAAAAATTAATTATTTTTGTAAACAACTGTTGAATTTAAAAATATATGTACAAAATAAAATAGAGTAATAAAAACGCAAGGATAAATATTGTTTGGAAATATTTAAGTCTCCAGATTATACAGAGAAAATGGAACTAAAAGTTTTTCAATTACAAAATTTATTTAGATGGCTAAAGGCCACCAAGTCTATAAAATTATTCAATCGCAATAAATTATGATTAAATTAACAGAATTTCAGCTTGAAATAAATTAATGCTGCGTAATCGACAACGAAACCACAGACAGGGCTTGCACAAACCTCACCGAATAAAAACATCCCGACTTTGTAAGAAAACACTCAAAATAATCGAAAAATATTTCCAATCAAAATATTATTATTTGTGGAAAAGAAACACAGTAAATAAATGTTGAAAAACGATAACATCCGCAGTAGTTCATAAAACTCTGTTGCAAAAATTTGCGCTCTAGAGTATGAAGCCTTTGCTATGCTGTATATTATTCCAGCAGCTTCTTGAATAGTAATGAAATCTCATTGGCTACATTGTGCTGAGCCACCTAAGTTTCTTTTTCCTAATTTTCGTTTGTCTAAGCAATCCCTCGATAATGGCGAACGAAACAAAACAAAAAACATTTATCTAGATCGGTCGAGCCGCTTTCGAACTTTTGCAAGACCTACGCGCGGCAATTGAATTATTATATAGGTATATAGATTTCAAAATAAATATCTCACCTTAAAAAATAATGTGGTTTATCTTATCAAAACCTTCAAACGGTGAAAGAAAAGAATCATAACGCACGCCACTTTTACGGAGTCATACTAGACAGTCGTGACTCGTGACGCCTCTATATCGAGAGGTATTTTGAATGTGAAGACTAAAGAGGCAATATTTGGTTAGAGATAACGGCTACAAACCAATTTATTTGATACAAAAAAAAGACATTAATGAAGTGAAAAAAAGACATTAATGAATATTTAGACTACCTTCAATAGATTTGCGTAGTGAGCAATAGCTGAAGATATCGGTAAAAGGAAGAGTAGTGATATTTTTTTTATCTAAATCTATATTTGACGCACGTTATCGAATCCCATACAAAATAGCGTTAGTCTTGTCTAGTCTTGAACATAGGAAGGTGAAAATATTTGTTCACTAATCCTTTGTGCTCCAGGCACTTTATAAGGCATTAAGGCACTAGGCAATGGGAATATTAAGGTGAACAAAGATTTATGAGTGAATGTTGTTATGGGCATGGTTAAACTGTTGGATGTGAATAGCTCCTAGAAATCCGAATAAATACAAATATTAGTACCTAAAATCATTCTCCTGTCCTTGTCCCACTCTAGGTGGGGTCGGCACCACATGTTCTCTTCTTCCACTCACTTCTATCAGCCGTCACATATTCTGTGTCCATTCCTGGCGTTACGACCAGGCATAAACATATATATGCATATAAATAGGAATACCTGGATTACAATATAGCTCTACAAATATATGATGTGCAAACATTAGGTACTGTTTAAACATTGATCTTTTTAAGGGCATTTCATATCTCTCAAATATTTATTATTACTTTTCGAGAGCTCAATATAATAAAGACGCAGTGCTCACATAGACGCGGACTTTATTTAGGGGCCACCATTGACTTTATTTAACTAGTGAATCCTAATTTAATGTTACAAGTTGGCGAAGAATGACTCAGTTTTTTTTTTGTTATTTTCGATTATGATCAAATTAACATCCGCCCTTATTTTCGCTCACTCCTAAACGTTCGCCTTTCTATTTCTGTGAAAAAAATCACGCAGCAGCTTGTTACGTGTCGTTAGGTTTTTCCGAGAAATGAGCAGACAAACAGTCTTATTTGATAATATTAGTTTGGGCAATCCACACTGTAGGTAACTCATTTACTAACTTACTACGTTTATGGATAAAGAAAGCTACTACTTTTTCTGGGATTTTCATTAGACGCTATAACATTGAAGAAGTCCGCGAGTGTGATGATTTTTGGGAAAACAATGAGTTTGCGTGGTGAAGGAAATGATTATAGATACGCGAATTTTTTTGTCAGCACCACGTCACTATTTAGTCAGTTTCATGGGACATATCGTCTGATAAGATATCAGACATAAGTATCCCTAGGGGTTCCTCATTCATCGATATTACCACGGACCTCATCTCTGTGGTCCGTGGTGATATTACATACTCTCGGTTAACAAGCGATAAAAAGTTGACTTGATCTCGAAAGTCAAGTCTCGAAAGTCATTTGGGCGATCCGAATCACTCGTCCTTCGTGTTACTGGGCTCACGATACTATCGTTTGTCGGAACGATAATAAACGATAATAACGGTGTGTCATGACAATCGTAGATAGTGAGAACGGTGCTCGAATGATTCTCATGGGAATCCCATGGCTATTTCTGCCGTGAAGCAGCTATGCTGTGTTTCGGTTTGAAGGGTGTGGGGGCCGGTGAATTTACAGGAGGCTTAACCTCTTCATACCTCAAGTTGATGCATCGTAGAGCTCGTTCCGAAAAACGTAATCTACGATGGAATGCTTTGTGGTAGGTAATGGTTACCACTTACCATCAAGTGGGTCAAGTGCTTGTTGCATCTTCAAGTACCATAGAAAAATCATCCATCGTTCTTATACTGACAATAGTATTGTCCATGTGAAAACGCATTTACTTTACATATTAGCGACTTCGCACTTAATTTCTTAGCCTACCTATGTACCTGTAAAGTAAATCAACATTTTGCCGCGAGTATTCTCACCTCTCATTTAACTAGAAGGCTGTATCTTGTTTGGTAACGAAGGTTATATTACACGTTTGACGGCGCACAGGCGAACCGAAATCTAATAAACACGCAAAAGTAGATACGAGTGAATATAAGATGGTTCTCGGTTGTAAAACATTGGTTTTGTGAAGGCGGTGGCTTTTATGACGGTGCCTGACGCTTGTAATGTACCATCTTATTACATCGCAATGTGTTCGTAATGGATTCTATTAGATAAAAACACTTGAACGAAATACCGGATATAATAGATTTTAAAATAAAATAGTCTTATAAAAACCGCACAAAATATTTTTTCCTCCAAAAAATATGTGATAGTTTAGTACTATTTTAAATACCTTTTCATATAACTTATCGTTTTTGAGGTTTGTTGTTATTTTAATTGATACTGCATACGGTGCAAGTTCGATATCGCTTTGGGTGCAAGCTTTGTAGACTGAAAATCACAACAATTAAATCTATATCAGTTACTTTACCATTTAAAGAACTAACTTATATATCTTATTTTTCAAATAAATAGAAGTAAACATGGAGATTTTTCTATAAATGGTTTATTATTCAAATATCTTTTTCTTTGATGCTATAGTCTCTGGACTCACGATCACTAAAGATCAGTAATAATGTTTGTACAATCTGTAGTATGAGTACAATCCACGCCTTCCCCGTAAACAGCTCGGATTAGATGTGAGATAGCAAACACTTGGCTTCACGGCGAGTCTCCACATATCGACGCAATATTAGCTTCCAGGAACGTGCCGGGAATGGAGTCATTGTCTTTGGTTAGCGTTCTATCATAATCTGATATCGTTGGTAAAATGGGTTTATATTCTACAGCCTTTGCATTCTGAACTTTTTAAAACGATAATGTTTAACCCGCAGTGCTGTTGCGAGTCAGCGGTTCCAAGAGCGAACGTTTGAAAAAAAGATGTGGAATGCGAAATATTTATTCCTCCTTTACGACAAAATTATTAAAGAATTTAGCTGTAATCTTTACATACATTTTTTTTAAGGTCTACCTCTCTTATATACTTTGAAACCATTGATCAAATTGTGATGACGCCCGCGAGGGTTCCTGGCCCAAAATTCTAAATAAATAAAAATGAATAAGTATTTGTATATTTGTCCTCTATGCATTCCTATACCAGTGATCATATTGTGATATGCAAATATATACGCAAACGAAATTGGTGGCGGATTAGCTAGTTAAACAGAAATATATTTTTATTTTTAATTTTAATAGTAGGTATAAATTCATTGAAACTTAAATTTGAAATATTTAGTAGGTATCAGACTAGGAATAATATACATATACATAAGCTACTTTTTATCCGAAACACGAGTAAAGTCGCAGGCGGAAGCTAGTGTTGAATTAAAGAGTACCTACTTGAGTTCGTTTTATTTATTATGGGTTTATTTATTATCATTAATAATAATTTATTATATTTTTATTATTATTTCACTTTTACATTCTATTACTCAAGGTACCGGCTAGCATTCCGCGAGACGCTCTGCTGTGGCAAGGTCAGCCGTACGAAGAGTCTCCGGAACCACTCCAGCATCAGGGAGACGACCGTGAACCACACGTCGGAGGGCACCCACCTGGTGCGCGTCCAGTCGCATGCACATCAGCGGATCGACAGGAACCGGCGGGGCAGCTTCGGCACGGAGACCACCAGGTAGCGAATGCAAGTTATAGTAGTTACCTAGTGGTTTCTATGTAGTATTGTGTACTGTGTTGTCCTTAGCGAATAGTTTCAGGAATCAACCTGTGAATGGACCGCTCAGTGGCATTTAGATCTGTGATCTGGGTCACATGTCGTCACAATGTCGATTGTGGAGTTTTTTTTATGTCTTATCTCTTGTGTATGATATCTCATCTCGACCAAAAAATCAAAAACCACCATGTGCTACTTACATAAGACATAAGGCTAACAATAAATTTAAATGCTATCTAATAGCAGGTACAGACTTTTGAAATGTAGGATGTAATGTAACACACAATGAAAAAATTTGCCGTACACATTGTCGCAATGTAACATGCAGTGTAACAGAATTCCCATAGTGAGGACGCCTTGCACACACGAACTGTGCACAATACTGCTGTGCGCTGTGCTACTGCAGCGCTGTGTCCACGCTTATAAAATGCTCCTTTCATGTTACTTTTCATGTTACCTTACAGCAGCCTGTGCCCGACTTAAGGCTAACAATAAATTTAAATGCTATCTAACATTTTCAAACCAGACTACAAGACTAGAACACGCATCTCTTCCTGCAGCGCATTTATCCGATGGTAGGTACTTGGTCAAGTAACGTCATGGTCGAAAATCTTGTCTAGCTAAAGCTAAGTTATTTATGAAGTTATGTTACTGCATCTCCGCCATGGGTTTTTTTTTAACAATCAACGGGCCTTCAAGGGCCTCTGAGAAAGGTCTATATAATTATCTCGATGGATGTGAATGGACTATTGAAGAACCATAGTTTTGACGAACAAGAAAAGTAACAACAGTTACTCTGGTGTTAAAGTTTTTAGACCACACGACATGGCTCATACTTATTTTAAAGAAATGACTCGTGAAAGCGCTCAGAGGCGCTGAGCGCTTCCCATTTCATTTCTTTCAAAGAGTAACTGTTGGTACTTTTCTTTTCATTAAATGTTCGTCAAAACTATGGTTCTTCTACAGTCCATTCACATCCGTCGAGATAATTAAATAGAACTTTCACATCACATTTACATTATGATAACAGGTAGATATAGGAACAGGCAATGGAATATAACAAAGCCATCTTGTCCACCAGCCTGTGCAGCGAGAAATGGAGACAGGAGTACTTCAAGGAGCCGAAGAAGATGGCCACCGTGAGGAAGGAAGCAGGCAACAATAACGAGGGCAGCCACCTCATCCACAGCGGGCTCAGGGTGGATGACGATATGTCATGTTGAACTAGCGTTGTTTAGGTAAGGTTAATACAAGATGTTTCTGAATATTCACTATTTATTTACCATAATAACATTAATATTTAAGTCTAAAATATTAGTTGAACTATCTTAACATAACTAAATGATTATACATATTTTACAAATATTATTAAAATATAATAGCCTGACTCAAATCCAGACTGTCTCCACACGGTAGAGTGCCCAGAATGCTGGCTGCATTGCCACATTGGATATCAAGGCAGATCCGTTGGTCGAAATAGCGAATTATTCCGGAAATCCCCACCAAGCCGCCCCACTGGTGGGGATTATTGGATTTTTTTTCCAATAATCCCCACCAGCTACGCCGTAGTCAGCTACGACGTAGTGGTGGGGATTTCTGGAAAATAAATTCCAATAATCCCCACCAAGTCAAATAGCAAATTTTAATCACTCTTATTCCTTTACTTCGTGGTATTATGTTTTTCTCTGTAGTGCATCATATTAAAATAACATAGGTAATTTAAGTAGGAAGAGTTATTTACTAATGTTTAAAGCAACATTGGATGTTAGAAAAAAATAATGAAAAAATAATTGTTATGGTCTTTAATATAAATAAATTATTTATAAAATTATAATTCTTTAATTAGTTAAATCATAATCAGTTATGTATTACTAATTATAATTAAACTAAATTAACAATACAAACATAGTAAAAATCAACAAAGTCTTAACAATACTTATTCTTATACTTCTACAAACAAACTTTTATAATCACGTTTTTAGTATCACACATAATTTTTATTTTGTCTTAATTAGTTCTGAATCTGTTGTTACTATCTGTGCTCTATACGTTATTTAATTGTTAATAGTACCGTAATCAAAAACTACTACATAATTAAAATATTTTATTTTAATTTAAGTAGGTTTTACGTAGTAGTTTTTAATTACGGTACTATGAAGAATTAAATAAGTGTTTCAAGTCAAAAATATTACATTATAATTGACTTTCCTAGCATACACTTACTTGTATAAGTATCTTATAAAATTATGAAAACCTTTGAAATTAACAATATAAATATAGTAAAAATCAATGTTTCGGCACGGTAGTTAAGCTATATAACTAAACGCGACTCCACTTGCGGATCAATATAAAGGTTGGCATGGATATCATATAAAGGTTGGAGGAAGGAGATGGATGAAAGGAAGACTAACCTGGACTCAGCGACTACTGCACCTGCCGTTACTTGGCACTTCTGATGGGTGTCCGTTAGTAGGCCGACGATCAGTTGGAGGTAGGTACTTCCAAATGCAAATAGGTACGTTATCCAAGCCTGGTAGCGCTTCTTCTCGGCTAGTTTCTTCTTCTTCTTCTATATATAAGCGGCCTTCGATATCTGTCGTATTACGACAGCAGTGGACGCAATCCGGTGCGGTGGCAGTAGGTACGCCAGAACCAAAGATAGGTAGTAGACAAGGCGTATATTTGTATGAGAGGACCAGAGGAGGTGGATCTCGAAGATTTAAGTAGGTACGTAGGTACGGGAAAGCGAAAATAGCGGATTTTCCAAAATTTAAGGAAACACGAGCGCGCACATCCACAATCGATATGGGTCGATCGCAGACTGTTGCCGCGTCGTCGTGCAGCTACCGGCTACGAAACATGATTTGGTGCGGGTAGATAGAATAATGAATAAAAACGGTCACCTAGTAAAGGTGGCGCGAACATTGCCCCCGGCCTAAAAACCATTGGTTTTTAAGAAAAGGGAAATAGATAAGAAGTATGTATGTATATACGAGAAAAAAAAGAAAATCTAATAATGGGGTATGTAGGTAATATGGTAATACTTATATTAGAACACAAACGAATATTTACAGGGAATAAAAACAATTAAACCGTAGGCAATTTACTGGAATGGTGTACAGGTGTTGGTAGTACACAAAGACGAACTACCGGTCGATTGTATATACCGGTTTTGACTGAAGCAACTCTGCAGATCTGATACTTACCAGGGAAGAGGGATACAACAACCCCGAGTGGCCATGCTAATGGTGGTGTATTGTCAGTAATGAACTACGGAACGTAGCGTTATAGGATTTGAAGGCGTATTCCACTTTCCTCTAGATTGCAGCACATGTAGATACTCCGGTTTCCAGCGTTTTGTGAATGATTGGACCATTTGGTCAAGTAAAGCGTAACTTTTAACAATTGTGGCGGTTCATCGTTAACCTTGCATGCGGAAAAATGATTAAGCGGTGTTGACATCAAAACGTGTGCGGGTGTCAAAGCAGTGAGGTCAGAAGGATCCTCCCTCACTCAGTAATGTAAGCGGACGCGAATTAATAACGCTCTCGATTTGCGTAAGAACGGTTAGCATTTCTTCGTATGTTAGTAACTGTGAACCAGTAACTCGATGGAGACGCGACTTAAAAGCCTTAACATAGATTTCGTAATGGCCACCAAAATGAGGGCTTCTAGGTGAGTTAAGTTCCCATATTATTCGGTTAGCGGATAGCTCGTATGAGAATGACTCGTTAAGCTCATCAGAGTGTAAAAGCCTATATACTTCTGATAATGCATTTTCTGCTCTAAAGAAGTTCCGTCCGATATCAGAGTACCTCACAGATACCGCACCTCGGCGTGACAGACATCGCTTGACAGTAGTTAGCTTAACGTGTACTACGCGTACTACCATTCTAAGAAATATACAAAGATAGGCCTTGATCGAACGGACACCGAGTTTTCTGTATGAAGCTATAGATAAAAAGCCAGTGTAGACAACTGCGGTGAGCACAGATGCCTTTAAAATTTGCGTCTCTGCAAAATTTAGAACTTTTGCGATGAACGTAATAGAACACGGCGGTTTTATAATGAAACGGTACACATACACCACCGTTCTAAGAAGTATCAAGAAGTAGAAACACAAGTACAAGCGACAACAAGTAGAAATGCGATGCGTTAGATCAAGTAGAGGGCTATTTGAATCAACCTTCGGGAGTGAAACAGGGAGTGACATAATTTTCTTACGTTCCGGTAATTCTATATCAGTTTTTGCGGATTCTTTAAACTGTATATCAGATACCGGAAGTGAGTCGATGACCTCAGATGATTTATTTTCACATTTAATTAGCTGAGAGCCCCCGGCCTTGAGAAGCTCGCGGGGTTTTAATTTTTGAACAAGCTGAGAGCCTCCGGCCTTGAGAAGCTCGCGGGATTTTAATTTTTGCACAACAATATCTAAATCAGTTTCGTCTATAAATGAACATAAGGCCGTGCTGGTATGAGCAATGACAGGTGGCGTGGAAGTTTTGATACTTGCTTCAGCGGCTACGTGCGCAGAAGCAAGAGGAGCGTTTCCAATGATAATAAAACCAAAAATGGTTTCAAATGCGGTTGGTGCACCGGGTGGGCCATATGCGCGGCCTGATAACAATAGTTGCGAAAAGAGCGGCGCCCCAATAAGAATGTCAATTTCTGATGGCGAGGCGAAACTATCATCTGCTAGCGGTAAGCGGTCTAAGTAGGACAATAGTGACAAATTTATTTTAGCGGTAGGCATATTATCGGTAATGCGTTCAATTACGTAAGCATCGAATGACATGGAATTATTATTAAATCTTGATGTCAAAACCAATGATGTAACCCCCTTTACAGGATTATGTGCCGAGCCAATTCCCCTGACAAACATATCACTGATCCTTGTAAAAGTTGAGTTTAATTTCTTGCAACATTTAGAAGTAATAAAATTGCTTTGTGAACCTGTGTCAATTAAAGCTCGCACTTGATGCCTATGCCCGGTTATATCAGTTGCATAGACTTGAACCGTACCCAATAAACATGTGCTATTTGAGGGCGAAAATGGTGGCATATTATTACAAAGCGACACATTGTTTTGTTGGTGCGAGCTATGTTCATTCACGTGATCTACAGGATCGGACTCAGGCGTAAAGCGCGATGGGGCAGCGTGGTGCGGCGCTGCCGCGTCGTCGGAGGCGGAGGAGGAGCGCGCTGGAACGCGGTACTGCGGTGGTGTAGGCGCACGTTGCGCTATATAAGCGGGTGAGCGGGGCAAGTCATTATTCAGGATATTTTTTCGGCATAACATAGAATGATGTTTGCATAAACAAAACCGACAGGTAAACTTCGAGTTACACGCAGTATTACTATGAGTAACACTTAAACAATTAGAGCAACCATTGTTCTTTTTAATAAAGTTAAATCGTTCATCTATAGACCAAGCACTATATTCCGGACACTTGTATAAAGTAAAATGATCGGTTTGCTTACAGAGCGGGCATGGCCGCATGGGGCTAATGACTGTAAAGGAATGAGTAGACCTACCACTGCTACTGCTAGTCTCATTTGCGCTACTGCGATTATACGATGTCGAGGTACGGTCTAAAATCTTACTCTGTTCGCGAATAAATTTAATTAAATCATCGTACGTGGGTACAGCCGTACCACGATGGTGAATTTCAAACGAGCGCGCAGTGGTGGAATCTATTTTCCTCAAAGCAAGATGTAACAACATAAAATCGGATAAGTCATCAAGTTTAAGTGATTTTAAGCTTGACACCGCGGTACCAAATTTGTCGAGAAACGCATTCAAGTTCTTAGAAGTTGCACTGTTAGATAATTTATAATCCCACATCTGATCAAGATAAGCCGCGGCAAGATTACGCTTATCCTCAAACATATCGACCAGAGTACTCCATATAGTCGGTAATTATCGGCGTTCGGTACAATACCTGAACATGCGGCTAGTGCACGACCAGAAAGTTTATTGATTAAATATTGTACGCGTTCATGATCCGTCAGTTCCGAATTTTCGTGAATTGTTCGTTTGAACGACTCATAAAATATAGGCCATTTAATTGGTTCACCACAAAATTCCATTAGTTCAAGTTTAGGTAATTTTACGAACTTGCGCTGCGGTAAAACATCAGTTTCAGTCATTTTGCTAAACTTGCTAGAAGCGTTTATTTTGTCGAACACAAACTTACAACGACAATACATATCCTCGAATGAACTTATAGATTGATAATTGACCTTAAAAGCGGGATTTAATGACAATTCCGTGACGTTCAACTTATCGACAATATCACTGAATTCCGATCGCAAGCGTTCCATAGAAATCATGCCACACAAAAACGTATCTTTACTAATTTCATTCATAAAAGCACTTAGTGACTGATTGTAAATCTCCTGTAAACGTGAGAATATAACATCGCGTCTACCAATCAATGTAAGACGAGTTACTTCGGCAGGATGAAGTTGCTGAGCATCTGCCAATGCCTCTTTATCTTTGATATTACTACGCGTAGTCATTTTTAATGTCACCTATTCAATTAATGACTACAACACACAAGTATGCATGCGACGTAAACACCTGAACCGGTTTCTTATTTTTCTAACCAAGCGATTTCGATGAGACAAATAGGTCTGAGTAGATATAACGCTCGCCTTACCGATTCACATAACAAAGGAAACCTAACTGCCTATGCTTTAGATATTGTTATTTTATTCATCAAAATAAGGAAATCTATCGGAAAGTGGAATGAAATGCTTAGGTGTACCTATTTAAGTAAAAGTTTGCCGAAGTATAAGGCGATTCTACTTGATTTGAAAGGACTGATAGAATGCACTGACTACGGACGGGATGTGTACCTAAGTACCTGCCGTGCTTGCTTATTACAAAATGGCGAATAGCGAGGGTATGTCGCCAACGCAATACCGTTGATTAACTTTTGTTTTATGATATGACGAAGAAGTAAATATGGAATAATTACGTTTTCAATAAACGTAGGAGAAGATCACCAAATACTTTTGAGCTAAGTATCCGGGCTCCAAGGACCAAATAATGTTTCGGCACGGTAGTTAAGCTATATAACTAAACGCGACTCCACTTGCGGATCAATATAAAGGTTGGCATGGATATCATATAAAGGTTGGAGGAAGGAGATGGATGAAAGGAAGACTAACCTGGACTCAGCGACTACTGCACCTGCCGTCACTTGGCACTTCTGATGGGTGTCCGTTAGTAGGCCGACGATCAGTTGGAGGTAGGTACTTCCAAATGCAAATAGGTACGTTATCCAAGCCTGGTAGCGCTTCTTCTCGGCTAGTTTCTTCTTCTTCTTCTATATATAAGCGGCCTTCGATATCTGTCGTATTACGACAGCAGTGGACGCAATCCGGTGCGGTGGCAGTAGGTACGCCAGAACCAAAGATAGGTAGTAGACAAGGCGTATATTTGTATGAGAGGACCAGAGGAGGTGGATCTCGAAGATTTAAGTAGGTACGTAGGTACGGGAAAGCGAAAATAGCGGATTTTCCAAAATTTAAGGAAACATGAGCGCGCACATCCACAATCGATATGGGTCGATCGCAGACTGTTGCCGCGTCGTCGTGCAGCTACCGGCTACGAAACATGATTTGGTGCGGGTAGATAGAATAATGAATAAAAACGGTCACCTAGTAAAGGTGGCGCGAACAATCAACATTCTTAAAAATACTTACTAACATCTAAAAATCAACTAATTTACAACAATTAAAAGGTAAATTTTTATAATCACGCTATTTAGTATCACACATAATTTTTATGTCCTCAATAGTTCCAAATCTGTTAGCCTTATACTATCTGTTATGTATATGCTTATTTAATTGTTAATAGTACCGTGAGCAAAAATTACTACAAACTTATATAATTAAAATAAGTTTAATTATTATTAGTGCGTAGTGTGATTATGAGTAGCCTACTAATTAAAATAAAAATAATATTAATTATGTAGGTTTTATGCAGTAGTTTTTAATTACAGTACTATTAACAATTAAATGAGCGTTCCAACAAAAACATTTACAATATAATTGACTTTACACACTACACACACACACACACACACACACACACACACACACACACACACACACACACACACACACACACACACACACACACACACACACACACACACACTTACTTTTAAAATTATCTTATAATATTATTTAAGAACTTGAATATATATATAATATAATAAAAAAACAACATAGTCTTAATAAAACTTACTAACATCTCAAAATCAACGAATTTACTACAATTGAAAGGTCAACTTTTATAATCACGTTTTTAGTATCACACATAATTTTAATTTTCTCTTAAATATTTCTAAATCTGTTACTATTCCGCTAGTTAACTCCAACTGGGTCAAACTCACTAGAAAGTTGGCTTTATAAACTGAATAAATCAGTCTCAAAGAAAAATTATCTTTAACGAGAAAAATGTTAACGCGGTCAATGCAATAAACGAACAAAAAAAAGCTTAGAGAAAGAAAAATTATTGTAAATTAGGTTAATTATTGTAGTTTAGTAGAACTATTTAAGACAAAATAAAAATTATGTTTGATACTAAAAACGTGATTATAAAAGTTTGTTAGTAGAAATAAGTATTTTTAAGACTTTGTTGATTTTTACTATGTTTGTATTGTTAATTTAGTTTAATTATAATTAGTAATACATAACTGATTATAATTTAACTAATTAAAGAATTATAATTTTATTAATAATTTATTTATATTAAAGACCATAACAATTATTTTTTCATTATTTTTTTCTAACATCCAATGTGCTTTAAACATTAGTAAATAACTCTTCCTACTTAAATTACCTATGTTATTATAATATGATGCACTACAGAGAACAACATAATACCACGAAGTAAAGGAATAAGAGTGATTAAAATTTGCCATTTGACTTGGTGGGGATTATTGGAATTTTATTTCCAGAAATCCCCACCACTACGTCGTAGCTGACTATGTCGTAGCTGGTGGGGATTATTGGAAAAAAATTCCAATAATCCCCACCAGTGGGGCGGCTTGGTGGGGATTTCCGGAATAATTCGAAATAGCCACAAACGGCTCAAATATATAGCCTCTATCTAAGCGAGAGAATTTTTTTTTCTTACAGCAAAAGACGTATGCAATTCTGATGATTTTCAAGCATTTATGTAGGTACGTATATTTTCAAAAGACCGATTTTTTCAGTCGTTTAGAATATCATAACGCCACAATTATTTAACGTAATTTATTTACTGGATAAACTATAATAAATGTTAATACGTGGCAATAAAAAAGGCCCTATGTGCATACCTAGAATTCACTTATAAGTTATATCAATTATATATATTCATTGTATAGATACAAATATATTTTTGTACAAAATATTTTTTGTAGCACATACGTACGTGGCGTTCTGGGACATTTTGTATAAGAAAGGGTATTTGGTCTAATAATAAATATTTATATTCTTAAAAGTAGGTAACAACGTTATAATAATATTAAGTTTTTTTTTAAATCTTGCATGTGAGATGGTGACTCCGCGGGCTTAGCCGAGCGCTAAAGAAATAGTATTATTATTAATTGTATAAATAAACTAGAGGTTGGGTGGTGCGCGAGCTGCACGCAGCTCGCGGTTTATGTTTTGATGGAAGAAGCAATCAAAAAAGATATTGATGTGGGAGAAGCAATCAAAGAAGATATCGATGTGGAAAAAGAAATCAAAGAGAATATTGAAGAGAAAGAAGCAATCAACGATGATATCGAAGAGAAAGATGCCATCAAAGCAGATAGCGAAGTGAAAGATGTTATAAAAGAAGATATCGATGTAAAAGAAGCAATTAGAGAAGATATTTAAGAGGATGATGCTTTAACAGAGGATATTGATGTAAGAGAAGGAATCAAAGAGAATATGAATGTAAAAGAAGCAAATCGAAATCAAAATCGAAATCGAAATCGAAATCAAAATCGAAATCGAAATCGAAATCGAAATCGAAATCGAAATCGAAATCGAAATCGAAATCGAAATCGAAATCGAAATCTAAATCGAAATTGAAATCGAAATCGAAATCGAAATCGAAATCGAAATCGAAATCGAAATCGAAATCGAAATCGAAATCGAAATCGAAATCGAAATCGAAATCGAAATCGAAATCGAAATCGAAATCGAAATCGAAATCGAAATCGAAATCGAAATCGAAATCGAAATCGAAATCGAAATCGAAATCGAAATCGAAATCGGAAACGAAATCGACCAACAACTACCCTACAACTACCCTACATCTACCCTACAACTACTCTACACCTACCCTACAACTACCCTACAACTACCCTACACCTACCCTACACCTACCCTACAACTACCCTACACCTACCCTACAACTACCCTACAACTACCCTACACTTACCCTACAACTACCCTACAACTACCCTACACCTACCCTACAACTACCCTACACCTACCCTACAACTACCCTACACCTACCCTACAACTATCCTACACCTACCCTACAACTACCCTACAACTACCCTACACCTACCCTACAACTACCCTACACCTACACCTTCACCTAACCTACACTAAATATCTATACGATTTCACCAAACAGCGACACATGTCATTAAAGTAAAAAAAAAAAGTTTTGTATGAGGGGGTGAAAATTTTGTATGGGACTATTTTTTTTTTGTATGGAACCCTAATTTTTTTTTTTCGGATCCTTACATAAAAATAAACCCTGAGCAACATTAGTTTTAGCACAAACCCTCTACGACCTATAGTTTCCGAGATACATGGGGGGTGGGGGTGAAAGGGGGTGAAAAGGGGAAATGTCAGATTTTTCCTGAGGTCGCCCCCACTCCCTCTATACGAATCCACCAAAAATTTTAACCCTACGAGATGGCATCTGGGAGAACAATCATGTCAATCAGTCAGTCAGTGAGTCAGTCAGTGGTAATCGAGCTATATATAATATAACTAGAGGTTGGGTGGTGCGCGAGCTGCACGCAGCTCGCGGTTTATGTTTTCAATTGTAAAGCAATCAGAGAGGGTTTCGAAGAGGAAGAAGTAATCAACGATGATATCGAAATCGAAATCGAAATCGAAATCGAAATCACAACCAACACCTACCCTACACCTACCCAACACCTACCCAACACCTACTCTACACCTACCCAACACCTACCCAACACCTACCCAACACCTACCCAACACCTACCCAACACCTACCCAACACCTACCCAACACCTACTCAACACCTACCCAACACCTACCCAACACCTACCCAACACCTACCCAACACCTACCCTACATCTACTCTACACCTACCCTACACCTACTCTACACCTACCCTACACCTACCCTACACCTACTCTACACCTACCCAACACCTACCCAATACCTACACAACACCTACCCAACACCTACCCAACACCTACCCAACACCTACTCAACACCTACCCAACACCTACCCAACACCTACCCAACACCTACCCAACACCTACCCTACATCTACTCTACACCTACCCTACACCTACTCTACACCTACCCTACACCTACCCTACACCTACTCTACACCTACCCAACACCTACCCAATACCTACACAACACCTACCCAACACCTACCCAACACCTACCCAACACCTACCCAACACCTACCCAACACCTACCCAACACCTACTCAACACCTACCCAACACCTAACCAACACCTACCCTACCCCTACGCCTACACTACAATTCCACCTGGGAGAACAAAGTGTGATCGACGAAAAGAAAAAAAAAGTTTTGTATGAAGGGGTGAAAATTTTGTATGGGATAATATTTTTTTTGTATGGAACCCTAATTTTTTTTTTCGAATCCTTATATAAAAATAAACCCTGAGCAACATTAGTTTGAGCGCGAACCCTCTACGACCTACAGTTTCCGAGATACATGGGGGGTGGGGGTGAAAGGGGGTGAAAAGGGGAAATGTCAGATTTTTCCTGAGGTCGCCCCCACTCCCTCTATACGAATCCACCAAAAATTTCAACCCTACGAGGTTGCATCTGGGAGAACAATCATGTCAATCAGTGAGTCAGTGAATCAGTGAGTGGTAATCCAGTTATATATAGTATAATAAAAAACTTAAGCGAAATCTTAATATCTACTAAATTATAATAATTGATCGTCTTTGTACATAGCTTTTAAGTCAACGTTTTCTGTATTTATTTTACTGTGAAATTAAAAGATCTATTTATGCTTATTATAGTTAAAAACTCAATAAGCTTTTTTTCCTATGTAATTGAGATGCTTTCAAACAGTGTCAAACAACCAGTTTTGTAAATTGATGTGTAAGGCTTTCCTATCCCTCTACTTAGACTTACTTTAGTACTTGCTGACTGGTTCCTTATTTGAGTTGGTCGTAATTTGATGTTCTACGCCGTAGATCGCAGATTCAATTTCCGCCCAGTACAAAATTTAGCTTTTATTAATGTGTATGTCACCTTACCTATAAGTAAAACATTTTTAGGGTTCCGAACCTCAAAAGGAAAAAGGAACCCTTTGTTGTGCCTCTGGTTGTCTGTGAAGACTCTTTTTTCTCAGAAACGCGTGAAGGTGTCAAGTTGAAATTAATATCTAATATTCGCCTGCACTTCCTTGGAGCTGTGAAAAAATCAAACTTTCAGCCCAATGCAATCAAAAGATATGGCCGTTTATGACACATATTTGGACACTCGCGAGGGAATTAAAACCTAGGTATAGGGTATATAATTAATTAATAATAACAGGGTACTTTCGTTGACCTAAAATGATGACATTTGGCAAAAAGCAATATAGCACGTAAAGAGCATAAGTAAAGGAAAAATACGAAAACCGTAAAGTACACATTACATCACAAAGAAAATATTTCAAACCAAGAAGTTGTACGTACGGAATCCTGGGTGCACAAGTCCAACTCGCACTTGGCAAATTTTTTATTTTCTTTTTAATTTGGACCTATAACTAAGCCAAAATTGTATGTTCCAACTTAATACTTACAAATAGGGGCCTGTTCGCTAGTGAGCTGTCGGCAGGTATCGGGTCGCAAAGACCGCCTGAAGACCTCTGACATCCTTAATACCCCTATACATATAATATACACACATTTTAATATACATACCCATGTATCTACCTACAGGTGTTCCAAGAAGAGGCTGAAAGTATAACTTTTGGTTGGATGGAATCCCTCTCTAATATTTTGATTTAAGTTACTTCAACTTTGTAGATTCAATTATTTTTAGGGCGTAACTCGGTAGTTAGGTTATATTTTTAGAACCAGAAGTAGAATTCATTTAAAAAAAACATCAATCTTACAGTTGACAAATATTTACTTTAATTTTACAAAATCAAAATCAAAAGAACAAACAACCGTTATTTCCAAATACTTTTATACCATAAATCACCAAAATACATGTCAAGGAAAAATACGACTCGCTGCAAATTGCACCAAAACCAACCAGACAACCTTACATTTCGAAATCCAGCCTGCAAATGACGCGAGCGCACCATTGCAGCTCTATTTATGGTGTTCGGTGGGTGACGTCACAATCTGCACTAAATTCGACAAACACAACGCTAATAGTATAAATTAATTATCAGGTGAATTAGGTCTGTCCAGCTAGAAACACTCGTAATTCACCTGAATTGTAAAAAATCTTAGGTAGCCATTTTGAAATTTTCTAACTCGTTCATAGTTTGGCGAAAAATACGATAAAGTTGTTAATTCGTAAATTTTACTTACTATAAGGTATTTCGGTTACTATGGAAACTTTAGTATGATACTATTTCCTTGGACACCTTGTATTAGGTACAAGTAAGAACTGTACTAGAATGTGACAGACAGACAGCGGCAGCACACTGTAATCCTCTTATGTAGGCTTTGGAGGAACACGATCCCTGTCCATGTCCCACGGGCAACAAATGTAAATAACAGTAAATTGTACAGGTAGTGTCTAACATTCGTACAAAAACAACCATTTTATTTTTATTTCGGTTATTATAAGGTTAAATAAGGTCTTGATACAGTTAGGCCGTGACCCCATTAGGCGAACTTTAAGCGGCACACTATTCGCTAGCAAGTTCTGTGCGGCGTATCGGTCGTTAACTCAGTGTCGAGTGAGCGGCAAACTGTAGCGTGTATACACACGTCAGACTTTTTGTAGGACCGGTAATCGGTGCGATTCTTCCTGCATTGTATTTCTGACCGACTTTTTGTAGGACGTGTGCGTTGCACTATTGCAATCAGTACGTTTCATTTTTCTCCAACAGCAAATCGATCACCAATTATGAGTCGTGGGAAGGCAGCCTATAGCCGACCGCGAGAATCATTCACTGACTGAGTGAGTCGGCAAGCGAAACATCGCTAACTGCATACAGTACGCGCTGTATCGGCACTCCATATAAAATATATAGGGAGGCGAACTAAAGGCAAACAGTTAGCCGCTCACAGTTTGCCTAGTGGGGCCACAGACTTAATATGCTTTCGAAAAAGTTGATATTTAGATTTAAGCATGTACTTTTCACAATAATGTAAAACAAACTATTTTTAATTTTCACTGCTATTATATAAACGAATAATTATATTTGTTACATGTATTTATGTAAATATTTCTCAGATTACCTACTTAACTCCGTTATACTGTACGACATTACAATGCTAATTTATAATTAACAAAGTGACTTTTAAGTGTATACATCTGTCGTCTTCAAGTACATTAATAAATTCTTGTTCATAATCCGTTTTTCATTTTATTTACTTCGTTAGCATTTCGTAGCAGTTGTGTTGGTATGTACCTACAGGTGTTGGTTTCAAAACCCAGTATTATTTTATTTAAATAGTTCACTCCGTAAGCCATTCAGATAATAGAGGAAAGTGGCTGGGACAGAAGACACGTTATTGTTACATTTATAGCAAGTGGTCCGTGTCAAATGTTGCAAACTTTTTTTTTAGTAAAGCACTTATCCCACCTTATGAGAAGGGGCATGGCCTATCACAAAGCATTTTATCGTAGATCACGTTTTTTTGGAACGTATCCTACGATGCAACGCGATGCAGAAGATGATAAGCCTCTTGTGCCTGTAATTTCACCGTTTTTGTAATTTATACTACTTTATTGATCGCCACTACCACAGTTTACAGACCTACTTTCATACTGTAGCCTGCCTTTGATCTCACGATAAATGGTGAGGTTGAGTAGTAGCATTGTATCATTATTTTAAATGTCATTGTATTTTGTTATGTGTTTCATGCAATAAAGTGTTCATTCATTCATTCATTCATTTTTGAGTAGATACCTATAACCTACCATTTATTATTTTTAGGTAGGTAGGTACCTAAACAATAAGTGACAACGCAAAATTATAATAAAAATAATATTGAAGTCAAAGTAAAGAAAAGTAAAATTAATAAATAACTAACATACATAAAAAAAAGGTCTATAGAGAAATTGATGATTATGTAGGTCTTCGTTTTTGTGAGAGCAAACCAAACTTCATTACTAAGAATTTGTATTCTAATCAATCAAAAGTTTTTATAGCCGGTATTTCTATAAACCGCGCCAGCCCTAAAAACTATGTCCCGAGTAGCATACATTTTGAATGTATACCTACAACCAGGGACCAACCTTCTTATGAATCTTAAAATTTACTATGCTCTAAACGTCAACTCATACGGCTGATCTCTACTTTCTTATGTCCATATATCATTTGCTGGAAAGGGATGCATACTTTATCTCAATGCGATTGCTGTGATTTCGTACCAGGGCATTTCTATGAAACTGCATAGCATTTTATTCGAGCGCCCTGGTACGATTGTCTTTTTGATCTCTTTGGAAGTCGTATTGAGAGGAGTATGCGTCCTCTTCTAGCTAATGATATATGGACATATGAAAATAGAGATCAGCCGTATGAGTATGTCCAGAGCATGAATGAATTTTAAGACTTCTTCTATGCTTTACTTCTAGTTCTTTGGTTGTGTTACCAACAGCATGAATCGATGACGTATAAACCTGTCAAGACCTAGGCATCGAGATAGACCTGGGTGCCTAGTGCGAGTTTTTTACCATCTCGATCGCGTTTGCGTTTACAAAAATTTATATGGAATCGAGGTAGAGCCATCTAGCGAAAAACGCGTGGCACTCAATCCTTTCCATACAAATTTCCGTAAACGCAAACGCGATCGAGATGGTAAAAAACTCGCACTAGGCACCCAGTAAAAATAATGACAATGTAACAATGTAAACAGAAAATAAGTGGTCTAGCTGAGCCACACACACACGTTTCCCGCGTAATCTGACATAATATCACCCGCGAGGAAAGAGGAGCGAGCTCATTATACAACGTGATTCTTGAGCGAGCTCTGCGCGTACAATATTCCATTTTATTCATTAAATTCTGTAATAAACTCTACGTTTTAATATTGTTTTTACCAAGTCCGATACCAAGATAGATAACCACCTAAAACGTTGTGAATAGAAGGTGACTTTGAATTTGAATGTCATCCCGAAAAGGGGTAATGTATTCCCGAAGGTATGATGATAATTGTTGCTCTGCTTTAATATAAGAGCGACAGCTCTACGAGTGGCAACACACAACACAAATATAAGCAACAAGCTTATTACTTTTTGTTGAAGTATATTACTTATTTGCCGTTTTGTGGAAATAAACTATATGAATATGACTAAGCTTAACGTTTTTGGAAAAAGATAGATAGGTAGATAAACATTTATTTGTTGCTACAAGAAATAACAGTTAGTAATTAAATACATGTTCATTCAAGGCATCCCGATGCTTGTTTCACAAAAGACCCGTTTCTTTTGTTACTTTTTGGTGTCGTACATTGTCTTGAGCAGGGTGAAGTAAGACGCAGCGGAGCTCAGTATCTGGACAGAAATAATTCACAATACAAGACAATTAGCATTACCTTCGAACCGTTTATCCAATCTGCAGAAGATTTTGATAGGTCATTTTAGATGTTCCATGAAAATTTGCTGGGAAGCTGTTGTATTTTGTAGACCTCTTATTAACGGCAATGGACAACGGCCCGTGTAGAAGTGTAGATGTGTATGCAGATGCTAGTTAGGATAGAAGTAGAAACACGTAGATAGAGTCCAGTTCACATTTAATGTAACGCCACAACACAACACAACACAACAGATTCGAAGGAGCGTAAAGTAGGTACAGTAAGATGAGAAGATAGGCAAGAAACAGGAAAACAGAGAGCTATGAACAGGTAGGTACACGAAATAACAATGAAAATATCGATGGTGCGCGCGGCAGGTTCCATTCGACTGAGGCAAATATAAAATATCTGGGTATAGTTTTATAACGAATCGATGTGGGTAGGTAAGTCAGCTGTTAGAAATATTTAAGTAAACATCTTGAAGTAAGGAGTATGAACATAGAACGTTAGTATGAACTGTAAGCAAGTATGAACGGAAGGTATGAACAAATAATGAGGTATGAACTATGAATATATGTGAATATTAATGAAAATAGATATTAGATAGAATTATAATGAATAAATAAATAAGTTCATATTTAATAAATAAAATAAATATAACAGGAAAATATGGGGAGATCCCCACAGCCCGAATTTATAACGGGTGACTGGCTAATAGGTTAGTGTGAGTGTTAGTTAACGCGACGGGCATATACCCGTTGCTACTACAAAGGTAAACGTTTCGCGTCGGCCCGTTACCCGTTGACAAAAACGATGGTTAACAAGAGGCCTAACTCTATCTTGTCTGGGATTATGAGTACAAATACATAAGTATGTAAGTTTTTACCAAAATAAGTAGCTTCAATCACACTGATATTAAAACCCGGCCAAGTGCGAGTCCGACTCACGCACGAAGGGTATCGTTGTATGGGGGCTCTACTTAAATATTTATTTGGTTCTGTTTTTATTTGTTATATTATTTTATTGTTGTTATAGCGGCAACAGAAATACATCATCTGTGAAAATTTCAACTGTCTAGCTATCACGGTTTACAGCCTTGTGATAGACAGACAGACAGACGGACGTGGAGTCTTAGTAATAATCATCATCATCATCAGCCATAGCAATCCACTGCTGGACAGAGGCCTCCCCTAATGAGCACCACTGCGCCCTGTCCTGAGCTCGACGCATCCAGCTTCTACCAGCAGGCTTTCGCAGATCGTCACTCCACCTGGCCGGAGGGCGTCCTACACTACGTTTGCCGAGCCGCGGTCTCCACTCAAGAACTCGTTTACCCCAATGGTTATCGGTTCTTCGGCAGTTTTAGTAATAGGGTCTCGTTTTTACCCTTTGGGATACGGAACCCTTTTAAATGCAAAGTTTTCTGGGTATGTTTGTTCCCAGCCAACTCCGTAACAGCTGTATGGATTTAGATGAAACTTGGAATATACATAGTCTGTGACCTGGACACACTTGACTACTTTTTACCCGAGTACCACGCGAGAAAAGCCGCGGGCGAAAGTTATTCATAAAGTTTGAGAAATCTCACAATTAATAACGATAAATTGTAAGAACGATAAATCAGTATGTGCAAAAATTAATAGGGTCAAAACTACACTGGACCTAAACTAACTATATTAATTATAAAAGTTTATAAGTTGGCTTATTCTGGTGTTGTGGCTTACATCCCCAAAGGCTCTGGCATTAGGTTAAATTAACTTTTATTACAGTATTGTACCGAAATAGCTGGTATTTATAAATAAATCTCAACTTGGAGTCGTGAATGATACTTGAATCGGCAACACTCAAGCTAGTTCTTAGAACTGAGATCATTTTATGAAACCGTGATGTTTTTCCTGTCATTAAAATAATAAATAAATAAATAATCCTGGACGTTATCACACAGCATCATGTAGCCCCAAACTAAGCAGAGCTTGTATTATGGGAACCACATGATTGATATACTACATAGATACATTTTTTTTTTGTAAATACATACATATAATACATAGAAAACACCCAGACCCGAGACAAATATCTGCAGATTATGCAAACATTTGTCCCGCAGCGGGAATCGAACCCGCAACCTTCTGCGTCACAGGCGGACCTTCGCCTACTGCGCCACAGAGGTCGTCATTGATTGCTTTCCCAAGTTTTTAAAGATGAGATTACCTATTGCTATAATTATTCTGTGAAATTGCACTTCTAAAGGCTGCTGGTAGAAGCTGGATGCGTCGAGCTGAGGACAGGGTACAATAGCACTCATTGGAGGAGGCATATATCCAGCAATGGACTGCTAATGGCTGTTAATGATGATGATATCACTTCTTAAGAAGATAAATCATAGTAATATAATAGCATACTTTGTTAAATTAAAGAAACACGTATTAAATAAAACTTCAAATAAATAAATGTAATGTAGGACGTTACTTTGTGGTATGTTGGGAGGGACAGTGCAGTGATAGACCTTCATTGTAGTACATGTTTATTCGTGGGTGGTTGGGTGAGGAGTCCCTACAGACACATGCAATGCTTACTGACTATTACCTAAGCTGTATAAGTGTGGATAAGTGCTGACATCGCGTCTGACACCACATCTATATTTTTGGAGACAAATAATTTAAATACGACAGCATTTAAATTATTTGCTATAACAGCATCTTACAAAACATGGTAGGTAGTTTCTATCTTACACCACATCTATATTTTATTCTATTGATTGGTATTATTATAGTAGTACTAGTTGATTATATACAAAACAAAACATAAGTCATTGAAACTTAAACGTAAACTACCTACACATACCAAGTTACAATTGTTATACAAAACATCATCCAATATGTTAAGTTAAAAGTTTAACTGTTAATACCTTCTGTACCTTACTATTTTTTAATTATAAACCTTAAAATAACAATGCATATTTGTAGAAACTCTAATAAGTAATCTCGATAAAAAAAACACAAGTACTTATATTAGTCCTTACGAAATGATTTCTTGAATTTTACAATTCTAAAAAATTATACATTTGCAATTTGCGATTGGAAATAATTTCGATGTAAAAAATAAGATGTTATAATATCTTTATATGAGAAAAAAATACAGACATAAAATAATACTATACTTACTTTCAATTCAATATTTTACCATACCTAAATTACAATATTTTATTATACCTACTTTCTTATAATACGATCGATATAATGGGTATCTGCATACTACCTACTAAGGAATACAAATTATAGACTACATCTTATTAAAATAGGTTCCTGGATACAAATTATATAAGAGGTACTAACTATCTTATTATAATGAATTCCTGGTATAATAGGTTCCTGGATAATGGGTTAGTGGGTTCCTGGCCAGGAATTTTCACATTAATAAAATGTAATAATATTTTAATATATTCTTACAATTAAAACTTTACGTAACGTATAATGCTATTTAATATTATCCATTTCATTTCACTCTAAATTATCTTTTCAAATGCTTTTCATTCTTCAAATACCTTTCATTACTATTACTAAACCTTCTTTTAAAGTTTATTTTTAATGTCCTTAAAAATAACGTAAGTTAGTCTTGTCTTATGCACCACAGGTTGCGCATACCTGGGAGCGTCAAAAGTCATTAAAGTCAAGTTATTAAAGTCGGTTTTACATATAAAATAAAGCTCATTCCTTTTCCTTTCTCTCGAAATTTATTTCCATTTTTCAATTTCATTGCATACTTTTCCTCTGTCATATTCGTATGAATTCTGTCTTCACAAAATATTTTCCCTAAATTCGATTTTTCTTGCAAATTTTTACTTTCATTCACGTTCAATTTTTCTTTCATGCCAAACAAACACTCATTATTTATTTCGTATATCGATTTGCTCGCATCATTAGAATGGGGCTCACATTTCATTACGCTCTTTCTAACTGTTTTAATATTTGTGCACTTAGAAGGTGAGGAATGTGTCACTATGACTCGATGCATCGGGTGTTTGATTACGCTGCGCTTGCTGATATTGCAACTTTGTGGGAAGCGCATGATACACTGCTTGCTTTTTCTCTAATTTAATTTTGCTCACATCAATTTCCTCCAAATATTTTCTTTTACTCTCAAAACTCTTGACTCTATTTCTGTCAGATATTTCCATCATAACTAGCTCTTCTGTCGCCACCTGGATTGCCTCACTAATAGATTCAAATTCTCGACATTTCATGAAAAGCTGTAAATGAGGGTTAGTAAGACCATTTATAAAACAATGAATTGAGGCCTTCTCGTTTATCGGAAATAAAATATCACGACTTTCCTTCCTACCTAGATAATCTACCTGTGATAGAGTCAATTCAACTAAAAGATGTTCGATCTCTCTTCCAAATTCTTCAATCGTCCTGTTCCCTTGCTTGCAATTTAATAATTGTATGTTTAAGCATACGTGAGATTTACGTGGCAAAAAATATTTTTTCATATCCTCAATCAGTTCTTCCACACAACTATACCCCGTTTTTAAATAAAATTTTCCTACCTGAGAAAGTCTGGTTTTCAAGACAAAATTAATCAAAAATTTCCTTCCTGTATCGTTCAACAAACTATCGTAAAACTCAATATTATTTATTAGGGCTCTGGTTATTTCCTCTTGTCCGGTCATTACTGGCAAAAAGGAAATCGCCGTTTCTATATCAAAATTTTCTAACTCCATATCGAAAAAGTAAAAAAAGCTAAATCAAAATATCTATACCACTTAAAAAGCAATTTGTTTACCTATTATTTCCAATCACATTACAAAACTAAATTATTATTTTTTTTCTGTCTAATCTTACTGACCTTATCTATATTTTACGTACCAATTCAAACGTGTAAATTAACTCTGTAAACGCACTAAATTGTCCTCTTCTTATAATGGTAGCTCCTCTGGGCGAAGGCTGGAGCTCGTCCTTGTCTCGCTGCTCAGGAGGGCACCTTGGCACGCTGCACCGGTAGGCTGCTTGGGCCGGGCTATACCCTGGACACCACTGCTACTGAGCCGGGAAATCCCTGACTCCTCCAACATTAAAATTCTTCTTTCTTCTTTCTTGATTTATTAATTTTATTTTTAAACTTCACTCTTCATAAGTAATATTTTTCTTCTTTCTTCGTATTTTATTTGTCTTCTTTTTTCTTTATTTAATTTTTCTTTCATCTCGATTAAATCTTCCTTCCTCATTAAATCATTTTTCTTTCTTCAATATTTTTAACTTTCTTTGTTTTTCATTTATTTATTTTTCTTTCTTCGTTAAATATTTTCATTTATTTTTTCTTCATATTAATAATTATCTCTTCATAATATTTCATTTTTCTTTCTTCAATATTTTCTTCATTATTTTAATTTTCTGTCTTAAAACTTTACACTGTCTTAAAACTTACTGTCTTTAAACTTCATTCGTCATAATTATCATTTTCTTTCTTCTTATAATTTTTTCAGTTCGCACATTTTCCCTTCTATATTTTTGGGGAAAAAATGTGGAGCTTGGACGTTTTCACTTTTATTCGTTTTCGGCAAGGTCGCCATGTAATGTAGGAAGATACTTGTTGGTGATGGGAGGGACAGTGCAGTGATAGACCTTCATTGTAGTACATGTTTATTCGTGGGTGGTTGGTTGAGGAGTCCCTACAGACACATGCAATGCTTACTGACTTGCTTACTGACATCGCGTCTGACACCACATAAATACTTATTGCTGGAAATGTCAAAGTCTTACTTACAGCAACAAAGTAAACAGAGCTTGTATATTGGGAATCACACTTCAAACAAATATTACTTACTTTCTTCGGCGCTAGAACCCTTTGTGGATCTTGGCCACTTCTACGATGGACTGCCAATCGCTTCGATCCTTGACTTGGCTTGGCTTCACACAAATATTATAAATGCGAAAGTTTGTGTGTGTGAGTATGTTCCCACTCAACTACGAAAACAGTTGAACAGATTTGGTCGAAACTTAGAATATACATAGATTCTGACCGGATACTTTTTATATGGGTATCACGCGAGCGAAGCCGCGGGCAGAAGCTAGTACTGATATAAATAACTTAAATACTCATTTTTATCAGTTATTACATTTAATAATAAACTTTAATAAGCGTTGTCATCTGTTACCAATCCGAACAGCGACCGCCATATTGGCCAAAGTTAATTAATTTAAATTTATTTTGAATAATCTGTAAAAAATATGTAAATAACTTCCGAACCATCTATTGTACTTACAGTTGTGAATCCCTTCAGGTTGATGTCCATGAACCCGTATGCGGTAATCTTGCAAGGTTTTTGGGCCCTGAAACATAGAGTGTATTTATAGATACCTAGTTATTTAGCTCTTTGGATTAAATTAATAATCGTTAGAATTTTACTAATGTTTTTAAATCATCATCATCTTTATTATCAGCCTATATTAGGCCACTGCTGGACATAGGCCTCCCCTAATGAGCGCCATTGCGCCCTGTCATAAGCTTGACGCATCCAGCTTCTACCAGCAGCCTTTCGTAGATCGTCACTCCACCTGGCCTGGTTTTTAGATGGAACAGGTAAATGGCTCAACATACAACCAGTACCTTCGACATAATAGTGCATTGTAGGTCACGTATGTAATTAACGTGCCCTACGGTGATCTTCAAACTTAAACACAACAATGCTACTTCACTTCAAAAATATACATCGTGGTAATACATCCTCGGACAAGCCCTACACTAAAATCCCTACTACTACTATAGAAAGACGGATACAGACTGCTGTAATGTAGCATGCTTTGTAACATGAAAGGAGCATTCCATTAGTGTGGATCGAGCGCGCGCGAATGACGTCCACACTATGGGAATTTGCACATTGCATGTTACATTGCGACAATGTGGACGGCAATTTCACTGTGTGTTACATTACATTCATAAGTCAGTGCCCGCCATTAGAGCACAGTCATTGTCAGGCTACATATGCGCGCTTTGGCCGGCGGTTCGCGCTGTTTGAAAAATATGCACATTGGTCTTTTCCTTAGCAGATAGGGAGAGAAAACGCAACCTTTTGCCGTAGCCCGCATTGCAGCCGCCCCATACATAAGTGTTGTACAGACCTCACCAACATGAAGAGGCAATACTTCATGTGTGCAGCATCCAAGTCGTACCACTCCGTGCTGTACACAGCCTCGCTAACAATCAACGACTGAAATAAATACCACAATCGTCAGTCCTCCGTATATTCATAGACGCACTATCGACGTTTCACTTGGCAAACAGAAGGAAAACGCTAATCTCCGCCGAAGAGCGCCGTTATAGACGAGGGCTAGTGCCTTTATACGGTTGCATATAGCTTAACTCATTTGTTTTTGGGTCAAATTTAGTAATTGAAATTTTACCCCTATGCTGTTGAGAGATTGATCTGATATTTACCTTCTGATGACAATACAATTGAAAATATTCAGTATCATTGCCAATCTAAGATGGCTGCTGCCACAAAATGGCAGATTATATTATTTAGCTTATTTCTAGAGGCTTAGTCCTTACCGTGTTTCTAAGCTATGACGGAGGCCGTGCGGCTTCGAAACTCCGACACTAGAGTTGGCCACTAGGTCATCAAAAGAAGAAGACCGTGTTTGTTAAGCGCTCATGGTCTATTTAGGTTACTTCATCATTCTAACATCATCGATCTGGTCACATTTAGATGGTTACCATCATAAATGGTGTTTCAATCTGAGGGTTTTTTGATTCAGAAGATACATTAATGTAATTGTTACTCGTACCTTTGAGACCTGATAGGTTGACTAGTAACTATCTTTATCAAAGTAAAAAAAAATATTAAGATAAAAGGACGATTTTGTAATATTATATTACTGGCAAGTTATTCTATTCTATTCTACGATCCCGGCTTTTTTCCGGTATGGTATTCCTTATTTTGTACCGGTACGTAGAGTCCGTGTGGCAAGAGAACCGGCGCACTGACGTGGCTTATGGCCTTAGCCATCGAGAAACGGCGGACGGCGGAGCATGGAATTTTATATTTACCAACGCAAATTCGGTGCGTGTCTTAAGGTATATATTTCAAAACGTAGACACCAACATTTTAAGTCATGCATTCTGTTTGATGCTCAGTCTGTCTCACGTCTCACTAATAACAAGTGCCAATGGTAGCTTACATCTTGCATGAGCAGGTCTCCGTAGTAACAGAACAGGTATATCTGCAGCGCGCCCACCGACAGGAACGGCGTGAAGGGCGCCATCATTGCCAGATTGTCTATGGCCTGGAAATTGTTACTTACTTTTTAATAGTATCATGTAAGGTGTTTTCATCTCAATGATGTACATTTTTACAGACAAGTAGCACTTTTGTCCGGGATATGAGTGGGGTAGTATGGGGTGTATATCCCATCCTCGCACCGCACCATCATACCAGCCTATAGCAGTCCACTGCTGAACATAGGCCTCCCTAATAAAGGGGGATAGGCCCATAATCCCCACGTTAGACATGCGGGTTGGGGATCGCATTCACTCTTAACCCACACATAATTCTTCTCGAATCTGGACATAATGGGTTGGTCCCATTTCAGTAACTATAAATGAAGTTATGCCTACTTTTACAAAATGCATGTTAAAATAAATAAATAAATAATGCTGGACACTATCACACAGCATCATGTAGCCCCAAACTAAGCAGAGCTTGTATTATGGGAACCACATGACTGATATACTTATATGCAATATTTAGTAAATAAGTACATATACATAGAAAACACCCAGACTTGAGACAAATATCCGCAAAATAATGCAAATATCAGTCCCATGACGGGCATCGCACCAGCAACCGTCTGCGTCTCAGGCGGACCTTCGCCCACTGCGCCACAGAGGCCGTCGATGTCTAAGGTTGTATCTCACCGTGACGTTGAATCCGGTGACGCAGATGATCAGCGAGCTCGACACTACATTAAACAGAGTTGACTTCCCGTAAATTATCTCCAGCAGGGCGACGCACCTGGGGTAATTTTATTTAAATAATACCAGAAGATGGAACAAGCTAACAACTACAAGTGAGTTGTAACATAATACGTTTCAAATCATTTTTATTACAACAAAAAAAGGAAGGTATTCCAAAGCACCTCGTTTACCAACTCTGAGCTTAACAACCTCGTGTTGGGTAAATTTTTAATATCAGGTCATGCATTAAAACTTCATCATCTTCACTTTGAGTCTTCAATAGCTGACACTTTTGCACTGAATATATTATAGAATAGAATAGAATAGAATAGAAATCGTTTATTTGACAAACACACAGCAACAGAGCAAAATATAAGATATAAATAATACATTAGAATAAGAAGACAGTAGTAGACAGGTATAAAATAACATACAAATGATTCAACATATACATTAGGTACTAGGTACAGTGATCTAAACACAAAAAGACAAATAAGTAGGTATAGTATGTACCTAGGTATATCAATTACTGTTTTAAAATTATACCAACCTCATAGCTGTTATTGTTGTGTAGCATTTCGTTGTTCTTGTTAGCTCAGTGGGTAATAACTGAAAATCAGTGTTTGCTCACTGAGCAAAATTATGCACTGAGCTATGACCTTTTTGTCACACTGCAATTCACTCATAGTTTTTTTGTAGTATTGTAAAATGTTGTTATTAGCACGTGTGTGTTTGTTGTTGTAAATAAAAAAAATATCTATCTATCTAATAATACAAACATACTAAAAACTAATCGCACTAGTTGTCTCACAGATCGTTCGCTTCACTCGATCAATGATGAATATTATTGAAAATACACCTTTTTTCTGTTGGACTTTACCTGAGTAGCTCTCGATGCCTATGAACGAGTGCTATGAACCCCCGCCGAGCCCCCTGGAGATCCTTCGCCAGCTGCATCATGTCCAGCTTTAGAGAATGGAACTGCACGTATATGAACATACAGACCGTGTAGAAGAAGCAGTCAGGACCGTACACGAAGAGTACTACTAACCAGCCTGAAAAAACAGAGTAAACGCGTCTTTTCCAATAAATCTACGTACGCAGTAAATACTACGTGCGTAGTGGTATTGCTACGATAATACATATTATTTACCACTACGCACGTAGCATTTACTCCGTAAGTATTGCTTCATATTGCTACGATGCTACGCAGTTGATACGATTTTACAACGTTGAACGAGCAGTGGTGGTTACTACGTGTACTAGTGGTATGGCTACATAATTTTTCATATGAGTTAGTAGCTAACTCTGGTATCAGAATTTTTAAGGCCGCCCAAATGCCTCCAACATGGCTTATCGACTGAAAAATCCGGGACCAACATCATACCGTATCTTCCAAAGCACAGAAGCGCTCAGATCTAATGCCACTAAACGGTCACCCATCCAAGTACTGACCGCGCGGATTGTTGCTTAACCAAAATCATCTGCTAAGAACACAAAGGAAACCATGCCGCGAGTGCTTCGAACTATAATGGATACTACTGCTATACTGATAGCCGACGCTACGTACGTAGTGGTATTGCAACGATGTTAGGCAGTTGCTGCGATGTTACACGTAGCACTTACTAAATGTACTACGTACTACGTACGTACGTTGCTACTACTACACTCGCGCGTAGCAGATGCTACGTACGTAGTGATATTGCTACGTACGTAGCGGCAGGGCTCTGTTGTAGCATTCAGATCTGCCTACGGGCTGGTGATCATGCACAGATGAGGAAACCAGTGAGGGCATATCATGCAAAAGAGCTTCACACTCGCACTCCAATCTGAACGAGTTTTCCATAACTTACATACAGCTGAAAAGATCCATAGCTACCTGACCAGAACTGATGAACCATAGCAAACGGCCAATATTTGATATCAAACGCGTCGAATGGGTACCAGATTATAAAGGGTAGGACCAGCTGAACCTCGTTCGTGGCTTTGTAGTGGCTTACTATGATGGTTATAAGCCCGATGAAGAACATTATAATGGCGGTTATAGCAAACATGAGGAGCATGTTGTTTGTGCGGTACAGGAATGGTAAATATTTCTTTTCCAATTTCATTTCTTCCTAAAATTGATAAAAATTTGAGCTATGTAGCTAAACTAACCAGTCATTTAGGGTCAATTGGAGAAATTTTTATTCATTTTTACAGAAAGCTGGGGTTTTCGGGACATGATTTTAGATAGAGTAGACTTGCCCAACATCCATAACATTTATTATTTTATGTTTTTTTTTTGTATTTTATGTGTTAGCCCACACTTCAAGTCCAGACAGCCGTGACTGTCTGGAAATTGAAGAGACGAGGAGATGACTTGGTAGCGCAGTTGATTAACGCGTCCCGGTCTTTCAGGGAAGGTCGTCATGGGTTCGAATCCCAGCTTAGTCAAAATTTTTGGGATATATAAAATTTTTATATATTATTTTGGCTAGGCTAGTCTGTATCCATAAGAAAGGCACGATTAAGTGAGCTGTTTATGCCGTGGCTTTCCTCACGATGCACTTTTTACTGATGAGTACTTACGTGTTAACACAAATATTTATTTCAAACGTAAAATTAATTAATAATATTATTATTATTTACCTCTTCATTAATCTCTTGAATCATATGCAAATTGCTCAGGGTCCTAATTAAATCCACAACATTATGATGACAGCTCAAGAAGAAATACGCTTTAAAAATTCCAATACAACACAGAGTAACACATGGGATCATATAGATAAGCTCTTGTATGGTGAGCTGGGGTGTCAACACAAGACTGCTGATGGCGTCTGCGATCATGCAGATGAAGTTGAGACAGAAGAACCAGCGGTGGGACAGCCTCTCTCCCAGGCTACGGTGCTCGTCCTCAGCGCTGATGTAAATGCCAGTCAGTTTCAGGAAAAAGTTTACTCTATCTACTGCTTTGTTGAAGAGGAACTGCTCCTTTGACATTTTTTTTTAACTTTTAGAAATTACTAAGTGTTTTTTTGGTTTTAAACTCTAAGTGAGACTTCTTGATTTGACTGTTTCTGAAAGTGAATAAACATTATCTTGATAGTTATTTTACAAACGAAACAAAATTATAATGAGTACTTCACCAATGGTTGAAATCACATCGAAAATATGTAATTTTATGTCAAGCCTTGTTTTTCAAAGTAACGTCCGTTAAAATCATAATAATAATACACAATTATGTAGATCCGCAACGAGACTATCCAACACAGAACCAAAGTTGTCGACATAGCGCAGAGAAGTATCTCGCTGAAGTGGCAGTGGGCTGGCCATATCTGCCGAAGAACCGATAACCGTTGGAGTAAACGAGTTCTTGAGTGGTGACCTCGACTCGGCAAACGTAGTGTAGGCTGGTAGAAGCTGGATGCGTCTAGCTCAAGACATGGCGCAATGGCGCTCATTAAGGGAGGCATATATCCAGCAGTGGACTGCTATAGGCCGATAAATAAATAAAAACAAATAAAAAAATATATATTCAAGAATTTAATAACATGGTACATAAAATGTGATGATGATGTAACAATAATGTAAATGTACAGTAGATTATTATTACGAAATAGATTGTTATAGTACGACTAAAGAGTTGGGATTTATTGTACGATGCATCGTAACTGTAATCTGTTTCTGGTTGAGCCAAAATTATACTACTAACCCCTAAGGTTTGCCGCCATAATGACGATCGCCGTTTTGTTGTAAACCAACGTTTTACATTCGTGGGAAAATTTCATTCATTGACTCGTGTAGTTATTAGTTACCCAAAAATTATATCGTTATGGTAATATCTTAATTATTAGGAGAACAAAATTGTTTTAACAAAACAGTTTTTGTTTTATTTTGTGATTCGAAAACTCACTTATTATGTGAGAAAGGGCCATGTTTGGAAAATTAAGGAATACTGTATTGCTTAGGATACTTTAGCAACCGTATTCTAAGTCAATTAACTACAGAAGTTACTTAACGTGGGTTTGAAGAAACCAGCGTAATTTTATTATACTCCCTTTCACTAATGTGGGTTGAAATATCGAGCTCTTCGCACTCGGCGCGTCTTGTCTTTATTCTGTTTGTTAGTCGTCTTATAAATTCTCTATTATGTAATAACATTGAAGTAAAATATTGTGTGAAATTATTTTATTTGTTTTAAAGTAGCTTTTTTTAACAAGCTTTTTTTTAAAGATTATTCTGAATAAATCCAATAATAGTTAATAATTAGTCCGTAATAAACCATTGAAAAAAATAAAAATGCATGCAATGTTAGAAATAACGAAAAAACAACGAATGTTTATTTTACCACATACACAATATTTGAAAGAGTAAAAATATAATAAAATTTCATTTGTCATTTTGGTCAAGCACGTTTTTGCGGTCAGCTTGACCGCAAAAATAAACAATCTTTATTATGGAGTTCTTCTCACTCATTTAGCTTTTTCGCATATCTAAAAAGCCACCATAGTTTGAATACCTCATGACTTGAAACAACTTGAAAGATACGAGAAAATAATTATGAATGTTCATACTATTTTCTCATTATCATTTTTAAATTGTCTCTTGAGAAAATTTCCATTTACAAATTATTTTGCAGAGGTATTATTTTAGTCTAAAGTAGTTACGAGACAAAAATTATTTATCTAAATTACTAAGATAGAAACCAGTGCGTCAGATTAGTATATTTTACTCTGTGTGCACGACATTTTATGTGCAATTAGATTTATACTTATTTTAGTGATTATTTAATGTGAAGTGCTGTCTTAAAACTTATTTTTAATCCATTATGTTCATCATTCATTTCAGGTGGTTGATTAGTGATTAGTTTTTCTTCCCGTACATTGTCATCAGCAAAGTGAAATAGGACCACGCCGAGCTCAGTATCTGTAATTAAAATTTTAACTTAATATTTTAACACCTATGTGAACCTGGCAACGAATTTGATAACCACATCCTACTCCTACTAATATTATAAATACGAAAGTTTGTGAGTATGGATGTACAGATCTATGGATGAACGGATGAATGTTTGTTACTCTTTCACGCAAAAACTACTTGGATGAAACTTAGAATCTACACAGTTTGTGATTTGGATTAGCACATAGGTTACTTTTTATCCCAGTACCACACGAACGAAGATGCGGGCGGCAGCTAGTACAAAATATATATCGGGTGTAAAAAGACGTCTACCGAAAACGAAAGGTCACAAGGTGGTACACAAAACCAAGCCAAACAATAAAAATCTATTGCCTGAAAAAAATATTATAACCGAAGAAAACAATATTTAAAGATTTCAAAAGTACGGGCGCACTGTTAGCTGCATGCATACATAGCTGGTTTATTTTATTTTATTTGTTTTTTTCGTATTTAAGTAAGATAGATAGATAAAATGTTATTTTGTTGTAATAAGTAGATAAGAAAAAAAAGTGTTTCTGAAAACTAAAAAATGCTAAATGAGAAAGTGAGTTTGCATATTTCCGTGATGTTGGTCCCGGCTTTTCAGTCCTTAAGCCATGTCGGAGGCCTTCGGGCGGCCTAAAAACTCCGACGTTGGTCACTAGCTCATACGACGAAGAGGAAGACCTTAACTACTAAACCGATCATCATAAAACACATTGTCAGGGGTTCAAAAATTACTACCTACCTACCTTTTATCCAAAAAAGTACTGTTCCCGAGGCATAGAAAAATAACGTTTAAAATATATGTTAATGCGAGCAAAGTCGCAGGCAAAAACTAATATTAATAATGCTCCTTGGTTTTAAATGTATTTGACTATGGTTTCAAAAATACTTATTCACGTGTTACTTACTAAAATGTTAGAGATTATTGCATGAACATAACATAACATAACATAACATAACATAAAAATCATTTATTGACATAATGCAATTCAGTTATGTTTACAATAGTTTAACTTAACGTAATTATACAATTCTTGTGAAATACCTGTCAGTTTCCTCACTAGGCTAAGCCTGTATCGAGGAAACTTGGTACGATACATCAAATGTTTTTCGCTCAGTAGACAGTTATTTTCAATTTTACAAGTGACAATAAACGATATTAATAAATACGATATAACTACCAAAGGAAATTTTAATATATGTAACTAAGTGGGTATCTACTAATAAAGTATACATAGTATATAATTATAAGAATATATATAATTATAAAACTTTAAATGAATAAATTATCTTATTATATTAAACATATAGGTAGCTTATAATCATAAATATGTATGAATATATTTATTAATTGTAAATATACATGTCATTTAATATATAATATATATATAACATGCTAATAATAATTTTAGTTAAGATTCATATTTTAGAATCTCTTCCGTTTCTTCATACGATAAAGTAGCTAGCCATTTTAAAATTTGTTGTTTAGCTTCCCTGACGGATTTACTTTTTATGTCACAACATTTAGAAACTTTGTTGTAGACATGCAATTTCCCTTCCGGTTTTAATCTTTGCAAAAAAAGAAAATTAATTCATTCTCATGTTTCAGACAAAGAGCAAAATGAGGTAACTTTAACAAATTATGAAACTCCCACTTTCTCAAATTAATTTAGTAATTGGCTAATGGCTGTTACATTTTCCGGCGTACAATAGGAAGCAATCAAGCATATCATCCAATGAATCCAAGTATAACTTAGCGTTATTATTACATAATTAAAACAATGACAACCACCACACGTTATTGAATCATGGGTTTTTATTTCCAAATTTTAAATCCTAAGGTTTTATTCACTTTGTTTCAAATGTCAATCTTTAAAGCATGTGCAGACGACACGCGCCCGTCTCAGGGTAATATAAATAATGTTGAAAACTATCACACGGCATCATAAACTAACTAAGCAGGGCTTGTATTATGGGGACCTGTTGGGGACTGATATACTACTTATTTACTTTTTTGTTGTAAAAACATACATGTTATACAAAGAAAATAGCCTTCCATGAAAAAATTGTTTGCAAATTATACAAAAAATTCTGTCTCTCAGCGGGAATCGAACCCGCGAACTTCTGTGGCTCAGGCTGACCATCGTCCACTGCAGTCTGCACCACAGAGGCATAAACAATACAGAATTAATTATATATTATTTATTACTATATGGATGCGACTAGCACAAGACCGTGGTGGATGGCACAAACTCCGGGAGGCCTATATCCAGCAGTAGATAAAGTCGGGCTGTGGATGATGATGATGCTGATGATGATTTATTACTTAGATAAACAGTGGAGTTATTAAACACAACTTTTTTATGGAAATAACAGTTAACAAATTAGCCCTAACTTATATTTTGTACTTCAACTAAATTAACTAACTGAAAGTGATAACGAACGATAATAAAATTGTCTCTTATTAAATAATTAACTTACTGCAGATAATCCTCTCATATTGATATCCTTAAACCCGTATGCTGTTATCTTACAAGGTTTTTGAGCCCTGAAAAGTCAATAAATTTTTAAGATGGACTTGGCCGGGGCACTATTATCTGCTTTATGGCCAGGTAATTCAGTTGGAAAAGCTTACAAATAAGCAGGAGTGTTATGGCGGGTACAGACTGCTGTAACGTAACATGCAATGTAACATGAAAGGAGCATTTCATAAGTGTGGACACAGCGCGCGCACGAACCGAACATGTATGCAGAAATGCTTTGTTCGTGCGCGTAGTGTACACAGTTAGTGCGCGCAAGGCGTTCACACTATGGGAATTCTGTTATATTGCATGGTACATTACTACAATGTGGACGGCAAATTCTTTCATTGCGTGTTACATGTTACATCTTGTAAGTCTGTACCCGCCAATATATTGGCTGGAGGGAGTGTCGACAGTAAAACCAAAGCATGACCGAGAGAAATATTAGACGCCGTCAGTAATTTGGGTCGACGATATCAGGAAGACCGTGGGCAATACCTGGCTCAGACCAAAATCGAAGGACCAAAAGTTCAAATCAAATTTAATCAAAATACGTTTATTCAATAAGAGCACAAAGTACACTTGAATCGTATTTTTTAAATTTACACAAATTCGTAACGCAACCAAAAAGAAAAGAATTGGCAAGAAACTCTGCTTGGCTTATATATTTTTTAACTCTTTTTTACAAACTTTATTCATAACTATTCCATTGTTTTTGAGGGAGTTGGAGACAGTTTCATCCCAAGCTGTTTTGTCATCGAAATAATCAGATATTTTATAAGAAGCTTTATTACAGAGATTACGCTTCACAACATATTAGAATTTATTTACAGATAAATTGATTTCGTCATTTGGAATTTTTAAAAAACGTACACTTTGCCCTTTAAATGATTGACTAGCCTAACTTAATAAAGCCTTACAGTAGGAACAGCCAGTAAAAGGCCGTGGGTTAAAAAAGTCTGATGATGAGATACTATGTACTAACCTGGTCAACATAAAGAGACAGTATTTCATATCTGAAGCGTTCAGGTCATACCATTCCGTGTCGTACACGGCCTCCGCTATATCCATCGACTGAAATTAATACACTTTTAAGCAATGACTCGACGGGCGGTTCATTGTTTTCGTCACAATAATGAATATTTCAATGTTCTTAATCAGAAAAGCCAGAACGTGCATCATTGTTGGATTTGTTCCTCTTATTAAGACTTATTTCATTCTTACTGTATTTCTTCAGTATAGTACAGTGAACATCAATGTGGAGGTGGGCGACTGTTGTTGTTCGCTTACGCTGCATGAATACGTATCAAAAATGAATCATCATTATATTTAGTAGTAGTAGATTTCTTTGTGGAGGGCTCGACTGGGGAAGTACTGCCACCATGCCTATTTCTGCCGTAAAGCAGCTGCTGCTGTGTTTCGGTTTGAAGGGTGTGGGTGCCGGTGAAATTACAGGCACAAGAGGCTTATCATCATCATGCCTCAAGTTGATGGACGCAGGGCATTGCATCGTAGAGCACGTTCCGAAAAACGTGGTCTATGTTGCAATGCTTTGTTATAGGTAATGGTTACCACTCAACATCAGGTGGGCCATGTGCTTGTTCCATCTTCAAGTATTATATAAAAAAAAACAACAGCGTGTAGAAATCTACTGATGAACATAGATCTCCCAGAAAGTTCGTAATCCACCACCACCACCAGACCACACCATAACGTCCACTGCTGGACATAGGCCTCCCCTAGTATAGGGGGATATACCCATAATCCCCACGCTGGGCATGCGGGTTGTGGATCACAGGGCAGAGCTTCTCGCACCGCCGACGTTGCTGCCCCTTGGTGGCCAGGGGATTTAGCTGTGCCGATGTTAAGCTGCGCTATGCCGCAATCAGCCGGCTGCCAAAGCTCCGTTTGTTAATTAGCAGGGTGCACCACAGGCAGGAGGTTGGCTTGGGTTCCGAAGATGGGGGGATGGAACCTCTTACACCCGCAACCGCAATTCACAACCTGCCGCAATTCAGACGATGGTTCTGTACTCCGTATCTTGCAGCCTTTGCAAAAGTCTGTCAGACAGAATATTCCTGACCTACAAACGATGGGTGCAAATAGCCACCTGATGACTTTGTATACTTTTGTAATATTTTTTTTATTAACGCTTTACTTACTATATTAGGTTTTTGCTTTATTTTCTTCTGATTTTTATTGTATTTTTACTGTGGATCTCGTGTCTGAAGAAACAAAATTATTGTTTATATATTATTATTATAGAAGTACTCACATCTTGCATAAGCTGGTCTCCGTAGTAGCAGAACAAGAATATCTGTATGGAGCCCAGAGGCAGGAAGGGTGCGAATGGTGCCATGGTCATCAGGTCGTCTATAGCCTGCAGAATAATGGAGATAGGAGGAGATTACCTACCTATAGACTAGGTGTGTTAGAGTGGAGTCCGCGTTTAGGTAAGTGTAGCGTGGGGCGCCTCCTGGCCAGATGGAGTGACAATCTGCATAGTGTAGCTGGCAGACAGTGGATGAGAAGAGCCCAGGATCGAGCTGATTAGCTGACTTTGGGAAAGACCTATGTCCAGCAGTGGACATTATGATGATGATGATAAAGTAGGTAGGTTAGTAATATTACACTGCACAAGTTAACAAAAACTTATTAAAGAAAGTATTTTAGTAATCATTTAAAAAATATATACAGGTTGTACCTACCTAGATGTCAGATTAGTTTTCACTTCAAGTGTTAAGATCCTCGGTATATCTAGTAGTCTGTGGAATGTTCATCTTACGTTTGTAACACCGAGAATATTCTTGAATTCTCAAATGAAATAAATCCAACGTTGAGATTCCATTTAAAATTTCCATTTGAGAAGGAATCTCGGCGTCGTTCATAGAAACTAATCAGTAAGCCGGATTTTGACTACTGGATGGACTGGGATGTAATATATATTATCTACATCTTGAGCTTTATATTACACGTGATCATTTGACACTGCACAGGAACGTCACCATTCAAACTCAGGGCGAGGCAGGGGGAGGCGCGGTGTCAGGAGACGTGTCTCGTACAAATGTATGATGAGTGATAAAATATTATATCTCAGGATGTAATACATATCTCATAGTTAAAAGCTGGCTTTATTCTCGAAAACTGACCAGGATGTTGAACCCGGTGGCGCAGATGATCAGGGAGCTCGAGAGGGCATTGAAGAGGGTCGACTTTCCGTATATTGTTTCCAGCAATTCAACACATCTACAATATTTGATAACCATTAGCGAATACAATTTCTTTATTTGTGGTTTCTTTATAAAATGCTACAATTTAAAAAAAATACTACTGAAATATGAATGTAATGTGTGTAATGTTCAGAATTCGTACCTCTACAATCACACTAATATTATAAATGCGAAAGTTTGTGAATGAATTAATGAATGAATGCATTTTATTTGCGTGAAGTTTAATAAAGTATAAGTATATAGAAAGCAGTATATAAAAATGTATAACAAAATTATTATATTTTAAAATTTATTTTATTTTTATTTTGTGTATCTGTATGTTTGTTCCCCTTTCTCATTTTCTTCCCTCTCTAAGCATAAGTTGAATGCTTAGAATATACTTAGGTTGTGACCTGGATTAACACATAGACTACTTTTTATACAATCACCACACGAGTGGAGCCGTCGACAAAAAGTTAGTTAATATATATATTATATATATATATATATATATATATAGTACCTATATTTCCTTGTCATGTCTTATATATAACATTTAACCTGTGTACCTATCTCGGGGTGTACGGGGTTCCGACCCCTATTTTCGGGACCCAAGCCAACCCCACCTGCACGTGGTGTACCCTGCTAAACAACGAACGGGGCTCTGGCGGCCGGCTGATTGCGGCAGAGCACAGCCTACATCGGGACAGCTAAATCCCATGGCCACTGACGAGCAGCGGCGTCTGTGGTGCGAGAAGTTGTGCCCTGCGATCCCCAAACCGCATGCCCAGCGTGGGGATTATGGGCATATTCCCCATTATTAAGGGAGGCCTATGTCCAGCAGTGGACTGATAAAGGCTGGTGTGGTGTGGTACCTATCTCGGGAAGAGACTTGCTACCTACGACACGGGGAGTCCTAGTGTGGAAGCTAGTGTTATCAATGTTGATTAGCAATAAATATAGTCTAACTTTTTGTAACTACATATGTTACTTAGCATAAGTGCCTAATTGTTGTTAAACAATATTATAAATTGTACTGTACAACTTTTTGATTCAATAAAAGTTATTCTTATTCTTCTTACATACCTACATCATGGAGAAAAGTCTTGAAGATGTTGGTTTGTTGACTTACCTCATTATCTCCCTGTGCCTGTGGATCAATGAACCGAACTCCTGCCTCTCGGCCAGCAGGCTGCGTGCCAGCTGCTTCATGTCCAGCCGCAGCGAGCGGAACTGCAGGTGGATGAACGCACAGCACGTGTAGTAAAAGCAGTCGGCGCCATACACGAAAAAGAAGGTTACGATATCTGAAATAATTCGGTGAAATGAGCCACACTTGAATCACTAGCTCCTATGAAAAAGAGAAAATAGATCTCATTATTGTAATCTGAAAATCTTTTGTTTTACACAAAATAGACAAGTATTTGACCACTAACACACCTGAGACAGGTGAAGCTGTGGTCTAAGATGGAGCACGCTTGCCTAGAAGGATCCAATTTACTCTGGATTTGTACACGTAAACTTATCTTCTACTTAGGGTGTCATAATTATGTACCGGATAGGGATCTTGCAATTTATAAAACTCACGCAGCGGGTTGGTATTACAGCCTTCTTCGTTTAAGCAAAAGCTTTTTTGTGCCAAGTTCGTAATTTGAAAAATACCAAGTAAAGAGTATACCTACTCTTACCTATCCTATATCTATCCTCTATCCTTCATATTACAGCTATCCTAGTTAGTAGCTAGTTTATATCTATATATAGTTTTGCTATATCCTATATAGGATAGATATAGATATAGTCGTACCCGTTTAGACGTTTAGTTTTAGCCAAAGTTCTGATAGTCTACGGGTGCTAGAACATTGTCTGTGGCGAAAGACTTCCCATGGGCTTTCAACGGTTATCGACACTTTCTAAAAGGCTTATTACACCACGAGGTATTCAGTCTGTCTTAGTAAGACTGTCTTACACTTAACGCAGTGTAATAAGAATGAGTCATAATCTAGTTAGTCAGTAACATAGTCTTACCAGGACAGACTGAATACCGCGTGGTGTAATAAGCCTTTAATAGTGTGCTCCCGGGATAAGGTGCACGTAGCTTACCAACTAACAAGCTGCAAACAGCTGTTAATTTTGTTTGAATATTTTCAAGCAACGGCTACTCTAGTTGCTATAATCAGCACAGTTGTGTTTTTTTTTGTCAAATGTTGACATTCAAATAAACAACTGCAATATTGAATAGATTGTATACTTGCTATTTTTGTGCGGTGTATGTATGTGTATGGGAGGTGGTATGTGTGTGTGAGTGAGTAGTTTTGTTACCGATCAACTTGGAATTTATATATATATCATAGTTGCCTGGATTATACAAAATACGCTATTTTTACTTTTCATCCAGATACCACCCGAGTGAAGCGGGCGGAAGCTAGTATTTTAAAAATACACTATAGAGGTGCAATCACTGGCATACTACTATAGTTATAATGCACCTCACATTCACTCCGATCCCATCAATTTGCAATTGCAACACAATTTGGGATGACCTTGCTTCACCTGCTTGGCTATGCATTGCCTATCTACTGAGACAGTCTTGTTACAATACAAAGCTAAATCCAGTAATACCTTCGTGTAAAATCCTTCGTTTACATCGAGGCGATAAAAGAGTGATTGAGAAATCTCAAAAAGAGTATTTCAATGGAATCCAATTCCTTTTAATCGAGGCCAGAGTGTCATTTACGAGTATTTATAAATAGAATTTCCGTCCCCTTTCTTTGTGATAAGGTAACGTTTTTATTAATTACTTTATTAAATAAATCCAAACATGTGCACCTAAACCACTGATACCATTTTTTATTTGATACGCCTACAGGAAACTTTATAGTTTCAGAAAAAAACCTAGGACATAGGGGTGTTAAAACTGAAGTAAGCCATACGTGAATGAACCCGCGCGGGTTCTAACTAGCACATTAAAATGGCTTACAACACCAGAACAGAGCCAGTGATCGAACTGGTAGATTCAGACTGAAAAGGAAAAGGAGGGGTCTGTCCTCCGAGGTACACCAGTCTGGTCAAGCTGGTCTAAATTGACTGCCATTCAGATGTCGAATGTAGTACTTATGTGAATTAATAATACTGATAGTGATGTAAACACGATGTTAGTAAATATAACTAAATGAAGGAAATGAAATGGAAATGTTTTAACTGTTGGAATTCTAGATACAATTGAAAATCTATTTTCTGGACGCGTTCGAAACCGAAGTCATATCGGACTCTTTGCTGTGCCTTCTAGTCGCACAGTTTTCCGCGCCAATTCCCCCCTGCCTCGCACCCTCGCTGCTCTCAATAGACTCCCTAACCAGAACCCAGAGTGTGATCTCTTAGCCGATAAGTGGAAGCAGATTATGTTGCTGTGCCTGAGGTTTTATGAGATAGATGGATGAAAAGATGCTCATTATTGTTTTTTATGTTATACATTTTTTACTGTTAATAATATGTAATCCCAATAATAATTAATTTAGTTTTATTTAATTTGATTAGTTTTGTATTGTTTCTGTTATAATTGTAACAATTTTAATTTATAAGTGTTTTTTTTAATCGTAAATGGAAATTGTGTCTCGTTCAGATCTGTGATAAACATAATAATAAGTTTATCAACTGAGGAGCGTGCTCATATACGAGCGATAGCTGGGTGCCTAGTGCGAGTTTTTACCAGCTCGATCGCGTTTGCGTTTACGCAAAGTATAGAATCGAGGTAGCGCCATCTAGTGAGAGACGCTTGGTACTGACATACAAATTTAAAAAGGCGATCGAGCTGGTAAAAAAAAACTCTCACTAGACACCCTGTTGTCGTGACGATGACGACAACATAGCTCAAGAGGCGTAGGAGAAATGCACTCCTCGTTCACACTACCAACGACCTATTTTTTTTTTATTAGTGCTGGATATCTAAGGCCTCATTTACTTACTCAGTTGCGCACTGAAATGGCCGGCACTGGACTTTTATTTGCAAACTTTAAAATTTCATCTGTCAAAATTCAAAGAACGTCAATTGACTAACTGTAAAAGTTTGTAAAAAAATAGGACCGGTGCATATCATTTCGGTATGCAAATAAGTAAGTAAATGTTTTTGACTTCGACATTGGCAAAGTTGTGGATGCTATACCACAGAGGCCATAAATAAAATAAGAAAAAGAAGTTATTAAACGAGGCAGATCTGTCTGTGTGTCTGTGGTAGACACACGACAGCATGTTTCATATGACTCCCGCTATCGGTCCGTCATCGTTGTTCAATGTGAACACGCTCTACTATCACCAACTCATTGTCACGTTTGCAGTAAATTAATTGCAGTAAATAAGTACGTTATTAGTTTTTCCCTTTTCCCTCCCTCCTTATTAGCTTTGTGCCCAATGCCTTTGTGTACTCTACTTGTAATTAGCTTCTACAATTTGCAGACGGCGTCTACATTAATCGTTTTTGAAATTATTGGTGTCTTTCAGGGTTATTCTCTATCATTATCATCATGATCATCAATAACGACCGAAACTCACTAAGTATAATCAGTGTTTTTTTTACATTGGATGGACCTTTGTTTGACCATGAACTCACCTGATGTTAAGTATTGTTGTGATCTAAGATGGAGCACAAAGGTCCAGAAGACATTTATTCACTCTAGACTTCAATAGTCTCGGATTATAGTTATCAGGAAAGACAGAGGCCGGTAGAGAGTATATCAAATAACAATTTTGTAGTTGTTTCACTTTGTTTGGCATGATTTTAATTAAACAAACAATTTACGCATCAATCGTGGGCCTAAACTGGATAAAACGAGCTGTGAACCACGGGGATTCAAAGGGAGGCCTATGCCCAGCAGTGGGTGAAATCGGATTGTGGATGATGATGATAAAGTAGACGCCCCGTGACTTTTCCCCGTCCCGTGTCCCGTGACACCCCTGTAGGGGCAGAATATCAGGAGATCCTTTAATACTGTATCCCTACACTATAAAGGGAAAATCAAGTCTCTAGGACATGAGCTTTAGGCCTCAAAATTTGAAGTCTCTTGGACATGAGGTTTAGGCCTTACAGCCTTACTACTAGCCTTCCGTCCGGGGCGTCACTCACGCACTATCGGATTAAAAATACAAACTTGTTCAAAACTAGGTTTGATGATAGGTTTATTATTTTTTACAAATAATTTGTGGTTAAATAAGTGAATTTTAAGAAACCAAAAGGTCTTTTAAAGCATCTCTTTATTCAAAGACTTACCAAGTGATGAGACTTAGTAAGTATGTAGATACTATGCGCTAATATATTCACTTTATTGTCCCGTATAGCCCATATATAAACATATTGTTTAAAAATATAGTATAATCAGTTAGTAGCATTAAATATGTTAGAAAAACAAGTCTACTTTCTTGAAGTAATATTATTCTAATTCTATAATTAAAAAAAATATTAATCCGCGAACACGTGCACCATATTGACTACTAAGCAAATTCATTTTCACATCAGACAAAATGTACTTAGTTAATTTTCATACCAACAAAAAAACCAAATTCTAAGTTAAGTTAATAGCTAAGTTTGTGTTTGTGTACCAAGTTTGTTTGTCTGTTACGCTTTCACGCCTTGATTTCTTACTTAACCTATCATCATGAAATTTGCAAAAACGTTGTCAGGGGTACAAAAAAAGGCATATCTTACCTTTTATCTAGAAAAACAATGCTGATCCCGAGGGCAACAAACAAAACATTTGACATAGTCTATATTAACGCGAGTGAAGTCACGGGCACGTAAAAATTCATTTTCGCTGTTTGTGAAAACGTGCTAATTAACAGGCAATAGCCAAATTGCCTGCTACTTAGCACCAGGTAAAATGTTAAAGAAGCTTTTCCGTAAAGGGCAAATTATGGCGCGAAATATTTCGCTGGCAATTTCCACGCGGGAACTCGCCTGTGAAAATCATAATAATGTGGATTTTATCAAAAGTTTTGTTTGTTGAACAGTTTTGAGAACAGTGCTTTTTTCGGGAGGATTTCTGTTCGTCGTCAGTCGTTGTTTCCTAATTAAAATCATCACTTGGAATTATTGTGGCTGACCGTACCTTGGGAGAAATCTAAATCATGTAGTTGACGTAGATCTCTCCCAAGATCTTGTTGATGAAGATGAAAATGATGATGCTGAGTTAAACTATGTATGATACAAAGATAACTTCAATGATCACAAGATGATCACTATAATAAGGGTAATAGTAAGGCCAGACAATTTGGACATGTCCTTAAAAAGTATAGTACCTACCTGTCCAGAGCTGATGCCCCATGGCGATCGGCCAGAACCTATAGTCCAAGGGGTCGAAGGGGTACCACACACTGAATGGCAGCACCAGTTGGATCTTGCCGGTGATCGAGTAGTGGTACCATATGATGACGGCGGGGCTCACGCAGAAGGTCAGCACGCTGGCCAGACCTGCCATCAGCAGCATGTTATTCGTCCGGTGCATGAATGGAATGCGGGTCTTCATTTCTTCTTCTACCTAAAAATATAAATGAGTAAATAAATAAAAATTTAGTATCGTTCTTAAACATAGTTAGGTAAGCTTATCATTTAGCCCTAAATTAAAGCCTGTTAGGGACCATAACTGTTAATAATACCTACTTATAAATATTTTTTTTGTAAATGTATACTTCATCATCATCATCATCATCAGCCTATAGCAGTCCACTGCTGGACATAGGCCTCCCCTAATGAGCGCCATTGCGCCCTGTCCTGAAAATGTATACTTACATAATTATTTTTAGAAAACACCCATACCCGCATCATACCCGTTACAAATTGTAAAATGATCATGACAAACCCCACGGATAGGGAGAATCCTATAACATGCTGGAAGAGACTAGTCACCCACAACACAGGGAATCCTAGTGTGGGGACTAGAGATTAATCCACTTTACGTAAAAAAAATACATAATATACCGTAAGCAATTTTGTTATTTACTGTTAACTTGTCGTAACTGCCTTGCTATTTATACCCTTTTTATATTTTGTCATCGAACCTCATACTAGCACTAATAACAAAACAATAGCCATATTTTAACTTAGCCCATTCTCTAAGTAGGTTCATTTATTATTTTAATGTATTTTTAAGGTTGATTTTACTTGATTAAGATTTATTTTTTCTTTCTTAGGCAATCAATTATGTAAAGTTTAAAAAATATACACAATATTTTTGGTTTCAATAAAAAATATTTTTATCTTTATCTCCTACTTTATTTTTCTGAAAAAAGATATGGACAATCTAATATCGTAATGTACTTTGATCTATGCACAGTGCCGTGCAATGGTCATGATCCAGTCGATCCTATGGTATCCTAATTTCGACGGATGAAATGTCAAAGTTTGGAAAAACAGGATCGGTTTTAATCATTTCTGTTTGCAACAAAGTTCGCCGATCACCCCGCTGGTCGTTAAAGAGTAGCTTAGAAACTTACTTCTTTACTAGTTTCTTTCATGGCCTGTAACCTTCTCAAAGTCCTGATCAAATCAACAACATCGTGATGACAGCTGATGAAGCAATAAGACTTGATATCACCCAAGAAGCAGAGAGTAACGCAAGGCGCCATGTACGTGATCTCGGGGATGGTGAGTTGGTCCATGGTGCCGAAGAAACCGAAAGCATCGGTGTTCATCCAGCAGAGGTTGAGGCAGTAGAACCAGCGGTGGAACATCCTCTGCCACATGCTTCGATGCTCGTCCTCCTGCTTGATGTTGATGCCGGATATCTTGAGGAAGAAATCTACTCTTTCTATTGCTTTGTTAAAGAGATTCTGTTCCTGTCGCATTTTTGTACAGTTTTTTTAAACTAAAAAAGATGACCTTGCAACCGAAAACTAAACCTTAGTCAACAATAAATAAATATACTTTGACTTCGACTTTGACTTTGAAGCCCTTTGGTAAAGCCTATAAATCTAAGACTTGCTATGCTTCTGCTAGATTGTCGGCCAGTTGACTGCTCCAAGTAAATTCCAATAAGAACCCTTTATAATGAGTTGTTTCTTTGTCAAAGAAAGGTACTAGTTGTTAGAGTAATTCTCCGATTTTACAAAATGAAGTTATTGCCTCTAAAGTATTTCTCTATGGTAAATTAATTACTAGTGGCGGCATCACTCGCATCATCATCATCATCATCATCATGATCAGCCTATAGCAGTTCACTGCTGGACCTAGGCCTCCCCTAATGAGCGCCATTGCACCCTGTCCTGAGCTCGACGCATCCAGCTTACTCGCATTTAAATATAGAGAAAATATATATATTTATTTTTTAGAGTTATTATATACTAGCTGACCCGACAGACGTTGTCCTGTCTCAAAGAGGGTATCGATGTTAAAGAAACGTTCAGAAAAGATATCGAAATGGAGCAAGCAATCAAATAGGATATCGACGAGGAATTAAGCAGTCAATGAGGATATCAAAGTAGAAAATGCTATCAAAGAGGATATCGATGTTAAAAAAGCAATTAAAGAGTATATCGAAGTGGAAAAAGCAATCAATGAGGATAAAACAAAAACAACAACACCTACCCTGATATTAAAAAAATAGTGAACTATAATTATTCAATAGCAGTGATAATCGTTGGGGCAAACGAGTTCTTCAGTGGAGACCGCGGCTCGGCAAACGTAGTGTAGGACGCCCTCCGGCCAGGTGGAGTGACGATTTGCAAAAGGCTGCTGGTAGAAATTGGATCAAGACCGGCCGCAATGGCGCTTTTTAGGGGAGGCCTATGTCCAGCAGTGGACTGATATAGGCCGATGACGATAATAATTATTCATACTCCTTGTAATATGAATTCTGAGAATTGCCCGGAGGTCTGTGGGCGTGTAGGTGTAGGTGCTTAAGTGTTAGTGCCGTGCCTACTTATTATCAAATGGATAAATAGAGCATCCTGTACACATTAACGTTAAGTGCCTCCTTAATTAATTGACGGTATTGTAAGGAACACCTTAACATACGATAATTTTCCTATGTTGTTACATCGAAATATTAATAATATGTTGTTACATCGAAATATTAATAACTAGCTTCCGCCCGCAGCTTCGCTCGCGTGGTGCCTGGATAAAAAGTAACCTATGTCATAATCCTGGTCAAAAATTATGGATATTCCAAGTTTCATCCAAATCCGTTCAGTAGTTTTTGCGTGAAAGAATAACAAACATTCATCCATTCATCCACACCTACATTCATACTCACAATCTTTAGCATTTATAATATTAGTAGGAAGTAGGAAGTAGGATTAGAAACCCGCCCCGGCTTCGCACGGGTGCAATGCTAATATAAACCATCCTCTTGCATCACTCTATCTATTTAAAAAAACCGCATCAAAATCCGTTGCGTAGTTTTAAAGATCTAAGCAAACATAGGGACAGACAGACAGCGGGAAGCGACTGTTTTATTTAATACTATTTAGTGAAGCTACAATGTTTTGGGAAGCGTTCACGTTAACACCTCTTCGCCGTCGAACCTGATAAGTTAACAGACAATAATGTGTCAAGTGCACTAAAAGAGGCGCACTCAATCATTTTACCACCTTACACTGAATATATATTTTTTTTGTACCTAGTAAAGTACTCTTTATGAAGGTTTCGATCGGGGAACCCGATACCACTGTGCTGTAAACCAGCATTGCTATATTTCCGTTGAAAGGGATGAAGTTACAGACAAATATTTATAAGACTTTTCACCTTCATGCCTCAATTTGATGAATGCAAAGTTTTTCATCGCAGGACACAATCTAAGCAAGTGTAACCCATGATGTTATAAATATCAAAAGTCTCATTTCGGAATACCTTGTATCATCATCATCATCATCATCATCAACTTTGTAACCAATATAATTTTATTAATAAACAAATACCAGATATTGACATCTTCAATGACAACTATAAAATATACAAAAATAAAGTCCTGGAATATTTCCGGCAAGAACCCCCTACTTAAGTTAGTAAAGCCAACCTTAAAAATATATATATATAATTGTATAATTATGTTCAGTTTAAGCATGCTAAATATGTTACTAAATAATAACTGTTACATTTATTGGTTAAAGTTTATTAAGTATTCATTTATTCGTTTTTTAGTTTTAAATGTTTTAAATATTTTAAGTTCTAATAATACATATGTACCTATTGATCTCTTAGTTACCATAAGTACCTACTACTTAGTTATTATTATTATTATGAATGCTGTGTCCGCCTGTAATTGGTTTCTATATCTGAATGAAAACTTTGTCAGTGTAACTCTACAATGTATTGATATTTAAGCTGTTGGCGTTCCTATTAAATAAATCATCAGCCTATAGCAGTCCACTGCTGGACATTGGCTTCTCCTATTGCGCCAAATACCTTGTATGGTTAAATAGTTTTAGTAGGTACCAAAGTGGTTACTTCACTTTTTTCACAATCATGCAGCGAGAAGGCTCCTTTGAACTTATTATATCCATGACATCATTGGAAGCTCAAAAATTATATTTAAATAACTTTGCGAGTTGTTCTCAATTTTCCCTAAGTGTAAAAAGTAGGACAACTTTGAAGCCAGCCCACTTATTTTCTGAATTAAGGCAAAGTTTGAACAAACCGTTTTAATGTTCCTCAAAAATGATCAATTTAATACAAGACGATAAAGTTTATCTTTCGATCAATGTTCAGCATCTTACAAAACCAAACTGGTCTTGTAGCAAAATGACCGTTGCTAATTATAATTTTCTATTGTTGTTGTAAGTAGTTTCTAGTAAGTTAAGCTTATTAGACCTCGCGGTATTCAGCCTGTTTTAGTAAGACTGTCTTATACTTAGCGTAGTATAATAAAAGTAAGCCACTAAGTCAGTCTTAAGCTTGACTAATTAGTCAGTAAGTCAGTCTTACTAAGGCAGACTGAATACCGTGTTGGTGGGGAGGTAGCTTAGAACCAGTAGACGGACATAAGATACTTTTTATGCCGTTAATATTTATTTTTAACTATTATAATCTTTAGGGGTAGGGGTAGGGATAGTGGTAGGGTAGAGTAGGGGTAGGGTAAGGTAGGGTAGAGTAGGGTAAGGGTAGGGTAGAGGTAGGGGTAGGGATAGGGTAGGGTAGATTTTGTTATTGTTGTTTTATCCTCATTGGTTGATTTTTCCACTTCCATATACCCTTTGATTGCTTCTTCAACTTCAGTATTCCCTTTCTTCAGCTTCTCCTACATCGGTTTCCTCTTTAATTGCTTCTTTAACATCGATATCCTCTTTAGATAGCATTTTCCACTTTGATGCTTTCAAAATATTGTTTGATTTGTTTGATATTATTGGGGAAAAAGTCGTGAAGATGTTTGTTTTTTTTTTTACATTGTCATTGATTACATAATCCTCTTCAATATCATTTTTGAATTTTTCTTTAACTTCGATACCCTCTTTGAGACAGGACAACGTCTGTCGGGTCAGCTAGTTTTCTATTAAACAAGTCAAGTTTCTATAAAACTGTAATGAAGCTGTCTGATCGCATACCCAGCGTGTGGATTATGGGTATATCCCCCTTTATTAGGAGAGGCCTATATCCAGCATTGGACTGATATAGGCTGGTGTTTTGTGGTGTGGTTCCTTGGATAGCGTCAGGGGGCACTAAGACAGGATTTTCAGGAAATCAGCTCTTGAAGGGATGCACCAGAGAAAAACTTCTATTCAGACGAACTGGGCATCCACTAGTCTACTACCATTGATGACACCTAATAATGGGTACGTCGAAATAAGAAATATACACTAATCTATCACACAATTTGAAATCAAGTGCCTTCCTGGCCGATTCATTGTTACGAATAAATTTTTTTGTACGAAAAAACTCGAGAGCTGCAATCCAATTTGAAAATAACTATAACGGTTTCGATTTAACAATTGACATTTAGTATTCCTTGTCATGTCATTTATATTACACTAACTTCCGCTCGCGTGATACCCGGATAAAAAGCCTATGTGTTAATCCAGGTCATAAACTATTTATATTCCAAGTTTCATCCAGATCTGTCCAGTAGTTTTCGCGTGAAAGAGTAACAAACATTCATCCATACATCCATACATCCATACATACTCATAAACTTTCACATTTATAATATAAGTGTGATTTAACCTATGTACCTATCCTGGGAAAAGACTAGCTACCTACGACACAGGGAATCCTAGTGTGGGAGTGTTTTCATTATTGTTTAGCAATAAATATAGTCTTTTTGTAACTATGTAACTTAGCTTAAGTACCTAATTGTTGCTAAAAACATTATAGATTGTACTGTACAACTTTTTATGATTCAATAAACGTTATTCTTCTTATTCTTATTATAATAAAATACTCTATCACTAGTTTAATATTAAGTAAGTAGGCACATTTATCTCCGGAACGTACCGTGGGCGTGTAAGATCTGGCAATATCCGTGAAATTGACTATTAGCAATAAATATTCATCAGATATACTACACGACGTACCTCTGCTTTTACACGCCCGGGGAAATATAGGTAACTCACATTTTACCATATTCTTAGCGATGCTTAGCGGTAGGAACAATAAATCAATAAGTATAATCGATTTTGCATAATATGACGAAAAAAATCTATTCTAAGTACAGTCAGTACAGGCTGCTTTAAAAAGTATACAGTACTAGTACTACAGTACGACCCGCCCCGGCTTCGCACGGGTACAAGATATACATTTGAATCACTCTATCTATCAAAAAACCACACTCCAACTCACAACTCCTAGAATATTGTGTGTATGATTGGACAATATTGTGAAAACTATGCTTAATCTTATTTAAAAAAGAAAAGTATCACATAATAAAATACTACGAATTTAAACATTGAAAGTGACTTTTGAATTAAATAAAATATTGCACATATTTTATTTAATTCAAAAGTCACTTTCAATGTTTAACATATTTTATTATATTATAGTATATATTATAGTATATTGCACATATTTTATTTTATTAAATGAAATAGAGAGAAAAAACGCAAATTTCATAGGTCAGGACCTATATTTTATTTAATATTTTATACGGAACGCTGCGGACTGTACCTCTCCAAGAGATTGATACTCGGTCTATTCACCGTGGCAAACTGACGCATCCAACTAAATTACGAATTCAAACTTTTTTAATTCACTTATTTTTTTTTAGATTTCACGCAGAAAGTTCATGTCAAAAGTGAATTATTACAGTGTTACCATCCTTTATAACATTGTGCTTACAGTGGCAGTCGGTTTCCCCGTGAATTAGCTGGTTAGTGCCTTCCTGCGATGTGGATGAGGTGGCTCCCTCCGTTGCTGCTCGTAGCGATGTGTCTCAAGGTAATTAAATTACTCATAAGTAGTAGGTACATTAACGAACTTTAGTTTCAGCCAGTATTCGATTTTCCCGGAGCCTATAGTTTTGTAACGTGAGTGGAGGAAACAAGAACTCTTTGTATATTATATAACCCAATATATTTAGTGGTAGGTACTATAATATAGCCGCTGCTATATTATATTTAGAATCTTGCTAAATTCTAAGTCAAAAATAATGTGTTGTATTCTTCGAGCAAAATATTTTCTTATATAGCTCGAAGGTAGTATTAGACCCCCTTATTCATAACCAAATGTCATTTTAAAACGGCTCAATACAGTAAGCTCATAAGTCATTTAAATGTGAGTAAAAAGAGGTGACATGATGTTTTAACGTCATTTTTAGCTATCAGGGGTTCATTGAACTGTTATGAATAGGACTGTAAGATTATTTATTAGCATTTGTATTTTATTGTGATCTTTATGATCCTTGGTCTGAAATAAACATTTATTTATTTAATTTATTAATCCATCCAGATTTCTAATATGAAAACAGCATAGCTCGTTGAAGAGCAGAAGTTATAATACGATTGATTATGTTCAGATTGGCATATCCAATCTGCAAGGCCATGTCACGCAAGGTGTTCCATCTACAGCCTGCATTGTGCTAACCGACGGACTATACCTATTCAGCACATTGATTGGTGGTGCTACGGTCATCTCTGTTAGTTGTTCTGTACTGTTTGATTGACGTACATTAAGCGTTAAAACCAGATTCCAGTTTCTTTATGCAAATATTTCATGGTGTTTTTTTGTAAGCACCCGGAAATACAAATGCAGCATTAGATTCTCCCGGTTACACCCCGACTTGAGTAGATTCGGTTCTAACCTCACGTCACACGGCAGGCTCCAATTTATCATATTGCCTAGACATTGACTAGAAGTGTGAAAGTAATCATACTGCCTGGTTCATGTGATAAATTCAAACCACCTCAAACCTTGATTTATTAAATGGACCACGGACCAGCGGGCGTTATTGATAAGCGCTGGACAAAGTAAAAAAAAAATCTTTTTGTCCGACGCATTTGGTCTTGGGCAGTATTGATAATGACCGGTCTATATTAACACTGCCCGGTTAATCAAGTAGCCCGTAACATATGCCTAGGTATATTGATTTTGACATTTATTTGGTTTTAAACGCACTTGCCTCTCTGATCTCTTTGTTTGACATGGATGCAACCGCCGGTGCAAATCTGGCTAGCATTGAACTAAAAAATAGTATATATGTGTGTATATGTGTTGTGTTTTCATATAATAAAATAATAAACAAAGTATGGAAGAAACTTCGAAAATAAAATCTAAAGCAATCATAATAAAATAGAAACCCGTAAATCATAATAAAATAAGTTTGGTCAATGTAAAAGTTTGTAAAACAATACTTTATGTGGCGTAAAGACAGATGTTAGGTAGGTATATTTTGTTTTCATCAAATAGAAACACATTTTTCATAATTCTATTTGAGTTGAGAGATATTTTTAATCATCATCATCATTGTCGGCCTTTTCGGCCCACTGCTGGGAAGGCATTCCTTTGATTTGCCCCTCGCCTTGATCCTGCGTTACGCTAAGCCAGACGGTATTCCTGATATCGTCGACCCATTTCGCGTGAAGATGTCCCCGGTTCCTATGACTATAAATAATAATTAAGATTTTTCAAGTATAAACATCATGTAAAATCTTTTTCTGTCAACGAAATGACAAAAAATCTCAAGGGGAATCCACTAAAACCACCCAATTAGCAACCCAATTAGAGATCAAGACAATAGGCACATTGTTAGCCGCACTATCATGACGTTGCGACGAAACGTTGTAGACATGTGTACAAGCACACCTTGGCTTAATGACTGATGATTTCTATGATATACTTTCGAGGATGTCAATGAACACAGAAAAGACTAATATTTCTTCTGTGCTTACGAGTAACCATTTCCTTACGCTTTACTTCGTTAATAAATGTTTCACACGGTCGGCTATTACGAATTGCTCACAAGGAATACAAAAGATATTTTTTTTATAATTGTTTTTTTTTTTGTTTCACTGTTTGACACTATTTAGTTTGGAAGCAGCCAATTAGCCAGCTAAGGCCTAATCCTCACTTAATAACAAAACTAGTGTGATTCCGACATCTAAGCTCTAGGCTACACTCAAAAGGCGTGTTGACAGTGTAATCTAGGGCTGGCTTACACTAACACGGCTTCATTAGCGCGCACGGGTCTGCGTGTGACGGAGTGGGGTTGACTTTATACATTAGGATTGCGTTTGTGTGGACTTTGGATTATTTTAGCGGGCTTTAGGTGGAAGTACCTCATCTCTACCATGTAGCTTTTGAACTTCATCATCATCATCATCAAACACAACCCGACTTCACCCACTGTTGGGTATGGGCCTTCCTTTGTATGTGCCAATTCTGAATTAATTAGACATAGACATAGACTATCGTGTATTTACTAAAGCACACATTATATATTCATTATTTTAATTTAACAGTTTATGGTATACGTACCTACATAATTACTATTAATTACAAGAGATTCGAAAAGTTAAAAAAATAAAACAGTGTATTATGTTAATAGAAATCTATAAGTAGTGTTGTTATATAATGAACTTACTTTAATTACAACGATTACATCGTTAAGTACAAATATTGTGATTAAATTGACAGCATTCAAATTCAAACTGAATCCTAAAAGTCAGATATTTTCAATTCAAATTACTTACTACGTTAGGTAGATTAATATGATGACTTTTTTTTCAAAATAAACTAAAAATAGAACAGGATAAACCTTATATTGCTAGCAAGATGGCAACGCTTAATGTCGTTCTGGGGTTTTAATGATCGTGAATTGTTATAGAAACACATTAAAATTATTTTGAAAACATCTATTAATTTTATTCCGTAGTTTCACTTGCTGACCACTTATTTATTATTACCACTTTTTTCGCAGGTTCGATTCCCGCTGCGGGACAAATGTTTGCATGTTCTGCAAATATTTGTCTCAGATCTGGGTGTTTCATCATACAAAGATATGATATTTACAAAAAAAATGTATAATTTATGTGTAGTATATCAATCATGGTTCCCATTATACAAGATCTGCTTAGTTTGGGGCTACATGATGCTGTGTGATTACGCCCAGCATGGTTTATTTATATTTTATTTTATTTATTTATTACGAGTTGATAAATGGATTAACAATAATAAACCTATAACAAACTAAAATCTTCACGTATCAACCCATTCAGTTGACAGCAACAGTCAGTCCATTCAAATATAAAATAAGTAAGACAAAAATGTTGCCATACGTCATCAGGTGTCAGACTTAACCCGACGAGACTATCTAGATACATATTTTATTGTCTTGTTTGTGTTTTTGTACCAAACGCTAGAGATGAGATACTTAATCCGTCTTGTAATAAAAACATCTGGTTCAATCTAACGAATTAGATTGAAATACCAGTGTTAGATATGAAATAAGTATGTCCAATGAGTTTGATCACGTTTTTTAATGGTAACTCCTCCTCCTCCTCCATCGTTCCCTCATTTCGGAGGATCGAGACTTTTGGTGAAGTCTCTTTACTCGTCTCCATCAGTTTCTATCGGCTGCCTGATGGAGCTCCACGCTGACCGGTATCTCGAGGTGTTCGGATCCTTGGTCCGTCCATCGTTTGGGACTTAATCGTAACTGAAGATGCAAGAAAAGGCAATTTTATTTGATCTTTATTTTACAATATAATGCTGGAGTTTACGTTACACGGGATTTCATTCATAAAGAAGTTTGTTTTTCCCCTTATCCCTTTTAGGAACTAAATTTTAGTGCACTTTTAACATTAAGTAAAAATTATTATTATTATAGAAAAAAAATATTATTATTATTATAGTATTGGAAAATAGCCTTCCAATTTAGGTGTAGGCTGTGCGTTTAATGTCCGTTACATTAATTACACTTTTATGTTTGGAAGATACTCCAAATCGCTTCATTAGGTGATTAAACTAAGTGTAGTTATTGTAATCACAATAATAATTTATTATAGGCTGCATGATGCTGTGTGATTACGTCCGGCGTTATTTATTATTATTATTATTCAAATCACGGCCTTTATGATCCTGTTAAATAGCTATCCCTAAAAATTGAAAATAAAATAATATAAAATTAAAATAACTGACTGTTTTTGTAAAGCTATGTGTTTTTCCGGTAGATACCAATGAGAATTTTAATGTTACTTGAAGTTGAGTACAATGTCAATGACATTTAACTCTCAGCAATTATAAGCTTAGGATCGTTTACAGAGGATCGTTAGTTTGATCTCAGACAGAAAATATTGTTTCATCTCTCCCTCATTTGTAGAAATCTCAATTTACGCAAGTTACTTCCTCCATTGGATTTTTTCGCAATTTATTACGATTTTTCATTTAAATTATGAAAGAATTTAATATAATAAACCAACGCTATTTAAGAGTATTCATTAGGATCATCATTAGCCAGGAGCAGTCCACTGCTGGACATAGGCCTTCTTTTATGAGCATCATTACTATATATTACTAGTATATAAATAAATAAATAATGCTGGATGTACCACACAGCATCATGTTGCCCCAAACTAAGCAGAGCTTGTGTTATGGGAACCACATAATTGATATACCTACATAATATACTTTATTTTGTAAATACATACATATCTTCTATAGAAAACACCCAGACCAGAGACAAATATTTGCAGAATATGCAAACATTTGTACCGCAGCGGGAATCGAACCCGCAACCTTCTGCGTCTCAGGCGGGCTTTCACCCACTGCGCCACGGAGGTCGTCCATTACAATATATATGATTATTATGAAAGAACTCTTCTAGCCCATCACGGCACAGGCTGTCAAATGATATCAATAGGTAACAAAATATTTCTTGGTAGATAACACGAGTCATGAAGGTGATAAACTTTATGTGCCTGTTTCGTTACTGGCGCCCAGTATTCTATAAACGGTATTATATAGTTATTCTATAAACCAATAAAGGGGATATGAATATGAATACGGAACACAAGGGAATACCAGCGCAGACTGGCCTAGCCTGCATGTGCTGAGTTGTAACCAATTGTAACTAAGTGAATTGTATTACTTTGTGTTCATAAATGTTTTTTGTTGCAAATAAACAATTTGATTTCATTTGATTATGTCAAGTAACTTGTACTATTTGTATCTTGACTCTAGAACTGAAGTCCTGAACAAAGAAGCTTGTAAGGTTTAAATCACACTTAGATAATTATAATTGCGAAAGTTGGTGTATTTGTAGGAGTATGTGTTAAACAGAAAGTCAAAGTCAGTGACTTCCTGTTTGGCGCTCAGCGAAGCAACACGATGATGCCTTATGGGGAAGGCGAATCATTGTCGAATTTATTTTGAGTTTTTTATGAAACTCGTCAGGAATTTGTACTAAATATTTAATTCTTAAAATATCTTGTAATGGATTTCCGCAAAGTCCTGCATTATTCGCAATTAATGAATTGCGAACAAATGAATGAAATTAACGCAATGAGAACAAACATAATAATATTTGTTCTCACTTAACTAACTCTGTAACGTATGAACGAATCTGACATAGTTTGTGACTTGTATAAACACATAGGCTACTATTTATCACGGTACGATGCCGTGGAGCCGCGGGCCACAGCTAGTAAACATGATAAACAAGATAAATTATTTTAATGGAATTATGCGTTTTATCGAATAGTTTATTCTTTTATTGCACGTGCAACTATCCTAAATATCATTATTCTTCTTCGTTTATACTAGTGATTGGTTTTGGAGGTTAGGCTAATCAAAACCGATGATTTAGTCTAAAAACCGGAACCAACTTTTGAACCATGGAAACTCTAATTGTTGGTCTATTCAATGAATGAACACTTTATTGCGTGAAACATACAAAAAACACAATTACATTTAAAAATGGCACAATGGGTGGGCCTTATCGCGGAAAGTGATTTTCTTTATTCTTTATGTTATTATATGTTTAATCGTTAAATCTATGTTTTCCGTTGTAACCGTTCAAATCATGTGGCAACCTGTCTACTGTAATATGTTTATCCCTAATTGTCTAAACACACTATAGCCCAATTTACGCGACGTAAGTTCGGCATGATTACGCCTGCAATGCTATTTGAATTACTGACGACACATTATGCTGAAATTACGTTGCGTTATGGCGTACAGCAGAACTTGTCAAAATCAGCTGCGGAACTTACATTGCGTAATTTCGGCTATAGTGTGTTTAGACGCTTAAATCTCTTTAATATTTGTATTACTGTTTAAGTGAATTCCTATAATTTTGCAGTTCTCTCGTGGTGCTTGCGACGCAAGGGTTAGTCTTACTTCTGCTTGTGCCTACATCTCTGTAAATAATGTATCTACATCCTCGCGGAATCATAAAGTTCAGATTATTTTGACAGTGTAACGGAAAGGTGTGCTTTAGCGGGGTAAGTTCAAATAAGGTTTTAGGTTTTATAGCGGTATTCTATGCAAGGATTCAGGTGAGTTCAAATAAAAGCTGATTATGGTTATTAATTAGGTACCCGTTACATTTTTTTTGGTGAAAATTAAGTTTTTTTCGACAGCCTCTGTGGCGCAGCGGACCGCCTGAAATGCAGAAGGTTGCGGATTCAATTCCCGCCGCGGGACAAATGTTTGCATTATTTTCGGATATTTGTCTCAGGTCTGGGTATTCTCTATGTATGTATTTACAATAAAAATATGAGTAGTTTATCAGTCATGTGATTCCCATAATACAAGCTCTGCTTAGTTTGGGACATATGGTGCTGTGTGAAAGTGTCCAGCATTATTTATAATGGACTTTATTTATGCTTAAAAAATTGGTACACGATGGCTGTTGAACCACTGACAGTTGGACAGTGCTGCCGAATAAATTCCTAACTTGGTCCGAAATTCTTGGGTTACATTTTTGGGTTATTATAAAATGTTAAAAATATCAGTAAGTTAGGAATGAAAACAAAAACTCGTTTTTTTATTGTTTTCATTGTACCTCAAGATGAAACCAGCCCATGGCCCACCTGATGTTAAGTGGTAACCATTGCCTATCAGAAGGCATTGCATCGTAGATAACGCTTGTTTGTAACGTACCCTACGTAGCAATGTCCATCAACTTGAGGCAAGAAGGTGATAAGCCTCTTGTGCCTGTAATTACACCGGGACCCTTCAAATCCAAACGCAGCAATGCTGCTTCTCGACATAAATAGGCATGGTGGTAGTAGTTAGTACTTAGTCGTGAGAAATATCCCATTGTTTTAATATATTCATCATCATCATCATCATCATCATCATCATCATCATCATCATCAGCATATAGCAGTCCACTGCTGGACATAGACCTCCCCTAATGAGCGCCTTTGCGCACTGTTCTGAGCACGACGCCTAATAAATTATCGCATTTTAATCAAAAATAAACTATTTTTGAGTTGAAAGACAACTTCTGTGGCGCAGTGGGCGACGATTTAATGCCCAGCATTATTTATTCATAATTATTATTATATAAACTTTATTGCTCATTAAATGTAACAAAAAGGTGTGCTTAATGCTACGAGTATTTATTATTTTATTTTAAAGCTTAAAATCACGTACCAGAATATATTAAAATGCTGAATAACGATAGCAATGAAACCTCCATGACGTCACAACAAACCCTCGTGATTCACTTACGCATAAACTCCTTGTGAAATAGCACATTCGGATATTTTATATGTTTCTTAATATCAACATAACATTTTGATTGTACTGGCGAGTTTATGTCAATGCTGGCGAGAGACTAACGAATACAAAATAATCATAAAATTTTCATCCTCCATCTTGGAAAGAGTATTTTTGCTCTTCGATATCTGATGCTTATGCCGTATTTATCCGCTAGAGCAGAAAGTACATTGAATTTAAAACATCGTTTTTACTAAGTTTGGGAATTCAAAACATTAAACCTTTCTACTTCTACCTCTATGGTTCCTAATTTATCATACAACCTTTTTTAATTTACTAAAAACTCAGACTCAGAACCTTCTTGGTGGACTTTTTTTAGAACTTTAAATGTTAAACTACATGCACAGATATAGAAGAGAACTAGATAAAGTCTTGAAGTTCACTATGTTCTGAACATCAACTCAAACGGCTGATCTCTACATTCTTATGCGACTTTATCAGCGATTATATCAATGCGACTTCAAATGAGATCAAAAAGTTAATCATACCAAGGTGTCACGGAGATTCGCAATCCTATATATTTAGTTGAGAATAAATTAATTAATCTAGCGAGCCAGAGTAACTATGGTGATTTTGTAACGGCAACCCTAAATTAAAAGAGTGGAATCAAAAATGTCATGTTACGGTGACACTGACGGTAGGAAGAATAATCGAGAATAAGAAGTGAAGTCCGGTTTAGGAGCGGCTGGCATCCATCCTAGGACGCAGGATAGTTCGTTCCATGTCATATGCTTATTATGTGAGACGACAGTTTTATATAATGTAGAATGTTAAATATAAGTAAGGTGGCGTACGGCATGAGAATGGAGGGGCGGAGGACGCATTCTCATGGACCCTTGGGGTCCATTCAAGAGGTTCAGATCGACTCACGTAATCATACCTAATCGTACCTATTTATAATACCTATACGGTAATCATACCTATTTATATTAGCACCGTCATTTATCTGAAACATCTACATAATGTACTTGAGAAGCAGATACTCTCAGAATAGTAGTTATATCCTCCTTTTGTGGCATGTATATGTTATTTCGAACCCAGGCATAGAAACGCTGCCACACAGGGCGCTCGAACAAAATTCTATGCAGTTTCATTGAAATGCCCTGGAACGAAGTCGTTAAGACTAGTAAATTTCAAAATACCTAGAACGTAGGAGTAATTACAGTGAAAACAAAAGAAAATTATGAAGTACCTACACTGTATACAAAATAAGCACTTAGACAACTCAAATTTTATACTATGTAGCCCTTCGCCACAACGCAAAAACGTACAAAATAATGCAAGTTTTTAAAATAAAGTGCTAAATTAAAATTATGAAATCAAATTACACTATTAATACAAATCAATATCTCAAATCACACTTAGGTATATTATAAACTAGCACCGACCGCGGCGGTGGTCGTGAAAAAAAAACGTGAGATCTGACGATTTTTTCCGATAGGCTGCTGGTAGAAGCTGGATGCGTTGAGCTCAGGACAGAGCGCAATTGCGCAAGGCCTCAAGGCCTATATCCAGCAGTGATGCTATAGGCCGATGATGATTATGTTTTTTTTTAATTTCAGCTCAATAATACCCAATGTACTGCAACTGTAAGTAGCAATTAATTTATTTAGTTTTTAACGAATAAATTACTGTCCTACTGTAGGACTGTACTGGGGTGTCCAGGGTTCCAACCCCTATCTTCGGAACCCAAGCCAACCCCACCTGCACGTGGCGCACCCTGCTAAACAACGAACGGGGCTCTGGCGGCCGGCTGATTGCGGCATAGCACAGCCTACATCGGTACAGCTAAATCCCCTGGCCACTGACGGGCAGCAGCGTCGGTGGTGCGAGAAGCTGTGCCCTGCGATCCCCAACCCGCATGCCCAGCGTGGGGATTATGGGTATATCCCCCTTTATTAGGGGAGGCCTATGTCCAGCAGTGGACTGTTCTAGGCTGATGTGGTGTGGTGGAATAAATTACTTACGTGCCGTTTTGTAGAATAAAACTTTATATAAATGAATTATCATAGAGTCAATATTGATGACGCCCTCCGGCCAGGTGGAGTGAAGAAAGGCTTGCTGGATGCGTCGAGCTCAGGACAGGGTGCAGTAGTGCTCGGTAGGTAGGCATATGTCTAGCAGTGGACTGCTTTGAGCTAATGATGATGATGATAATGATTAATAGGTATTGATGGACTTCAGAAAATTAGCCATGACTCGATTTCTGCTGCAAGACAGTTGCAGTATATATATAATTGCAGTATACATCTTGAATCTAAAGATTAGTGAAGATCGGATCTAAAAATATATTCAGAAAAAGATCTAAAGATGGCTTATCTGAATCATTCATAATTGGAAGAGAAATATTTTATGTCGCTTTTGATATTATACACACTGCACCATCTTATATCCATCCACTGCTGGATATAGGCCTCCACACATAAAGGGGGATATGCCCATAATCCCCACGCTGGGCATGCGGGTTGGGGATCGCAGGACACTACTTCTCACACCACCAACGCTGCTGCCCGTCAATGGCCAGGTGATTTAGCTGTGCCGGTGCTTGGCTGCGCTATGCCGCAATCAGCCGGCCATTAGAGCTTTGTTAGTTAGTCAGCAGGGTGTAGCACGTGCAGGTGAGGTTGGCTTGGCGTACGAAGATGGGGGTCGGAACCCCTTACACCCCGTATTTTACAATTTTGACAGTATTCGCGTGGCTTACTGTGTAGGTGTAACTCAATATCCTTAGCAATATCCGTATTTGCAATCTAATAACGGTTTTATTTTAGAAATATCCTTTCTCCCTATTCCACGATCTAAGCTGTCTTGTAATCGTTTGCAGTGTAGCGACATCGCCTGCGCAGCTGGTGTAAGTATTTTTTTTTTAACTTAAATCCTACATATAACTAACTTTTAACCCCTTCATGCCTCAAGTTGATGGACGCAGGGTGTTTCATCGTAATGCAGGTTCCAAACATCTGTGACCTACAAACCAATACTTTGTTATAGGTAATGATTACCGCTTAACACCAGGTGGATCATGTAATAGTTCCATGAATAGGTATCATAAAAAAATATTATAAACGTGAAAGTTGGTGAGGATGTATGAATGTATGTATGGATGTTTGTTACCTTCAAACCAGAACCGCTGAACGGATTAAGATGAAACTTGGAATATACAATGATTGTCACTTGGATTATGATTTCAGATGTTAGATTTTATTTATTTACCATAACGTTACATAACATAACAGGCAATACAAAACATATTTACAATTTCAATATAAAGTATTAGATATTTACAATTAGATACTACATTAAAATATAATGTACCGACCACACACCCTACAGATCAGAAGATGACATAACATTAAATAAATGTTTTTCTCATGAATTTGCTGATGCTAACTTAACACTTAGGCTACTTTTTATCCGGATATCACGAGTGAACTCACGGGCGGAAGCTTAGTTAAGAACAAAAATAGGTACAATCATATTTATCCTATTTCTATCTTTCATTTGGTATAAGTAAATATACTAAAATAGAGCGTAATAAATTCACACGACCTTATTTCATACACAAAACATTATTCCAGGTATCAAAGTTATAGCTTATCAAAATAATGTAATTTCCCAGATGGTTTGTACCTCAGTAAATTGACAAATAAATTGAGAAGGTACCCGGAACTGCGTGTCCCAGATAAAGAACATAACTCCAATATCCATTGTCCTGGGTTACAAATGACCCGATATTTACCACTTACCCTCGCGATGCTACTGGAATATATCCCAAAAAGGACCTGTGCGTCATAAAGAAATATTGGATAACTTTCATACAAAATGGACATCAAAATGATTTATTTTGCTTTATGAACCTTTTCTAACTTATGACACCTGAGGCGGGCATGTGTTTATGACTGGGGTCTGAATACCTGTCAGTTTAGCAGTCCGGTGACAGGAAATTAGCAGAAATATAAATAAGGACAGCTTTGAGTGAGAAATTAGCGTAATGGCGATAGGCAAGCTTAATTCTAGACATAAAGTGATGGTTATATCCGATAGTAACAATATATATCAATGGTTATATGTTATATCAACGCAGAAGGTTGCGGGTTCGATTCCCGCCGCGGGACAAATGTTTGCATGTTCTGCAGATATTTTTCTCGGGTCTGAGTGTTTTCTATGAATGATATGTTTTTATTTAAAAAAAATGTATATGTATATTATGTAGTATATCAATAATGTGATTCCCATATGTGTTATGGGTAGCTCTGCTTAGTTTGGGGCTTGATACTGTGTGATAGTCCATTGATTGCGTGGCTTTCATATCACTGCGGCCATGAAGACCTATTGTGATCTTGTGTGATAGTCCAGCATTATTTAATATTTATTTATTATTTCTACGTAAGTAGCAGTATTTCCACGCACATAGTAGTAATTCTACACTCGTAGTAAAATCACTACGCGCGTAGCCACCATTCTATAAACATCATTATCATCAACGTCAGCCTATAGCAGTCCACTGCTGGACATAGGCCTCCCTAATGAGCGGCATTGCGGCCTGTCCTGAACTCGACGCATCCAACTTCTACCACCAGCCTTTCGTAGATCGTCACTCTTATTCGACATACAATCTATTTATACGCATAGCAATCATTGTATGTACATACATTGTAGCAACTCTTTGTAACTAATCTATTTATGTGTAGCAGCATCTCTACGTCTGTAGCACACTATTTATGTACCATAATGGTAATCCTACGTACGTAGCAGCAGCTCTACGCGCATTGCTACGCGCGTAGCAACAACTCGCTTGTGCTTAGAGTTACTACGAATGTGGCCTTATCCTCAAACGCGTAGAAAATACAGAAAGAAAGAAAGAAAGAAAAAGCATTTATTTGTGACAACAACAATTACAAGGAAACTTATACAGCTGGCAGATATTTGAATACAAGACACAAAACAACCTTATAAAATATCGCATAACAGTATAACAATATTTTACGAGTTCATGTACCTACAATATAATTATTCATATCGTAATTTTCAACACCTACCAGGCTATTAACAAGTAATAGCTATGCCAATATATTATCAAGGTAAATACCTCCCCATTAATTAATTAAGTATCTATCTCTGAGGATCACTAATAGGAATCACATCCAATTATACAATACATTGACATAATAATGATAAGACACGAGTTACTAGGTACTCGTAGCTGTGGCAAATTACTTATCACCAACACGGCGATCACCAAGCCTATCAAGCTTTTTTTTTTATGGTACTTGAAGATGGAACAAGCACATAGTCCACCTGATGTTAAGTGGCAACCATTACCTATCACAAAGCATTGCATCTTGGTGATTATGGCTATTTCCTAACCATCGCAAACATGGTGAGGCCTATGTGTATTTGTATATGAGAAGTTATTTTTATGTTAACTTGTGTTTTTTTATCCGACTTCAAAAAAGGAGAGTTATTTTTTGTCCAAAGAAAAACGGCCTCTTGTTCTTCGTTTCGATAATGCATAGACATTTTTGTATGGAAATGTTTGTATCATCGTTGAGAATTCAGCTGGGTTGGGCAGCATTTGTAAAACTAAGTCGAGTCTTCTCGTCACCCATACCGCAATGTTTGAAAACGAAAGTTTACAATTAGTGCGTCCACAATACGGTTAGTCCATCAGTTTAAACTCGCTCAGCGAGCTATGGAACGAGCTATGCTCGGAGTTTCTCTGAAGGATAGAATCCGCAATGAGACTATCCGACATAGAACTAAAGTTGTCGACATAGCTCAGAGAATTAGTAAGCTCAAATGGCAGTGAGCTGGCCATATCTACCGAAATACCGACAACCGTTGGGGTAAACGAGTTCTTGGGTTTAGACCACGGCAAACGTAGTGTAGGAAACCCTCCGGCCAGGTGAAGTGATTATTTACGAAAGGTTGCTGGTAGAAGCCAAATGCGTCGAGTTGAGGGCGCTATAAGCTGTATAGCAGTGGGCTGCTATAAGCTGATGATGATGATGATGATCACAACGAGCCAAGATCCTGCGTCACCGGCCCTTGCCGCCCGGGGTACCACTTAGCGGGGTGCCCTGCGTTTATGCTTCTTTCTTGCCATGGACGCAAAACTGCTATTTTCTGAAGTTCTCAGAATTTTATTTAAAAAAATACACAGCCAAAACCAATACATTCCTTTCAATAAAGTCTGATAAATAGAATTATGATATTTCTTCTTACAGTGCGTCGGCTATAACTGCTCGGCGACGGTAACTAGTACACAAAATTCATAAAAAACACATATCTGTCTTCGCAGATATTTGTCTTAGGTCTGGGTATTTTCTATGTATGATATGTATGTATTTACAAAAAAAAGTATAAATGTAATATATCAATCATGTGGTTCCCATAACACAAGCTCTGCTTAGTTTGGGGCTACTTGATGATGTGTGATAGTCCAGCATTATTTATTAATATGGCACTTTATTTAATTGTAAACTCGTCTAAAATACATTTTTACTATAATTATACTTAATACTACTGTACATAAATAAATATCAAAAACATTATAGTAAAAAATGTATCAAAACGGGAGACCATCGACCGCGGGGCAGGGCTCAAACGGTCGGTGGCTAGGGCTGCAGAGAGAGGTACCTCCGCACAATGCGTGCCGAGTCCAGGAGAGCCGCATTCTGTATCTGACCCTTGATCCAGCTGCCTAGCGAGAGCCTCTTAAGATATTGGTCAAGGCTCTTCGCTATCAGACGGTTTACTGAAACGACTATCGGAATATATTATATTATACTGACATATAAAAATTACAACCTTTGTGGTGCAGTGGGCGAACGATTGAGATGTAGAAAATTGCAGGTTCGATTCCCGCCGCTGGATAAATGTTTGTATGTTCTGCAAATATTTGTCTTGGGTCCGAGTGCTTTTTATGTAGAATATGTATGTATCTACAAAAAAAGTATATAAGTAGTATAGCGTCTTTTGGTTCCCTTATTACAAGCTCTGCTTAGTTTGGGAGTATAATGAAACTGTGTGATAATTCTTAAAAGCAAAAAATTGTGTGGGAGCTTGAATTTCTTACGTGAGCCCTCAATAATTGCAAGTAGGTAGGTACTATAACTTTAGCCATCCTTTTTTATTTTGTTTAAATCTTAATATTGTATCCTGTAAGTAAGGAATAATTACCTAACTTCCTGGATTCTGTACTTAAATTTACACTTAAACAGCCCTATTCTTTAATTAGTTTTATTGTCTACTGCACGATTGTATTTTTTTGGAGAACCTTATAAATAAATAATAAAAATTACTACTTAATTAACCTTGCGCTCTTATTTTAGTGCTCTGGGGTAGAATGCACTGCCACCGTAAGTCAAGTAACAAACTATCTTATTAATCCTCACCCATACTAATGTCATAATAATAATAATTACTTCTTCTTCTTCTTCGTATGAGTTAGTGACCAACTGGTGTCGGAGTTTGTCGCCCCAATGCCTCCAACACAGGCACACGGCTATTAATAACTAATGCTCTCGGTATGATATCTCGATGGTCCCTCCCAAAAAAACTATAAAATGACTTATGCAAATGTTTGTTCAGGATCACGCAAAAACTACGAAATTATTTACTTTATTTTATTTTATTTTATTTTATTCACGAACACCAACATAATATAAACACCAAAACATAGGCTAGTACACAGACCAGAGAAGTTTTTCCATTGACTAACGACCCTAACGGCTTCAAAAAGAGAGTTAATAGGCATCTTCTGGGAAAGCTCGCCCCATCGTCGACCTCATCCTTGCCTATGCAAGCCTCGAGGTCAAGAGCTCGCCCATATTAAATAAAAAATAAATAAAAAAAAGATACAGATTAGGTGGTATTACAATTATAGGTGTAGACTACATGCGTTACGTAACAGTGAGTGATAATTTACAAATAATATAATTATATTATATATACGCTACAGAAAAATGAGAAGCAAATAAATGAACATACAATACAAAATAAAATAATTTTGAAAATAATAATATATCACAATATTTTTTTTTAATTATAATTATGTCAAGATAAGTATATTTTTTTCCTAAAATTACACAGTTTGTCTGAAGAAACAATTATTCTTGACGTGCGAATGAAAATTGTTGTCAGTTTATCATTGAATCATACCTAATCATCGAAAATATAATCGACTCTAATAACAGAATTTATGTAGTAATCCATTCAAATATTTGGTATATTCTGGAATCTGAGTCTGGAATGAACTGCGTCTGTATCGCATTTAGTGCGTTGATGTGAATCGGGAAATTCGTGTAATATCTCGTTTAATTTGCCCTTTGCCAGTGCTCACTGACGAAATAGCCCAATCTGATAATTAACGTAGCTTGAACGAGCTTATTTCCCTCGCATTAAGATAATTTAAATGAGTAAACGATATCCCACTGAAATAGATAAACGTAGGGTTTGTGTTTTTGTGTCTATCTATGTATGATATGTATGTAATTACAAAAAAAAAGTTATATGTGTAGTATATCAATCATGTGGTTCCCATAATACAAGCTCTGCTTAGTTTGGGGCTGCATGATGCTGTGTGATTACGTCCCGCGTTATTTATATTATTTAATTTATATTTATTTTGTAACTAAATCTTGATACAAGAGTTTTTTCTAACTCCTGCTTCTCGAATTCACGAGGCAACCGTAAAGGCCACCACATAATATGTATAAACAAACAAATAATTAATAATAAATATCCCTAATAATAAAATCAATGCATTCTTAAATCATCTCCGTAAGGGCTAAGCTATTTTCGATGTTGTATTAATGTAGATGGAATAACACATAGATCATTTTTTATGCGGGTAACACTTGAGCGGAGTCACAGGCCGGAGCTAATCCTAGTAATTATAAATAATACGAATAAGTACAGTAATGTAATTTTGCTGTTTCTCCGCTCCGCTATGGTTAACACCGGGAGAGCCTCACTTCATTTCTTTATTGAATGGCTTCTGGGATAGTTATCCACAATTTCACCAGTATCAAGTTTAATTGTTCATAGAGAGACTACTGGGAGCAGTCAGTGCCGACAGCTTTATGTCGTCGCTGTTGGGCAAACTACAGTTTCAAACAATATTCACGTTCGCAATACACGGACCGCTTTTGCAGACGCAGCCTACATTTTTCTCAGTGTTCAAGTTCAAGTTCATTTATTGGTACATATATGGTTACATGTCAATGGGTAAATATAAATAGTACACGAGCATTTTACATTATATAATAAAATACAATAGTACAGTTTATCATCTATCTATATATATAAAAGAAAGTCGTGTTAGTTACACTATCTACAACTCAAGAACGGCTTACCCGATTTAGCAGAAAATTGGTGGGAAGGTAGTCTAGAACCAGGAGACGGACATAGGATATTTTTTATCTCGGTAATATTAAAAGTAGGGATAGCGGTAGGGTTAGGGGCAGGGTAGGGGTAGGGTAAGGGTAGAGTAGGGGCATGTTAGGGTAGGGTAGGATAGTTGTTGTTGTTATTTTATCCTCATTGATTGCTTTTTCCATTTCTTTATACTCTTTGATTCCTTCTTCAACTTCCCAGATCGATTTCCTCTTTAATTGCTTCTTTAACATCGATATCCTCTTTAGATAGAACTAAGTTGTCGACATAGCTCAGAGAATTAGCAAGCTGAAGTGGCAGTAGGCTGGCCATATCTGCCGAAGAACCGATAACCGTTGGGGTAAACGAGTTCTTGAGTGGAGACCGCGGCTCGGCAAACGTAGTGTAGGACGCCCTCCGGCCAGGTGGAGTGACGATCTGCGAAAGGCTGCTGGTAGAAGCTGGATGCGTCGAGCTCAGGACAGGGCGCAATGGCGCTCATTAGGGGAGGCCTATGTCCAGCAGTGGACTGCTATAGGCTGATGATGATGATGATGATGATGATGATGATCCTCTTTGATAGCATTTAGCACTTTGATATCCTCATTGATTGCTTAATCCTCTTCAATATAATTTTTGTTTGCTTTTTCTATTTTGATATCTTTTTGAAGAAACATTCAACTTTAACTTCGACTTTAACTTAGACAAAACAACGTCTGTCGGGTCAGCTAGTTTGTAAATAAATTAAAAAATAAATAAAATAAATAGGTTAATTAAATAGTATAAATAGAAATAAAATAAATGAAATTTATAAATATTAAACATACATGCAGGTGTATAAAGTTATCTTAATTAAATTGAAAGTCAACCTAAAAACTCATCAATCCTATAGGAGGATTGCTCGAATTGCTTCTTTAATTTTATTTTAAAGGAAAGGATAAGTGCGTTCCAGTTAGAGAGTTGTTCGAGATGTCGGCCTATTTTTGTCCACAGCTGGACATAGGCCCCCGCTCATATAGGTATACCGTACACGGACCGCTTGAAACGGCGCCCCCTGCATCAGCCCGCCTGCCGCTTTATTTAAAATAGTCGTATTGCGGTCGAATACAACTGCAAAAGCGGTGCTTAGAGTAGTCAAGTGAAGGTCGACTCCATCTCAAGACTGCTCTCGACTGCTCCAAGCAGTCCGTCTATAGAGGTATTATATTAAAGCAGACGCTTGCAAATAAATGGTGTAATCTCAACATAGCAATATTGCTGACTACCTCTTAAACCAACAATGTCTAGACCGTTCACTTACTGCGGAGTTATTGTAGATAAACAATACCTTTGGTCATGTCACTTGTGTCGGGCCAACGACGTCGGCACGTAGCTTTAAAAAGAGTTCCAAATGTTTTTGCGAGTCGACTGAATATTTTTCTCCTAAATTTAATGCTTAGATTAGGAACACTCTATGCCAATTTGAGCAAACGCGGATAGCCAAAACCAATCGCAAAACAGAGATTCGGCAAATCAGCCGTCTTAATAATAATACACCCGGTCGGTGGCTTTCCGTAAAAAATGTTTTTGATGTTATTTATGTATATAGTAGATAATATTAGGTTTATAGTCAAAAATGTATTATTGACGAGTTTTTAATGAAATAAAGTGTAATAATAATAGTAATAGTTTGTACAGTATGATAGTGAAAAGCCCCGAGCTTTCGCCTGGCAGCTGGATCAAGGGTCGGTTAAAGAAGGCGCTACGCATTATGAGCCGGGGTGGTTTGGGCCCTGCTCCACGGTCGGTGGTCTTCCGTTTTTAATAGATGTTTAAACTTTATAGTAAAAAATATATTTTTTTATAATTAACCTTAATATATAAATAAATTGTCTTATATAGTATATAAAATTATATATATGTAGTAATTATAATAAAATATCAATGGCAATAGTTGTTTATGGAGTAAAGTAATAATTTGCATCTTTCTAATGCTGTCACGTAACGACCATTCTAAAATTTATTTTAACTTTTAAAACTCAAAGAAGGATTTAGCTTTTAGTATTTTATTTTCACGAAAGCAGATCTTTCATTTTTATTTTTCCTTCACGTTTCTGACGCAACAAAATTCTGATTATCGTCCTCACGTTCAAAGTACTCTGTATTTCACAAACTGTAAAAAACATCTGGTTCATAAAACTTTTCTAGAATTTTCTTGCTCGATAAACTTGTGACACGTGGGACAATTTTTAAGATAGATATTTCTTTATAGTACCCTTCATGTTTCATGTCAACATTTTTATTCCCTTATACGCTCAACACTGAATATTGAGCTGTATGTTGTATGACTCACTATGATAAGGGCACGGACGGGCTGAAGGTAGCTAAAGTTTTAATATAGTTTTTTGTAGTAGTAGAGTTCTTTGTGGAGGGCTCGTCCGGGGAAGTACTGCCACCATCCCTATTTCTGCCGTGAAGCAGCTGTGCTGTGTTTCGGTTTGAAGGGTGTGGGTGCCGGTGAAATTACAGGCACAAAAGGCTTATCATCTTCATGCCTCAAGTTGATGGACGCAGGTTGCATCACGTTTCAAAAACGTGATCTACGATACAATGCTTTGTGATAGGTAATGGTAACCACTTAATATCAGATGGGCCATGTGACTGTTCCATCTTGAAGTCACATAAAAAAAATAGTTTTAATGGATGGAATTAAACTGTATCGTTTAGACAATGCGGTTGCGCTCCGGTCCGTGTCATATTATCTTTTATTTTCACTAAAAGTTCCTTCTACCCATGTGTTATTTTACTAAGTTTTGTAGAGCACGAGCAAAGTGTCAAAGTCACTAATGGCATTACTACCTTGGTGACACTTAGCGTTAGGCAGCTGTTAGTGAAAATACACGTAGTGCTAATGAGCTCATAGTTAGGGTAACCCATAACTTTCCCATTGTAGGCGTTTCAGCTTTTTTGACGAAATAAAAAATAACTCAGTCTACTCAGAGGATATTTTTAATAACTTACTACGGACTAACATCATCATCATCATCATCGGCCTATAGGACTTCACTGCTGGACATAAACCTCCCCTAATGAGTGCCATTGCGCCCTGTCCTGATCTCAACACATCCAGGGGCCTTTCGCCAATCGTCACTTCCCTTGGCTGGAGGGCGTCCGTTTACTACGTTTGCCGAGCCACGGTCTCCAAGCAAGAACTCGTTTACCCCAACGTTATAGGACTATATAGATATTGAATTATTAGACCTTAGACTTCATCAATAGATTCTACCATTTCAATTTTCGTTGAATAGGAATCTATTTTAGATGGCGGTCTTAGTAATCGTATGGAAAGTTGCAATGGGAATCATTCCGACTCTCTATCTTGAGAACGTGGGTTCGAATCCCGGCCGTGCAAAAAGGAATTCTCGCTTCGAAAAATGTATGTGTGCATTACCACGTGCTCGAAACGGTGAAGGAAAACTTCGTGAGGAAACCGGCACATCCTAGAACGAAAGGCATGTGCTTTTATTGGAATACTAGCAATAAAAGCGGCGCTGGGCTTGCAGCCTGTCATGCAGAATGCTATTATAACTGCTTGTACAAAGTCTGAGGATGAAATGTATTTACATACTAGTGATATTTGAAGATATCCATTATCCTTATTGGAGAAAAAGTGTTGATGTTTGTTTTTGTTTTTTTTATAATTCTTATTCTTTTTTTAGTGCAACGGAGAGTTTTGTACTTCGAAGGTAATAAAACAGCATTACTTTAATTATAATTCGTTTGTGTTCAACATTCCAGTTTTGTTGTTCCACTATACAAGTATATTTCAAATTCAAAATCAAATTCATTTAATAATACAAGATATAACATTACAGATTAATCCGATGCGTTACACCTATCTAATTTTGCAAAATAAAAATAGACTTATTCTAAGCAACACTTTAAAATATAATTTTGATGGATTGTTTATTTTCAGTGCATGGGAATGGCGTGTAAATCTTTGGTAAGATACTTTTTTATAACTGTAGTCTTTTTCATTTCATTAATATCATCATCATCATCATTATCGTCATCATCAGCCTATAGCAGTCCACTGCTGGATATAGGCCTCCCCTAATGAGCGCCATTGCGCCCTGTTTTGAGCTCAACGCATCCAGCTTGTCACTCCACCTGGCCGGAGCGCGTCCTACACTACGTTTGCCGAACCGCGGTCTCCATTAATATGCTTAATATCATAATTGCGAAAGTATATTTATTGTTGAAACACATGTAGGTACAATGGTGATGTTTATAAGCCAGGTATCAATGTGCTCTACCTATACAGTTGTACAATATTTTTAATACATAAAACACAAAAAAACAAAATTAAGGTTAAAAATATTATTAAAATTACAATTAAAAATAAAAATTACTATCAAAAAATAAATTCTGAATAAAAATAAAATTAAAAAATGATTAAAATTAAAGTTATGATAAAAAATATTGAAAGATTACTATGTCAAATTTAAACTGTCATCTGTCATAAATTCATTCAACTTGTAATAACATTTACTTTGTAATAATTTTCTCAGCTTTCTCTAAAACAAGGAAGTTGGTAATTCTCGCAGTGATAGCTATTTTGGATGTAAATATGTTTGATAAGCCCTCATCGCCATCATTATCAAAACTACTTCAGTTCGTTAAAAGTAGGTTGATACGTGGGACATTGACATTTAGTGATGACTACAACCAATGATGAACGATACCGAAAACCAAAATGCCTTATCATTAGTTTGACAAACTAAACTGTAAACGGATTGAGATTGAGATTAATTTGTAACAACGCACATGTGTATTTTTATAGACAAAGAGAAACATGTAGGTCGGTCTAGCGAAGTACGAAGCGAAAGCGAGTTCTGAATCCATCTTGCAAACTTTGGCACTAAAAGATGCCTGCCCACCAGATGGACCGGCGACATCGTCTAGATTACAGGTGGATGGAGAGGTCTCAAGACCGTTCTTCATGGAATTCCTTGGGGGAGGCCTATGTTCACCAGTTGACTTCTATAGGTTGTTGTTGATGATGATGATGATCAAAAGATGCCTGTAGTAAAATTATCCAAATTATGGGTCGGATTATAAGCATCCGGGATCAGGAATCATGGGTAAAAAAAGGTTCCTATTAGGTAATTTTACTCATGAAACTAACGTTCATATTGAAAATTCATTTTTTATTTAAATTTGCAAAAACGTCGGGGTGTTATAAGTTTGACGTGTGTGTGTGTGTGTGTGTGTGTGTGTGTGTGTGTGTGTGTGTGTGTGTGTGTGTCATCGTAGCTCTCGAACGGATGAACAGATTTCGATTTAGTTTTTTCATGTTTGAAAGGTGAATAAGTTGGGAGTGTTCTTAGCTATAGGGAGTGTTCTTAGCTATATTTAATAGAAATCAGTCCAAGATGGCCGCCACCACAAAATGGTATATTACATTGTTTGTTCACAAATCCCTCCAATATGGATCCAGGGTATCAAATGGAAGGGCTTGACTAGTAGAATTCAATATACTATGACAGAGCTGTCGCAAAAATTTTAAGTACCCCCGACTCAAAAACAAACATTTAAAAAGTCAAAAATAATACCATCGTTACTAATTCGCGTCGGGGAACCGCTAAGTTTAAAGTAATAACTAAATAGCTAAAATATGGAGATTACAAGCTCATAGTGCACCCACACTTAGGTCGGAAATGCTAGTAAATTAATAATTAGTCAATCAAATGAAGGGTCTGACTTACAAAGCGGTACCCCGACGCAAATAATTCAATCGAATTAATGGCTCAACGATGGTATTATTTTTGACTTTTTAAATGTTTGCTTTTTGAGTCGTGGGTTTTTAAATTTTTAATTTAATTTTTATTCAATATGAAGAAAGAGTAGGTAATTATAACTTAATTATAACTTATTACCTATATACTTCTTGAATAATTAAATTATGTTATTTTTTTCAGTGTCAAGGTAGTTTTTGTACTCACGAATCGAGCATTTGGTGATGTTGACTTTTATAGATAATATATAATATATTTTATATTCTTTCACCTCACATAACATTGTCTTTCATTATATATGTTTGTGACAATTCAACTATAAAAATAAAATTTACTTTACTATTTTTTGTTTTATGAAACCTTCATTAGCAAAAGGCGTGCAAAAGGTATGCATATTGTTGGGTTACTTTGTTGCCTTGTTAAACAGTTTAACTGCAAAGCTACCGGAAGCGGTACCAATTAGGTGCCTGATTGTTTGCGAAACGGAACAGGAAGGGGAGTTTTATTCGTTAAAGCTCTTCTACACAGGGACAGGCGTACTGTTTCAGTACTCACTACTGGTGCTATAAATATTTATATTTTGTAAAGAATAGTAGTAGAAGCGCTCGTGGCGTGGTTTACTTCGGTGTTCATCACTACTTGGATTGGTGACAGTTTAGTGGCATTTAGATCTGAGCGCTTCCGTGCTTCGGAAGGTACGTTAATATGTTGGTCCCGGCTTTTTCAGTCGATAAGCCATGTTGGAAGCCTTGGGGCGGCTTAGAACCTCCGACATCAGAGTTGGCTACAAACTAATACGAAGAAGAAGAAACAGAAGAGTATAGTTCTTTGGGCTCGTCTAGGGAAATACTGCCACCATGCCTATTTCTGCCGTGAGCCAGCTGTGCCGTGTTTCGGTGTGGGGGCCGGTGAAATTACAGGCAGAGGCTTATCATCTTCATGCCTCAAGTTGAGTCGTAGAGCACGTTCCAAAAAAACGTGATCTATGCTTTGTGATAGGTAATGGTTACTACTTAATATCAAGTGGGCGATGTGCTTGTTCTATCTTCAAGTACCATGTAAAATTTTTTTTATATACCTAATTATTTAATGGTAGAAACACTAACGACAATTAACAATTTCAGAACAGTAAAATCCGTAGCAAATATTATTTAATAATAACATTTTATTTATAATTCTGCATGAGGCTCTTTTAATTTTTTGCGTGTCCTAATCGAAAGTATTTAGGATGCTTATTTATTATTAAGAACCAATACCTAAAGCAAATAAATGAATTTCATGAATTATGAATTATGGACAGTATGACATTGCCATTACAGGCGTTTTAACTTATTTAGTTTAGTAAGTTTTAAAATATTTAAGTCTCAAGGGACTAACTAGCATCCAACTTAGCATTGCGGACATAGTAAAAAATTTGGCACATACAAACTAGACGAAACTAGACGAGGTAATATTATTAACTTAATATTATTCCGCTGCGACTTGTTCAATGTTCATAGCTAGTTTTAATTGCCTTCATAATAGTATTATTTCGAAATACATTTTTTGCATAATATTTCCAGTACCTATATGCTATACTTAGTTTAGTTCCAGTCCATCTACAGTTTGTCTGGAAGAGCTCGCTGTGATCGATAAGACCGTCCATTGTTCTTTCATTATTTTTATGTCTGTTTTATAATTAATGTACCTATAAGTTAAAAGTTTTCCACCTATCTATTAAGTTTTGTTCACAAAATACCGTAACTACAAATAAACAGGCGGAAAGGGCCCAACTACACTTCCACGTAATGAATCACAGCAGTAGTTTGTGGATTCCGGGCTTTGAACTGACAAAAGTTACAACACATTCAGTTTTGAGAATTTCAATTGTGTTTGCTTGTGTTTAAGGCTTCCATCGATAACGGGTTTCTTTGCTACAAACAATAATTGCTGCTTGCAATATTATTATGCAGGCAAGTACGTTCTAAAGTACCTGCTTGTCGGCCTGATTTGTCAATCGTCATTTTATTACTAGCACTGTTTACATATATAACGGTTCATGGGATACAGCTTGATGACAGACAGACAGACAAAAATAGAAACGGTTTATTTACTAGAAATATGGTAACAAGGTTCTTAAGGCGACTATACAGGTCAAACCTCCCTCTCGCTCGCACTATTCAAATTTTTTGAAGATACAAAATCGCTGAATGTAGTTATGTAAAATAGCAAACCTTTGTAAGTATTACGATGCAGAAACAAACGCCATTGAATCAAGACAGCTTTATTCGTAGAATTTTGTGGGTAGGCTTTTACATGTACCCGCGTATACACTACAACTTTCCCCTCTTTGAAATACAAAAATAATCATGATCAAAGAAATTACAAAATAGGTTATAAGTAGGTACATACTATAACATAGTGCCTATGACTAAATGCATACCTACCGAAGCTTACAGAAATTTATAGCTGTTAGCTTTAGTAAGTAGATCACCACAAAGTACACAATTATGTAATTAAATTAATTTTCTTAATACATATTATGTAGCTAACATCCTCCCTTCAGAAAAAAAAATAGCAAAGTACTTGCATCTTAGGCTTAATAGTTTGCATACCGATTAGTAGCTGGGTTACCGCATCTTTTATATGTTTTATAGCTAAATGATCCATCTACCTTATAAGAGCGATAAACATACATAATTATAATAACAACAATCACAATTTATAATTGGGTCTGTTTGTACGAGGACGAAGATAGGAAGGTGCCGCAACATTTATTTGTGGTTTATTATTAACGGCTGGTCTGGTAGGGGAAGTCCATGGCAGCGGAGAGCTTGGCGCGGGGCGCGGGGAAGCCTCCGCGTCATGAAATGGCGAGGAAGCTAGCTCTGACTCGACCAGGTCCTGACTCACGTCTACAGCTGGGTCTAGCTCGTCTGTCTTGGCGAAAACTTCTCCACATCCAGTTCCTAGTACATTTCTGGCCAGTGAAAGTCGATTGCTTTTACGTGTCGGCATTATCTGATCAATATGTTTGGTTTTCGTAATATCCTCCGAACGTACCTTGTATGTAACTGCACCCGTTCGTTCCGTCACGACGCCCGGTTTCCAATTAATTGTGCTGTTCGGTCGAACGTCTTTCACCAATACCTCGTCCCCTTCCTTTACTTCGCGATGCGCACCGCCTGCATTGCGCACCTGTGCCTCCTGCGCGGCTTCCACAAAGTCCGCAGTTCGCGGGCGCAGCACATCGAGCCGCGAGCGCAAGTGCCGGCCTAGCATGGCAGCCGCCGGCGTCCGCTTAGTACTAGCGTGCTCCGTGTTGCGATACTGAAAGAGAAACTTATTCAGTGCGCGATCTACATCTTCTCCTTCGATTGTAGATTTTTTTAACGCCTTTTTGACAGTCTTCACGGCATTTTCGGCTGCCCCGTTGCTCGACGGGTGGTATGGTGCTGTTAAGATGTGTTTGATACAGTTGCACCGAAGAAACTTCTCAAATTCCTCCGAGATGAAAGGCGGGCCTCCATCTGTTACCAACTGTTTGGGAAGTCCGAATCTGGCGAAACACTCGCGAAGTACTGCCACGACTTTTATCGCCGTGGTTCCAGTGGGCATGTAAAATACCTCGATCCATTTTGAATGCGCATCTATGACTAGAAAATAAGTTTTAACTTTGAAATGTAAAAAATCAACGTGGAGTCTAGACCACGGCTCTTTGGGCCAGGCGTAGGGTACGGGCGACGCGTGCGGGGGTGCGTCGCGCACGGCGGCGCAGGTGGCGCAGGATCGCGCGCACGCTTCGATGTCGGCGTCCAGGAGCGGCCACCACACGTAATTACGCGCGATCTGCTTCATGCGCACTACGCCTGGGTGCCCAGAGTGTATCTCGTCGAGGATTTGTGCACGCAACGAGGCCGGTACCACAACCCTGTAGCCCCAAACTATACAGTCGTGATCTATGTGCAAACTATCTTTTCTGTGAAAATAAGGCTTCTCATTTTCGATTTCTATATCTACGGGCCAACCGCTCATAAGGTACCCGTAAATTTTTCGCAAAACTAAGTCTTTTTTAGTTTCCCTGGCTACGTCTCTGTGACCTATAGGAAAACTGTCTTCTACTAAGTGCAAGTACCCAGCGTCATCTTGTTCCGATTCAACTTTACGCTGGTTGTGCAACGGTAGGCGCGATAGTGCGTCTGCGTTGCCGTTACGTTCTGTCGGTACGAATTTAATATCAAAGTCGTAAGCGGCTAACTTTACAGCGTACCTTTGCAGTCTGCTGGCGGCGGTTTGTGGAATTCCTTTTTTTGGTCCAAAAATGTAACTGAGTGCCATATGGTCCGTTTTCAGAGTAAAACGCCGTCCATAAACGTACTGGTGATGCCGACTCACTCCGTACACGATGGCAAGTGCTTCCTTGTCGAGCTGGCTGTACCTTTGCTCGGTGTCGGTGAGGGTGCGCGAGGCGCAGCACACGACGCGCTCGGAGCCGTCCGGGTAGGCGTGCGAGAGCACGGCACCCAGCCCGTACGCGCTACTGTCCACGGCCAGCACGAGCGGCCAGCACGAGCGTCGTAGTGCGCCAGCACGGGCTCGCGCGTCAGAACCTCTTTCACTGAGCGAAATGCCGCGTCGCACTCTTGCGTCCACTGCCATTTACTTCCCTTTTTGAGTAGATAATAAAGTGGCTGTAACAGAGTACTCATATTTGGAATAAACCGAGCGTAGTAATTTATAAGACCTAACACAGCTCTAAGTTGAGATACATTCTGTGGGCTTGGGGCCTTAGCGATCGCATCAACCTTACTACTATCGGTGTGCAAACCGTGTTTGTTGATCCTATAGCCAAGATAACAAACTTCGTCTTTAAAAAATTCACACTTTTCAAATTTAACCCTCAAACCAGCTTCTTGTAAACGTGCCAGAACTGCTCGTAAGTTTGCTAAGTGAATCTCTTTAGTGGCACCAGTTACACAAATATCATCCTGGAAGGCCACGCAATTTAACCCGCTCAGTGTTTCTTCAATCAGCTTTTGAAACATTTCTGGTAGACACTTCAACCCAAAAGGGGCCCTTCTATAAATAAAAGTTCCAATATGAGTGGTAATGGCAGTAAGCGGTTGCGAACTATCTTCTAGCATACACTGTAAATAAGCATGTTTTAAGTCTATTTTGCTATACTGCTCCCCTCCGCTCAAGGCAGCGAACAACTGCTCAATTCTCGGTAGTGGATAATGGAAATCTTTTAAAACCTTGTTAAGCGTGATTTTGTAATCACCGCATAATCTAATTGACCCGTCGCGTTTGATAACGGGAACAATAGGTGTACGGTAGTCGCTACGATTGACCTTATAAATCACTTCCTCGCTCTGTAAACGTTCCAATTCGCGTTCGACAGGTTCGCGTAAAGCAAGGGGCAGCGGTCTAGCTTTGCAGAATATGGGCGTATCGTCTTTTAAAAATAACTTCAATTTGGTTTTACAGCTACCAAGACCCGATTTAAAAACATCGGGAAAATCTAACTTTAATTTTGCTACCTTAGGATCGGTCACAGCGGCAAGGTGATGCAAGCTAATTGAGTTTAATTTTAGTTTGCGCAACCAACGACGGCCGAGTAACGGTGGACCGCCATTGTCAATTATAAAAAGTGGTAGTGACAATGTTTCATTTTCACGTTGCACCTTCACCATTACCCGCCCAAGTGGCACGATTGATTCTCCCGTGTATGAATGGAATTTGTTACTATCAGATATAATAGATAGATGCGACAGATGTTTATCATAAAATGACTTACTGACCGCCGATATTCTGCTGCCTGTATCTATTTCAAAACTCACGTGAATATTTTCGATAGATAGTGTATAGTAATACGGACTGTCTTTAGAGTTACTCTTGACCGACAATACTTGATACAATCCATCGCTCGAGTCCGAATCGGAACTAGATTTTTTTTGAATAAAGTTTTGGTACCTTGATTTGGGTGAATCCTTCTTAGCTTTATTAGAACACATCACTGATAGATGACCTTTGACACTGCACTTGTCACAAACGTACGACTTATATCTACACTTGTTAGGCGCATGACGACTCTTCCCACAGCGCCAGCAAGCGCCCCTTTGTTCTCGAGCTGCCGGCGGCCCCTGCGCCACCCGATGCAGCCCGGCCACGGCGGCGCCCTGCCCGAGTCCCGAGATGCCGGCGATCGCCGACGGCGCGGCGCCGGCCACGGCCTCAGCCGCGTGCCGCTCCGCCGCCTCCAGCGCGAGCGCCAGCTCCACAGCTTTCTTGTAGTCAAGCGACGACTCAGCGAATAGGCGCGAGCGCATGTCCTCACTCCGCAGCCCGGACACAAACTGATCGCGGAGGTTGACTTCCAGTTGCGATCCAAAGTTGCAATGGGTTGCGAAATGCTTTAGATTTTGTAAAAAAACGGTGACAGACTCGCCCTCTGCTTGGCGTCGTTGACGAAACGTGTGTCTTTCTGCTATCTCCGATCTCTTGGGTTCTAGGTGGCCAGCCACTAGGTTGACGAGCTCATCGAAGGTTTTGTCTTCTGGATGTGCAGGAGCGCATAGGTCGCACATCAACTGGTATGTTCGGGCGCCTACATGCGTTACCAACGTGGCCACACGAAGTTCCAGCTTTATCTCGTTCAACAATATAAATTGTTTCACTAAACGAACGTATGATGACCAGTTCTTGCCCTCCTCGAGCTCAAACTCAGGTAGTTTACCGAATGGCATGATTAAATCCCGTAATCGGCGCCAATGTAAGTATTACGATGCAGAAACAAACGCCATTGAATCAAGACAGCTTTATTCGTAGAATTTTGTGGGTAGGCTTTTACATGTACCCGCGTATACACTACAACCTTCACGGCCTATAAAATAACAATACAAAGGTACAATAATATCATTTTGATTCTATCACGTTATCTTACCAAAAAACTTGCACCAATGTGATCAATTTTGTTGCAAATTATTTGGTAGGAAAACGTGTTGGGTTTAACATGATATTCTTGCTGAACCTTTGTATTGTTTGTTTTGCTATTTTGTATAACTACATTCAGTGATTTTATATCTTCAAAAATGTTGAATAGTGCGAGCGAGGGAGAGGTTTGACATGTATCGTCGCATTAAGTGCTATGGTGCAGGATTCTCATATTTCACCAAATACAATTGGCATGCAAAATTTACATATTTTATTGACAAGGAATTTACATTAATTCTAATGAATACAAAAATTATGTCACTTCAATAAATTAATATAGCTAAATTATAATAGGATTACAATTAATAAGATTAGGATAATGATATGTCAGATTATAGTATATTTTTTTTATGTTGAGAAATTCATATACGCTATAGAAAGTTTTGTCAATGAGCCACAATTTAGTTTTTTGTTAATAACCCAGTTGGACAGACAGACAGATAGACGGGCAGTAGAGTCTTAGTATTAGGGTCCTGTTTTTACTCTTTGGGTACGGAACCCTAAAAACTCTCGCACCTATCCAAAGTTGAAGATATAAAATCCTTTAGTTGTGCTATAAGAATGGCTTCTTGCCAAATTTCATGATTCACGGGGTGTGCCCTATAGGTTTTGATTCCCTTCAGAGTGTCAGTGGCATAAACAGCCGTATCTTGTGATTCCGTTGACTTAGAAGTTTGATTTTCCAGCTCCAAGGGTTTGCAGACCTTAGTATTTGATATTAATTTGAACTTGATACCTGCACGCTTTTCTGAGAAAAGGACCTTGACAGACAGTCGGATACATAAGTATTAGGGTTCCTTTTCTCCTTTCGAGGTACAGAACCAACATAAACATTAGAACAAGTTAGTAGAGAACGGTAAATAAAAATTGAGCAATACGAATACACATGATTCTACGCTACTCGCTCCATTTTAGACAGCATTCAGCATTTATAAATGGCATCTAATGTATCTAGCCAAATCTTTTCATGCAAATTCTAAAGGCAAAATGCAAAAATAAATATAAATCTTCACAAGAGCTGGGACGGCTGGCTATTAAATGATGAAAACATCATCAAAATAAATATTATCGTATCCCTCGTGACAATGGGTCATAACTTAGGCTCCATTAGGCCTAATAAATCGTCTAGCTCCAGCCGTTCGTGCAGCGACGCGTGAAATAACCACTCCATTCGCCGACTACTTGGAAAACCAACTTTGGTCTCAGAATTACTCTTTAGGATGGAGGACTCAGGATGTAGCTCCATTCATCACTGCCTGCAAAAGAGAGAGTATGTTTTAGTTTCAAAGAATTTGAAGTTATTTTATTCATCCCATTTTATTTAACGAATGTATTGACTGTGGTGAGTTTCCTGATTTAATGAAACATAGTAAAATAACACCTTTATTTAAATCCGGTAGTAGTTCTGACCCTACTAACTTTAGACCGATATCAGTACTGCCAACATTTAGTAAAATTTTTGAAAAGCTTATTCTCAGTCAACTGCAAAGCCATTTTAACTTTAACAACTTACTAGATGTCAAACAATTCGGATTTACGCGGGGCAGATCAACAACTGATGCCGGTGTTGAGTTGGTATCGCATATCTACGATGCCTGGGAGGACTCACATGATGCTTTAGGCATCTTTTGTGATTTGTCTAAGGCATTTGACTGCGTACACCATGAAACATTAATCAGGAAACTAGATCACTATGGCGTCAGGGGTATGGCTTTAGCCCTTCTCACTTCTTACCTATCTGACAGAATACAGAAAGTAGACGTAAATGGAAAATGTTCTCCGGGATCTGTAGTAAAGATGGGTGTTCCGCAAGGGTTCAATACTTGGACCATTTTTATTTTTAATTTACATCAACGACCTTCCTCAACTTGTGAGAGACAACCACGAAATTGTATTGTTTGCGGATGATACGTCACTTTTATTTAAATTAAAGCGACGGCAGACCAATTTTGACGACGTGAACAATGCAATAGCGAAAGTTGTTAACTGGTTCGATGTAAATAATTTAATACTGAACGAGACTAAAACAAAATGTATGAGATTTATATTACCAAATGTTAAGCAAGTTAAACCTAACATTAAAATAAAAGATGAAGATCTAAATCTTGTGGACAGTACTGTATTTTTAGGCATAACTTTAGATAATAAGCTTCAATGGGGCGCTCACATAGATGGGTTGTCGAACAGACTCAGTTCTGCAGCATACGCAGTCAAATAATCCGTCAACTTACTGACGTAGAAACGGCTAGACTAGTTTATTTCAGCTACTTCCATAGCATTATGTCGTACGGCATTTTGTTGTGGGGGAATGCTGCAGATATCAACACCATATTTGTGTTGCAGAAGAGGGCTGTTCGTGCAATTTATAATATGGGCCCCAGAGAATCACTTAGAACTAAGTTTAAAGAAATAAATGTTATGACAGTGCCGTGCCAATATATATATGAAAACTTAATGTATGTCCGAAAACATATTAACATGTTCAAGAAAAATAGCGACTATCATAATGTTAACACTAGAAATAAAGATAAACTAGCTGTTCCCACTGTAAGGCTCCATAAAGTTAGTCGATCTTTTAAAGGTATGTCTGTACGATTTTTTTAACAAAATCCCAAATGATGTGATTAATCTATCTGTAAATAAATTCAAAAATGTTGTTAAACGTAATCTATGTAATAAAGCTTATTATAAAATATCTGATTATTTAGATGACAAAAAAGCTTGGGATGAAACTGCCTCCAACTCCATCAAAAACAATGTAATAGATATTAAGTACAATGACGTTAAAAAAATATAAGCCAAGCAGAGTTTCTTGCCAATTCTTCTCTGTTTGGTCACGTTACGAATTGGTGGTAAATTAAAAAAATGACGTTTCAAAGTGTACTATACAGTTCCTACTGAATAAATGAATTTTGACTTTTTGACTTTTTTGACTTTTATGGAACTGTATTACTTATGAGACCTTGGTTAGGTTATGGTCTCCTATAAACGCCGTCGGCCGCGTACAGCGTCACGCCGCGCCGTACGCCGCATCACAATGCTTACTAAATTGTACTGTTGTGGTCTCTTTGACACGATGACTTTGGCGTGTGGACGCCGTACGCGGTATTCAAACGCTTTGCGCCGCATCTCTAGTTATTTCAAAGCATTTGGAGCGTGAATGTCGTATTTGGCGTCAGTACAAAATGTCGAAAGATAAAAAAAGACGAATTATTGGTTGAATCAGTCAAATGTTATAGTGCATTTTTACAGCGCCTTCAAAAGTGTCGAATTTATATACATTTTATATTACAAAATTACACGGAGCACTGTTTGTCGACAACTGTTGTGAACGAGACGCGTATGTCATGTTTAGACCGCTGACGCTGTGCCTGGCATTCAGACGTCGATCGGAACGTTTATGCAGAAGTCGGACGCCGCATATAGCATTTAATAGGAGACCAATACCTAAAATATTAAATTATGGTTAAACTACATTCCGCGGCTCCTCTCGTGAGTACCGGTCACAAACTATGTATACCTACTTATTCCAAGTTTTTATAAATCCGTCCAGCCTTTACAGAGTGGAGTGGGAACAAATATACTCACACACACACAAACTTTCGCATTTATAATGTGTAATCACACTTATCACACATTACATAACGCACATCACACATAACTAATATTATAAATGAGAAAGTTTGTGAATGTGAATGTATGTATGTATGTATGTTTCCATTCAGCTGACCATAACGGCTGAACGGATTTGGATAAAACTTGCAATACACATAGTTTATGAACTCTACTTTTCGCAGTACCACGCGAGCTGAAGCCGCGGGTCGAAGGTAGTATTACATATAGTGTGATGATAGTCATAAAGTTTTATGTAACATCCGTTTAAAATAAACTTAAGTATAATACCTTTCTCAAGGCCACCGTGGCCTTCAAGGTAGGAACCTACTTTATTTTGTACGTAAGCCTGCTTATTGTTAACATGCTTATTATTGCTTTCCATTGTCATATTACCCTACAAACGATAATCCCTAGCAATAGCTGTTCTCTTGCTTATATTTTGTTCAATTCAGACACGTACTCCCACGATCGATTATTTTCGATTGCTGCCATTTTCAGGTCTATTGCAGGAATAGAATTATAAAGAGTAGAGAGATAGCATTAAATTCAAGGCCTTTCGGTTACCTTGAGCCGGTATATACAAATACTTATAACTGTTTTATGGAAATGAAAGGAGAACATGGTACGCTGAATCCACAGAACATGGAATAAGGACAGGAAAAAGATGACGATGATGATATACTGTTCACAATTCTGTTAGAAATCTACTGTTGGGTAAGTACCTCATCATCATCACCTTACAGCAGTCCACCTGGACAAAGTCCTCCGCTAATGAGAGCCAACCTCCCGGTTCTCACGCTTTTTTGACGCTTCTAGATTCCACTAGCAGCCTTTCGCAGATCGTCACTCCTCCTCGTCGGTGGGCATCTTACACAACGTTTATTAAACCACGATCTCTACAACAAAACTCATGTACCCCAAAGGTCGTCGGTTCTTTGGTAGATATGGCCAGCCCACCGCCACATGTCAATTTGCTAAGTAAGTATACATACTTTAAATTATTATAAAGACTATAGTGCGCGCATACACAACCCATTTCGTAAAACGGCAGAGAGGGCACTTCACGAAACTTCTGTCCCTCACTCGAAGTTAGTCCGAACTCGAGTGTCACAGCTCTCAATGCAACAACTTCTACAAACTTCGGGATAATTAAATGTCCGAACAAACACTTTAACAGAATAGAGAGATGCCCACTTAGCTTGCATAGTTTATCTGTTTACGAATTCACTAAAGGAGATGAGAGTCTGCAACATGATCGGTCGCGACTTAAAGTCCCGACTGACCTAATCTTATGTGCATACTAGCTTCCGCCCGCGACTTCGCTCGCGTGCTACCTGGATAAAAAGTAGGTCACAGAATAAAGAAAGGCCTAGGTATATGTTAATCCAAATCACAAATTACATGTGTATATTCAAAATTTCATCCAAATCCGTTCAGTAGTTTTTACGTGAAAGAGTAAAAAATATCCATCCATCTTTACAAACTTTGATATGTATAATATTAAATAGGAAGTAGCATTAGTAGGATTATCATCAATAACTCGCAGACGTGCCCCTGAGCCCTCATACACGACAACTGGTCACGATGGTGTAAACTGTGAGGAAGGGGTTTCCTCCTCCAATTTTTTTTTTCATCACCGCAGGAGGGCAGCAGCGTCGTGGCAGTGAGAGAAGGTGTGCCCTGCGATCCCCAACCCGCATGCCCATGGTGGAGGTTACGGACCCCTTTTTATTAGGGGTGGTCTATGCCCAGCAGTGGACGCTGATGCTGTTGGTTATTGTTGTAGACTGTAAAGGTCGCGTCCGACAAATTTGTAAACAACAGACGTCGTAAATATAAAACTATCAAATAAGTATCGGGCGTTGATTAGTACATTTCATAACCCTTAACCTACCTTGGAATTATGCCACCCTTAATAATAATAATTTCATAATTTTAGATGATTACTAAACCCGGCGGAACCTCGGCTGCAGGATCCCACCCATTGTCTCAATCAGATAAAAGCTATCGTACCGAATAAGATAACTAATCTAATTAATTCTGAATTTATGAATAAACTCTCAGAAAATACAGTCTCGGCTCTTGATATTCAGCGTTTATTTTCTGAGAATATTTTGGGATTAAACACAATCGTTGTTCGCACGCGCGAGTTGAAGAGATGTGATTATGTAGATAACACGCTAACATTGTAACTACGCTGTGTTTTTGGTAATTAAGTTTCAAACGAAAATGAGCTTTGATCAACGTAAGCTCATACACCAGCAACCTCGATAACATCCAGCATTTCTCAGAACGATACATTTTCATTCAAGCCCTATCCAAATGTTTTAGGTGGATTCGTCGAACTGTTTGCGTTCCAGATAAAAATATTCTGAAAACATTCAGGTTTCCGAATATTAACGATTCGTGTTGCTAATGTTTGCTAAAAGTTTTAGGGTAGGTAGTAATTTTGTTTCATTACAAAAATCAAATCAGTTTAGAGTCGATAAAATTGATGGGTGATTAATGGCCAAGGCTGGGCCTCGTTATGTAATTAGGTACCTAATTACTTGAGTAACAGTAATTATGTACCTAAGTACAAAAACTATCTAGGTTTGCTGTATAAGTTATGGTTAGGAGGTCACCTGCTATGTGTATAGGTAGGTAGTATCGCAAGTCCTGCTTGAAATCGAAAATATAATTCCGCATGCGTATTTACAGAAACAGCTGATGCCCGGCATTAAGACCCGAACTTTGTTTGTGTTCGACCTTTCCAACCTTTGGGCCATTCTGAGCATGTAAGACCTTCCCTTTCCTTTCAGAGCTATTTAAAAGGGTTTATTCCTTTTTGCCTGCGGTTAATAACCAGGGTCACGTAATTGATAATTACCGATGGTAACGTCGTTCAATTCAACTGAGGGAGCTAGGGAGAAGTTGTTTATGTTAGGTGGGTATCACCTCTGTCACTTTAGCCAGGAATTTTACATTTATTTAGCGTTAGATAATGACATTAATAGCGCTCGTGGCTTACTTAGAAGTTCATAGCTGATCATCTGAGTTTAGCAACATCAGTCCGCCCGATCACCACCTGGATGGGTGTCTGTTTAGTTAGTAGCATTTAGATGTGAGTGCTTCCGTGCTTTGGAAGGCACGTTAAGATGTTAATCTTGAATTTTTCAGTAGTTAAGCCATGTCGGAGGCCTTCGGATGTCCTAAAAACTCCGATATCAGAGTCAGCCACGAGCTTATACAAAGAAGAAAGAAAGGAATGTTAACCGTACAACAATAACACACTTACCATGAAGTTAAATGCGAAAATGTACGTTAAATCGAAGAGAAAAAGGAACTGAAGCCGAGACGGGTCGCTAGTATTAGATAAAATCACTGACATAACAATTTGAGACAGACACTTGTGTCATTTCAGACAATCGAAGCCTATCTTTGCAAGGTCAAGAACTTAAGAAAACAAAACTAATAAAAAAGTTGATCAAAAGTACCTTTCGGGTACTTAATACTTAGGTAAGTCGTAATTAAATAACTTAGTAATTTGAGTAGGAATATAAATAGGCTTTGATTAATGTCAATACAAGAAACTTGGATCGAATAGAATATTATTTCTATGGAATTTCGTAGATTATATTTTTGATGCCCCTTCTCCTCTTAGAATGTGGGAGTCCACGTGAATATAAAAAACACGTGGTTGCTATGTTTGCTTCTGGCAAACAAGGTTTTTTTTTCTATTTTTAGATAACGATAAAAACTTTGCAGGTACAAGGTTTGCTTTGTACCTAAAATGTACGAACGTGATCCATGTTTTTTTAGTATATGGAAAAACCTATACTTACCTTGTTTTGTAGACTAGAGTACGATGCAAAAGTTAGGTATAATTTTATAAGGACCATTCTCATAAAAATGTCAGACCAACTACTATATTTGTCCCGTGCATTGGCTCTCGGGTACTTTAAAGACATAATGGTACTCGTATTTTATCAAATAAACGGTACGACACTTCGTTTTATTTTTCAATATTATTTTCTATTCTCAATAATGTTTAGACATGCTCAGATGCCACTAATCTTGAAAGCAGTAAAGTAGTTTAAGAAACTGAGACGCTTTTATATATGAAAATTCCAGGCAAATTATATTTGAATTGAAAGGTCTTCGATTAAACCTATTTTGCCATTCACTTTTTTATTATTGAGTATGCTATACCTTAGGACTAGTTACCAATTTATTATTTTATTTATTTATTTATTGTTACCATTTTGGTACGTATCGATATAAATTGAATTTGAACCAACGACTTTTGAATCGGTGGTCGAGATGTATTCTAGGTAGGTAAGTACGAATGTACAGCTCTTTAGAACAATAATTCAAAGCAATAAACGTATTTCTCTAAAATACGGCAATAAAGAGAGGCATTCGTTTTGGTTTAATGGTATTTAAGCTGGTTATCGGACCCTACTATTTATTGGTTTGAAACAAAAAACAACGCTTTCATTTTCTTGCCGCTCCCTAAAAACTGGACCCAATTTATAGGGACTAACAAAGAAATACCTTTAAGATAGACTAGACTTCAATTAATTATAAGAAATTATGTAGAATTTTTATTTAAACGGTACCTAACCCTATATTTATTAAAGCATGTACAGTACAAGTGTATATGTAACCTATTTGTAAGTTTAAAACTAAAAAGTAAGCATTTTAATGATACCCCGATGTATGTATTTATTGCCACCACACCACATACCACAAAGGTTAGTTATTAGAGAATGCTTCTTAGCATTAAGTTCACCTATGTACATGTAAGTTTGTGCAATAGAGAATATTTTAGCTATCTTTTCTAAGTCTAGTTTACCGTAGAACTGACAATGCCGAACCCCGCTGGGTCGTGATTTCTAGAGGCCTGTTAGTATCTACGTGGTATTACCAGTTATTAAAGTGTTAAACTTAGGTTTGAAAGTGCAGAAACTTTCTTCAGTTAGTAGCACTCATTATTTTTTGTACATACATCATGTACACATTGTTTACAAATGAAATTAAATTAAATTAAATACAGTTGACCTGTATACTGATATTATTAAGTAGCTACTACGCTCATAGGCAGAGCACTATTTTTTTACGTAGGTATTTGGACCACGCACTTTTATTTGAAATTATTTTACTCACTTTATTATATTATATTGATATTGATAGTATTGATATAAAAATGTGTGTGAAACAGTTGACTGACCAGATCGCTTGCTGAACTTTTATTTGTTAATCGAGGCATGTTTTTGTAATTATTCGCGGTCTGTGTGGGTTTGTAATCAACTCTTAATTGGAATTGGGCTCATAATATTAATTTCGTTTAAATAAAAAGTATATATTTGCATTGCTATGCTATTAAAAATACAGTCATTTCTAAAAAGAAGAAGTTAGGTAGTATAAATAAATAATTTTCCACTTAAAAGTTCATAATTTACCGTCCAAAAATAAATTTCCGCTTAAAAATATTTATGCCAAAAAACTTCTCCAAGCAGTAACATTATTCAAATGGAGGTACCTACATTTTGCGAACTCTTGAGTCCTTCTATTCATGTAATACGACATCCAAATTAATAAATCAGCGTGATACTAGAGTAATTGTTTTACCTACTTACTTACCTTCGCAAATAGCATTAGATGAATTAAGTGGATAATTGTGCAATATTATGCACACTTATTCATACACCAACAACACCAGACTATTCAGTCCACTGCTGGACATAGGTCTCCCCTATAAGAAGGAGGATATGCCCAAAATCCCCACGCTGGGCATGCGGGCTGGGGATCGCAGGACACGTCAGCTTCTCGCACCACCAACGCTACTGCCCGTCGGCGGTCAGGGTTTTTTGAGATTTAGCTGTGCTTTTTACTGCTGGTAGTTTAGCAGGGTGAACCATGAAGTGAGGCTTGAGTTCCGAAGGAGGTGGTTGGAACCCCTTCCTCCCCAATATTGCACACTCAAACGTAATGTTTACCGTTACAAAAATAGCTAACGTAACATTACACCAGGTGTATTTGGTTTCAACATCAACATGTTTTAAGTAAGTAACTCTAAACAACTGGTTAGTTACACACAAAACGCCAAGTTTACTGTAAGTTGCCGTGTAAGTTTGAAACTGCCACAACCAGAGGTTTATTTAAGCGATGTAACCAGGCTCTGAGGGATTTTACACTGTCACCGTGCTTAAAAACTTACCTCTATCAAGATATTTAAAAAACAGACAGAACGGAAGAAACTTTCCGTTTGGCGCTCGGCGAACCAACACTTCTGAGTTCGGCGAAGTGCCGAAGGCGGACAGCGAATCTATCGTTTCCTGATGATGCCTTATAGGGAAGGCGAAACATTGTCGAATTTCTGTTGAGTTTTTATGAAACTCGTCAAGAGAGACTTAGCGGAATTTGTACTAAATATTTTGCCTTATAAATATGTTGTAATGGATTTCGCCAAAGTTACGCCTGAGTTTGCATTCAACCAAAACCAGTGTTGGTAGCTGGAGTTAGAATGGAGTCTACCTACCACCTTGCATCCTTTGCGAGAATAGTTCCTGCAGAATGGGCCTGTTTCAAGATTTCTAAGAACAGGGAACCTTTTGTTTCTGGTTCTCTTTGGCACGTAACGTAGTGTCTATCTCGTAGAAATTCCGTACAACACGTAACGTACACAACGTGACGTGCCCAGAGAACCTATTTCGTAGAAATTCGGTTTACAATCATTTTGAAGGTTTATCTCAAAGCACAAGTAGGCACCTACGCTCATCCGAGTGCAAGGACAATCCAGGGTGTTCACTATCTCTTTATTTATGTATGCCACTGCTGCATAATACCTTACTGTCGTAACTTTACAACACATAACTTAACCCTACAATGGGCAGAAATAACACTGCTATTCTTGATTTCCGTACAAAGACTGTATTTTATTATTTCCTACCTACTACGTACTAAGTTATCAATTACAAACAAGAGCCACCTAAGTACCCCGACAACCTATCTCAACCAAAATCGCCAAAGAAGTGAAGTTGGCTGGCCGGTATTGATTGCCAGTTTAGGAATTTGAAGCTGCCTACTCACAAAGAACGAACTGTAATGTTATTAACAAGCCTAGATAACACAATTTATTCCAGATATTATTAAATAATCAAAATAAAATACGCTTACACATACGACTAAGAGTTGTTTATATTTTACAAGGAAATCACATCAAATCAAATCATTGTACAACTACATAATTATTAATTATTAACTTGAACTTGAACTACACTCGCATATATAACATTGACCTTACACTGAAATTATCTCCCATGTTGTGTGTTTGCGTGTTGTGTGTCTACGGAACTAACATTACAGTCTGTACATCATCACCACAAATACGCATCATGCAAACATTTGTCGCGCAGCAGGAATCGAACCCACAACCTCTAGCATCTCAGCTGGCTATTCACCCCTCGCAACAACGAAATGATCTAGTAGCTAAAACAATTTTCTGTGGAAATAAAGCTCGCGTTTAGTACCAATAGAACATTTTTCTTGTTGTTTTTCCGATTTTCCGACTCGACATTATCAGACGTAGCAAAATACAAGTAAAAACTCGCTCCTGGCACACACCTACAACGAATCAACGCGAGACCATTACTATTATAAAAATAAATCGTCGAGTTCGATAAAAACTTTTTACGCTTATATAAGTCTTTTATGAGTCGATAATTAGGTACGACATGCGTAGTTTTGCGAGGTAAGTGAATCTGCTAGTTACTCGTGCTAGTTATTTATCACACAGACTATACTACTACCATTCTATGTGAATTAAACTAACAGCTAATACGCACGAGTAGGTAATGCCAGGGACAAAACTATTGTAGCCCAATGTAAGAGGGCTTACCACAGGTTTTTATAGTTTACGAAAACCTTATTCTTTCCATACATTTTCGTAGTTCATGCACGTTTCCCTAGAGGCGCTGTACTGAAAATGTATGGAAAGATACCGAAACTTATAAAGTTTTCGTAAACTATAAAAACCTGTGGTAAGCCCTAAGAACACACATAAAAGTCTAGTAACTAGCTTATATTTTATTGCAAAACCTTGTTCCTATGTAGGTATTATAACTATCTACTAATGGTTGGTTTGAGGGAATGTTATAGTGTGGTATGCAATCTTATTGCAGAGATGATATGTTATATTAGTGTATTTGGTTTATTTTAAAAACTGTTCTAGTTATTAATAAAATAATAATAATAAAAGATAGGTAGTAGGTAAATTATACCCTGTTGATGTACTAAAGTAGGTAGGTTACTCAACTATATTTCAGTAGTCCTTCCTTCTTCGCATAAGCTAGTAGCCAGCTCTGGTGTCGCAGTTTCTAGGCCGCGCGAAGCAGGCGCAGATACAGGATTTCGTTTAGGAGGGGGGCAATTTTTGTGGCAATACTCTTGTATATTTTTCATCGGCGAGCGGAGCGAGTCGTGATTTTTTTTAGAATTGGGTTATTTTGCCTAGGTATACTAATAATTATGATCACAAACAAAACATGAAAAAGAAAACTGCGATATTTTATATATTCATAGTTAATTGTAAACGCAAAATATAGTAATGAAGTCGGCGAGCGAAGCGAGCCGCGAAATTTTTACACTAAAACCTCTGTATCTTGGTCATTTTTTATACTATTATAAAAACAAAAACATAGTATATATTGATTTTTATAGCTAAATATCTGTGTAATTAACAAAAAAAGTAAATTATCCTCATGACGGAAACCGGATAACGTTCCATTACTTGTTTTTTGTATGGACACAGTCAGTGCCGTAAATAGCATTTTACGCGCCCGGTGCGAGCTTCTATAATTGTTAAGGCTGGATACCAGACACAATAGAAAATCTATCTCGCGTTCCGGTATATATGAAGTTAAAGTAGACTTCTCAGTGCTTAGTTGCTTTACTTATTATAGAAATAAAATCAGCGAGCTGCAAAATTTTTGGTGCACAAAGGAAAAAGGGAAGAAAACAGTGGCATTTTTTTGAAACACCTAGGTAACTCAAAATCAGACGTAAAAAAGGAAGTTGGCGAGAAAAGAAAACTACGATTTATAACTGGATATCAACGAAATAATAATGAATACTACCATGCATGATTTGCGCCTTGTGCGTGGGCACCACCCGGTGGCACTGCCTTATTTTCGGCACTGGACACAGTGTAATCAATAGCTAGTTAGTTAACACATGACAATGTATTGATCGTTCCAAATTAACCTAGGTACCCAATAAGTACCTTGTGAATTACTAACAATTTAAAAGTTTTAAAAAGTTCATTATATCTAATGTATTTTGCCAGAGTTCAGGGGGGGGGGGGCAATTGCCCCTATTGACCGCCCCCCCCCCCCCGTATTCGCGCCTGGCGCGAAGGCCTTCGACATGGCTTAACGACTGAATAAGCCTGGACCAACATCTTAACGTGCCTTTCGAAGCACGGAATTATTAATTATTTCAGTAGTGTGGCATTATTATGTTTTTAAACGTTATTTTCCTGTATCTGATTTTCAATTGAAATAATAAACTGCAGATGAATTAGTGCCTATGTATACATTATATATTCATACTTTTCGTCGAAAATAATAATTTGATTATTTTTACCCTTTTATTAATTTAAACTTAGCAACTTAAAGGTAATTGTTTAAATAGGACTGTAAACGCTCTAAGTAAGCTCTCTGCAAAGTCTTTGAATATTGTAGGGTTGTATCATTTACCTTTGGAATCCTAAAAGAACTCCAGACAGCTTTCAGATAGTAAATATAAATTCTGAAAATGGCTGATGTTCATAAATCATAAGAACACTCTTTGTGGTCTCTATTTTTATTCACGGCTTGTGTTGTGTCGTGGTTTTTATCTAAATTGAATCTACTTAGAAGCAGATAGAATACTATGACATATTAACTTTCTGTTTTGCGATCGGCGAAGCAACGCGTCTACAAAGTTCTGCGAGGTGCTAAACGCGTACAGCGAGTCGATCAATTGGATCGAGCGATTGGGCTTATATGAAACTCGTCAGAGAAGGTCGAGCGAGTTGGGTTTTTGTGAAACTCGTCAGAGAAGTAGCACAGAGAGCCATGGGCCATCGAGATAGTACTCTAATGGAGCGTACCATGCTTGGTTTCCTAATGCCGAATTATGGAGACGTACTAAATAAAGAGGTACATTGCGAGGCGAGGTGATGACCGGTGGAGTAGGTTAGTTAGGTACTGGTAGCCTAGGGATTTCTTTAGACGTGGGGTATCCACCGTCCAGCTGCAAGATAGGCAGACCACATTGTCAAAGAAAAGAAATAAAGAAAGAAAAGTTATTTATATCACCCAAGAGCATTTATGGTGGCACATACAGTTATAAAGGTAAGCAACTTAGTTGTGTTTCTAATACAAGTATGTAATATCAAATAATGTAGGAACTGAATATAACTTACTTACATAATAGAAGATTAAAAACAATTTATGGCACAAAATATGTGCAGGTGTAAAGTTATATAAATTTGGTAAAATAGGTCCCTATTTCAGCATGGGCAGCTTCAAATAAATTTAATAAATAATTTTCCTGATAAAATAAAATAAAGTAACAAGCCTTACATGGGTTAGACTAGCGCAAGACTGTGGTCCTATACCAAGCAGGGGCTACGGATGATGATGATTTTTTATATTATATTTTCACATAATATAGGTACCTAAGTAGGCACATAAGTATAAGTTAACGCATTGTATTAACCCAAGTCTGTGGCAAATAAACTGTTATTCTATTTCCCAGAAGTGCCCTATGCCGCAGTGGGTGAGGGCCCGATTCAGACGCAGAAGCATAGGCATCGTTTGAAAATCGTTGATTTGTTCGAAGGCAGGTTCGATTTCCGCCGCGAAGCAAATGTTTTTATGATCTGAGAAAACCCTGCTCTTGTTGTTTTTTATATTTTATAACGTTTGATACTAACAAAAAAAAAATATTTTTATATAATATTTTTCCGATAATTTAAGCTCTGTGTAGTTAATGGTGCCAGATAATATTGTGTGATAAATCTCAGTTAGCAATGCCAGCTAGACACAGCAAAAGGGCTTGACTAGTGTTTCCTACTTTTTTTCGGATGTGTTAAGGTAGTTGAGTTAACAAGCCAAGTTTGGTTTCATCGCCATTTTTCGCTAAGTATTTTTGCAACGTCGAGTTAGGGCTCTTACACACAAGCGGCAAAGTGCCAACGGCAGAGGCAACTGCAGCCGTCGACACCTGCCGGCGGCAGCCGTCCACGATTAAACGGCAGCAAGTTGTCGCGTCGACGGCAGCCGTTGAAGTGTCAAAGCTGCAGCTGCCTCCGCCTTACTCTTCCACCATATAAACAAAACACAATACACAATAATTTATGAAACTATTTTTATTTATCTTTGTCAAGCTGTATCCGTGAATCGCTTGGTGAAAATCCTAAACTAAAAACAGGGTTGTTCCAGTACCTACCTTCTACCCCACATTACACCTTCATAGGTGTCATTGATTTATTTCTCTCTCTTACCTACATATTTAACTACTACTAACTTTTATCTTACCTACTTTCCGTTTTTTAAATTTTTAGTCTATTTTTCCACGTAATTTTACTTTACTTTAATGTCTAATTTAGGTATGTACCTAGGTAAGTACGAAAAATTTTAGTTATATATTTATGCTAAATACAAAGTTATGGAAATCCTCGAAAATATATTCGCCAATAATTTAAGTTATTGTACACAAATTGGCATTTTTTTACATGCTTGAGCTGAGAAGAAGCAGTAGGTACCTACATATTTAACGAGTGTGAAAATTAAATACTTACGTAACGAAAAATACTAAACATTCGTACCAATCGTGAGCCTTAGCCTATAATTTACTGAGCGTCGCCACATAATATGGAATTGGCGTAGCGACGTAGCGTAGCAACGTTACGTCGCGACGACATGACACCGCGACGCGACGCCCCGACACGTTTTCATAGCAACAGCTGTTGCGACCTATCTTACCTACCTAACTCAAATATAATTCACCATATTGGTGGATATCTTTCCAAAGAATAGATAGAAAAGCTAGGTATCTTTTCTACTTCCTTACTTCCTTAAGTTATAAAATAATAGAATAAGAATAAAAAATATTTATTCGCAACAACATCAATACTCAGGAATGCATTGGTACATGGTACATAGAATAATAATAGTTATTATTAATAAAGTACATTGTATGTGATGTGCTACTAAATGGAGCCTAATTCAGCATTATGCGAGTTGTAAGTAAACTAACAACCCACGCTGATCTTCCGTTAGGACCAATTCCGTTTAGCGGAGGTTTAGTTAAGTTACATAATTACCTGGACAAGAATTTAGCTAACATACCTACTTTCTTTAATTATACTGGAACATTCTTTGACGACCTCTGCCGCGCAGTGGGCGAAGATCCGCCTGAGACGCAGAACATTGCGGGTTTGATTCCCGCCGCGGGACAAATGTTTGCATGTTCTGCAAATATTTGTCTTGGGTCCGGGAGTTTTCTATGTATGATATGTATGTATTTACAAAAAAAAGAAACGACGTAGGTACCTTGTTCCTATTTGTTGGGTAGATTGTACATTATATTGGTCGAATCTATTCAAAATCAAGGTCAAATCAACATACAATCAGTAAGCACATAAGGTACACTATGAAACGCCATTGTTTTTTAAATTTAAGTTAACACCAATTCGTTTCGCGACCAAACAGAGAAGAATTGGCAAGAAACTCTGTTTGGCATATATTTTTTTAGTCTTGTTTTTTTACAAACTTTTCTTTTTTTAGTGAGTTGGAGTCAGTTTCATCGAGCTTTTTTGTCATCTAAATATCTAAAAATGACGTGATTAATTTATCTGTAAATAAATTCAAAAATGTTGTTAAACGTAATGTCTGTAACGTCTAACAACATTTTTGAATGTATTTACAGATAAATTAATCACGTCATTTGGTATTTTGTTAAAAAAGCGTTAGTACACTTTGCTCTTTAAATGATTGACTAACTTTAGGGAGCCATACAGCTAAAATTATGATGGGCGCAATTTTTTTTTGTACCGATTTATTTGTTTTCGGACTTACTTATTAAGTTTTCATATAATTTGTGTATTGGCATGGAACTGTCCAATAATCGTTAGCTGAGCCTTACTTCGGAGGGACAAAGATCCGTTGTGACTATTGTAGGTACTGAGGTGGTTATCTATCACTTATTTAGAAAAATCGTTCAATGCCGAGAAACCATGACAATAATATGTGCTAAATAATATAGGTATACCATACATTGGATTCTGATCACAGATATAGAAGAGAACTAGATAAAGCCTTAAAATTCACTAGTTCTGAACGTCAACTCATATGGCTGATCTCTACTTTCTTATGACTAATATAAGGCTTATGGCTTTTGTGTATATTTCGACGTAACTTGGACTTTTTTGCTTTTCGATCATAAACTTTGGGAAGTTATCTATCACTGGCTGCAACGCATTCATTTTTAATAGTTTCCTAAACCATAGAACTAATTAAAAATGTTAAAAATTGACCATTGCGACTTCCCAATTGTAAACAAGTTTTGAAACAAGTACTTCAAATAAAAAAAATATAGGTTATGTACTTCACTTCACTTCTTGTTTATGGCTTTTGTGTCTGTTTGTCACAATTCTGCCAATGTCTGTACATAATATTGTCATAAACCTTTACGGAGAGAGCAAAATGTACTAAAAATATGATCGGTGTTTTATATGGGAGAATCGTTCAAAAGTGGGAGGAGGATCCAATTTGATTATTCTAAAAGAAAAGGACAACACAACATAAAAGCCAAAATTAAAAGTAAAAAAAATATTCACAGGTATCATACATATTAGCAGGGTTAACTATATTTACAGCTTAATATTATTAAAAACGTAGTTTTAATTTCTCTATGGCTTTATTTAGTTGTCTTATAAAATGTGATTCTGATCCAACTCTTATTTTTAACATGCAATTTAACACCATGTGAAAGCAATAGCATTAATAGATGATTGTATTTTAATGTACGTACATATTGAATTTGAATTTGAACTTATATGAATTAAGCGCCATCTAGCGATAAAGTTCATCACTAACTGAGAAGTTTTCACCTCTATATTCCACCTTTTTCACTAGATTATTAAAACTTTGTCATGCTTTGCCACAAGCGCGCAGGCGCGCACCTACGAAAGATACAAAGAATTAAAAAAAAGAATGAGTAGTACGTAATGTAATGAGTGACATTGACAGAATTGAAGTCAAATGTTTTCCCGCGCTTTTCTAAGGTGCACCAACCTAACAAAACGAATAAAAATCGGATACGGTAGGTACCAGCAACTAAGTAAGAAATCGATACCATAGACAACTTTTGATCATAATATGAAAGGTTTCTATAACGTGTCACTGGTTTTTTCTTAGTCAGCCTTGGCCAAGTCAATAGTGTAATTCTAATGAAGAAGATAACAAGATTACAATATCACATTTTACGTACGTAGAATCAAAGCCCACATTATTCTAGTTTTTATTTCACATCGATCGGTGCAATATTACCGAAGTTATAAGCGTCGGAAGCGGCGTTTTTAAATCTCGTCAGTGATCGCAAGTAGCGCGTGACGTCATCACTCCTATTCGGCGCGGCGCGGCGGGCGTCCGTAGTACATTTCGCTGCTAAGTTGTTTGCTCTCGTGCGCTCTGGTTATTTTTATTAATTTAAAATAATGCTGATCGATTGAGTGTATTGTGTAATTTATTGTTTTAAAACTAAAATAGAAGAAGGATTTCAAAAAGGCCAACGTTCACTTTCCCATAGTTCACGGTCTGATGGTGGCAGAATGTATTATAAAAAATAAAGAGATCATTAACCTTGGAATGGTTCAATAAACTGCGAGTCGCGTACCCTACATACGACATACCTACTAATATATTATGTACATGTATCGAGGAGCCTCCCTTAATTGATTTTAATTTAATTTAATTATTTATTTTTTTAAGTATCTAAATATATAAACAAAATATTCTGTGAATATTTCAAGCGTCTACCAATATAAATATAAAATAAAAATTTCCACTGTCTAACTATCACGGTTGTTCAGATACAGCCTGGTGACAGATAGACATACAGACATACAGACGGACAGCGAAGTCTTAGTACCTAATAGGGTTTCCGTTTTTACCCGTTGGGTACAGAACCCTAAAAAGCATGTTACTAGCATTAACCAAGTACCTACATAGTCTACCTACTAGGTACTTAGTGTTTCACATGGCAAGGTTAAGTACCTGCTACTTAGTTAGTATTTCACATGGTATTTGAATAATTACATCGACATGATCCTCACAACAACATATTGTCGTTTTTGGCCCTAACGGGGGCTCTTCTCATCGCATTTGTAATTTTTTTTCTAATTTCTGGATCCTTATGGACGTAAAAAAACAACTTTTCAGGTGTTTTTGTGGCCGTATTTTTACACTGAGGCACGACACAGTATTTATTAGATGGACTCAAGTTGTTTTTATTGTTTCTTATTCAAAATAAACATAGTAGTTCCGCGCGCGACGGGCACATTCGGGTAAATGCATTGAATCCTCGCGTCGCTCGCGCGGTGGTAGGACATGTGACGTCAACAACGATATCGCGCTCGGTCTGCGGCTTAGACCGAAAATATTAACTTTGCACTTTTATATCTCGGTCAGTTTTTGAGATAAAAAATTAATGGAAACATAGTTGTTCTCGTAATTTTTTGTAGAATTTTTTGGCATATCTAACAAAAAATGGTTTTCTTCTTCATTATTAGTAGGCTTCAAGAGTCTATTATAAAAAAATGAAAGATCCACCCAGAGTTTTATCCTGTTTGTATGTTATTTTGTGTGAGGTGTTAACCTGTGTTACAAATAAAATAAAAATAAAAAACATGTGGTGAATGTAAGTTTTTCATTATTAACGTTTTCACTCGAGATTAACAAACGTGAAAACTTTAACAGAAACTTGCTTGACACTATCTATAAGTAAACAAAAAAACAGCCAAGTGCGAGCCAGACTCGCGCACGAAGAGTTCTGTACCATGGGATCCCCCCTCAATTTATTTTAATATAATTTAATAATTTATTTTTCAAGTGCACGTACAACTAAAAGTTCTGTGAATATTTCAAGCGTCTACCTACCTATTGCCGTTACTAATATCGAGCATAAAACGATAAGAAAATCACGTTTGTTGTATGGGAGCCCTCCTTAAATATTTACTTTATTTTGTTTTTTCTCAAAAAAATTACAAATTCACTTTAAAAAAAATCTAAGCCAAAATGTTTGCAATTTTATGTGCCTGATAAGCGGCAAAACATGTACGTAAATGAAATAAAAATACGAATTACATAATTAGGTAGGAAACTTCCTAGTTTTTAGTATTTGTTATTATAGCGGCAATGGAAATACATCATCTGTGTAAATTTCAACTATCTAGCTACGGTTCATGAGACCATACGAGTCCAGCCTGGTGACAAAAATGTTTGACAAAAATGTTGTATGGGAGCCCCCCCTTAAATATTTGTCATATTTTGTTTTTAGTATTTTTGATTATAGCGGCAACAGAAATACATCTTCTGTGAAAATTTCAACTGTCTAACTTTCACAGTTTATGAGATACAACCTGGTGACAGACAGACAGACAGAGTGATGGACAGCGAAGTCTTATTAAATAAGGTCCCGTTTTTACCTTTTTTACCCTAAAAAGGAATAGTAAGCCCAATCTCACTTTATATTTTCCGCATTTTAATGTATGCTGTATATAATGGAAATTACTGAATTGGATGTAATGTTCTTGCATTGTTTTTCACTCAAAAAAAAGACGTGTGGCACTCGGGGACTGCCGCGGTAAAGCTATTGCATAGCATTTTGTATCAACTTATGCAATTATAATTATTTATTTATTTTATTTATGCAGTATTTCTTTTTCTTTGATATTAATTCAAGTTACACATTTTGAGCGTGGTGACCGATAAGAAAACAAATTTCAAAACAAAACTGAAATTAGATTCAGGTGAAAAACGTCAGACGTCAGTTCGTGTCAGAGGCCAATCATGGACGTGTAGCTATCTTTACTGTGTTGAACACTAGCGCTGAGTCGTTGTGACGAAGAACTAATAGAATACAAAAGTATGAATATGAACTCTATTTCCAAGCAACAGATTATAAAATTAAGTAAATCGGAGTGGGGAGCGTGAGGTTTTTTTTTCGTTACGGAATTTCTGGATTCGGTCCCCGCGCTCAAGGCCCTCGATAGAAGCTATGCAATAGCTTAACATGTAATTGTCGAATATACATTAATACAAAGTACAACAAATACAACAATACAATCTTTACATTTTCGCTCGAAAGTGAAAACTATTATCCATTTTCGTATTATGCATCTTGTACTAGGAAAACTGATTCTGACCTAGTAGGACGACAGACACATGATAGAGTAGAGTTTACGTGAGCACCTACCTATTTTGAGAAATCCTGCATTTGGAGCTCTACATACCGCAGCGCATTGTTCACACATACGATAATAACAAGGTAGCAACAATCGATTTCGCTATTTTTTACATAGTCTATAATTATTTTTTACCTGTGGCTAAAATAAAACATTTCATAGACAATTCTTGACGTTTGCGACGCCGTCCTTTCTATTTTCGTTGTGTTGGTAGCGCTGTTGCTAACGCCATTTTTGTTATACGCTCGAAGCTGCGTAAGGTGAATTTTTGGTACTCATAGGCCCAGACAGTGAGAGCGAAAGAGAAAGAAGATAATGAATCTCATACGAAGCTTCAACTAACCCGAATATTTTCTTCAAAGCTCTATTTACGACGTTTCTCATTGTCTATGCTGTGGATACGCATCCCGACGGTACATACGGTTAAAGCTTTATTGACAAATGTTTAGTAAAAATGAAGGAAAACGCTGTACTTAAGTGGCAAAAAGTGTACAATCCCACGGGCCCTCAACCGCGTCCTCGCCATGGACACCGCGCCGTCGCCATAAAAGATTTGATGATAGTTTTCGGCGGCGGAAACGAAGGTATAGTTCACGAGCTGCACGTCTTCAACACCACCACAAACCAATGGTTCGTTCCCGTTACCAAAGGCGAAGTGCCTCCGGGATGCGCCGCCTACGGCTTCGTAGTCGACGGGACCCGTCTTCTTGTTTTTGGCGGCATGGTAGAATACGGCAAGTATTCTAATGATCTGTACGAGCTACAGGCTTCGCGATGGGAGTGGAAGCGTCTAAAGCCTCTGCCACCCAAACAGGGACTCCCGCCGTGCCCGCGGCTGGGCCACAGTTTCACCCTTCTCAACGGAAAGGTATACCTATTCGGCGGGCTGGCTAACGAGAGCGACGACCCTAAAAACAACATACCGAGGTATCTCAACGATCTCTACACGCTTGAATTGTATCCTAACTCATCCATGACAGTGTGGGATATCCCCTTGACGTACGGCCAGTCGCCTCCGCCTAGAGAGTCGCACAGCGGAGTGTCATACACAGACAAGACAACATCTAAGTCGTCGCTCATTATCTACGGTGGGATGAGCGGTTCTCGCCTGGGCGATCTCTGGGTACTGGATGTGGACAGCATGTCCTGGTCCCGGCCTGAAGTTGGAGGTCCACCACCACTGCCACGATCACTTCACACGGCCACTGTCATCGGACATCACATGTATGTTTATGGAGGATGGGTGCCCCTCGTTCAAGATGAATCAAAGCTAGCTACACATGAGAAGGAATGGAAATGTACCAACACTCTAGCATCATTGAACCTGGAAAACATGACATGGGACAACATAGCGCTGGACAAGTTTGACGAATGCGTTCCCCGCGCTCGTGCCGGCCACAGTGCTGTGGCGATCCAAACGCGCCTCTACATCTGGTCCGGGCGAGATGGTTACAGAAAGACATGGAATAACCAAATCTGCTGCAAAGATCTCTGGTATCTCGAGGTGGGCGTGCCGCCGCAAGCTGGGCGCGTGGCGCTCGTCCGAGCCGGAACCACTTCCCTGGAGCTGTGCTGGCCGGCGCTCAACACCGTCACCACCTACCTCCTGCAGGTGCAGAAATGCGGCAAAGTGACGCCGGCGCGATTCCCATCTACCTCCGAACCGGTGCCGGCTCCGACTCCTGCGTCCCCTGCGCCTACCACGCCGGATGCGACCCGAGCGTTCGGCCTGGCGTCGCCGCCGCCCGCCGCGCCCGTCATAGAGCGAGCCACGCCGACAAGACCGATCGCGGTGCCGGTCGCCCCGGCGGCCGCCGCGCCCGCTCCCATCGTGACCCCGATAGTGTCGACCCCGCAGAAGATCGCTATCAAAACGGAGCCGCGGGCCACAGTCAAGATCTCGCCGAGCACTCCAGCGATCAAGCAGACCACTTACCAAGCGAAGACGGCTAAGTCCCCCGCGGCAGGGCCCTCGCAGCCTATGAAAGTGGCTGCGGTGACGCCGCAAGGCGTGACGCGCATCGTCAGCGGGGCCGGCACGCCCGTGCGCGTGTCAGCGGCGCAGGCGGGCGGACAGATCGTGCTGACGTCGTCAGCGGCGGGGATGCAAGGGGCGCCTCGCTTCGTGCAAGTCAAGAGCGCGAGTCCGGGGGGCATGGGGACCGTCAAAATCGGCGCGGGCGCGCAGCCCCTCAAGCTCGCAGGAGGGCCGCTAAAGCTCGGCGCGGGGCTGCAGGGTAAGATAGCGCAGGCGCAGAAGGTGACTAGCGGGACGGGCGTGCCGCTCAAGCTCGGCGCTGGCAACGTGAAGATCGGCGCCGGCAACGTGCTCGTGAAGACGGGCGGCGGGCTGGGCGTCGGCAAGGGGCAGGTGAAGCTGAGCACGGGCGCGGCCGGCGCGCAGGCGGTGACGCTGGCGAGCGGCGCGCTGGCCGGCCAGCAGGGCAAGCAGCCCGTCTACAAGATAGTGACGGCGAAGCAGGGCGAGCAGGCGGCGGTGTCGAGTGGCGCGACCGTGCTGCGGCAGGCGGGCGGCGCGCCCGGTATCCCCGTCATCATCAAGAAGACGGCGGGCGGTGGCGCGACGCAGGGCGCGCAGCCGCAGTATGTGACGCTCGTCAAGACCTCGACCGGCATGACGGTCGCCACCATGCCCAAGGTCGCCATGATGCAGAACCGCGCGCCCGTCTCGGGGCAGGGCATCACGCCCGGCGCCACCATCGTGAAGCTTGTCTCCACCAACACGGTGGGCGGCAACAAGATCATCACTCTGCCCTCGAATGTTCTTCAGCTGGGCAAAGCGGGGGTGGGCGGGAAACAGACGATCGTTATCACCAAGTCTGCGAACCAGGCACAGCAGTCGAGTCAGCCGCAGTGAGGTGAAGTGACCGAGTGAGGGATGGACTCTGGATTCTTGAATGTAAATTATATGATGCGCAATGTTGGTGGCGTTTGGTCGGTACTGTAGCATATTATTTTAAATCTTTATGAAATAGTTGAGTTTTGTATGTTATCGGGTCTGTGTGGAGAATGTCCTCTTAGAGTTTTTACTAAATTTATACATTATTTACGTACTCCTAATTTGATTAATATTACAATTAATGCTGTATGATTGAGACCTGTTGGAGATCTGGCATAATAAGTGATTCCCTTTAGTAATAAACATGTTATACATAGGTAACTGAATACCTAATTATTAATTGATTGACAAATTGTTGCAAGTCTCATCAACTGTGATGATTGACCCACTCCATTGTGACATGACACTAGCTGAAGTGCCTCTTAAGCAGTATTTTGCTAGGACTGCAATAATATTAAAGTAACACACCTTATGGAGGTACTTGTTTTAATAAATAGACTATTATAAATGTTGTGTTTAATAATAATTAATTATGATCTAATGTTACACCATCACATCTGTGTGCACTTTTTTTTGGAAATACTCATCTTCCTGTTAAAGGCATTTTTGAGCCTGTTTGTTATTCTTAAAAATGTCTTCCACTAAATCAGCTGGATGAGGTTTTTTTGTTTGCCTTGTTTTCTCAGCAGTTCAACATAAGTATGGCAGTGTGTAATGTGCTCGGTAAACTATTATTTTAATCTTAGCAATAATTATTGATACCTGATTTTTGTGGCTGCATATTTATAACAGTTTTAAAAAGAGCGTTCACATAGTGATTTATTCCTGCGGCCACATAAAACATGTGAAACCTATTTCTTGCTTGTCTCTTAGTTTTAAATCGTAAACATGAATGCACATTTGCATTATTGATATTTTCATTTTCATTATAATATATTGGCATTCTTGTTACAAGATGTTGGGTCGATGAAGTCTTTCTTACAATGTTTGCGTCTGTCTTGAGGCTAATTAATTTACTAAGGCCCCATGGATCCAACTTATACTAATGCAATAAAAAGCCTTGATATACTTCGATAAAATTGTGCCTGATATATAATTTAAACTAGATAAATACCCTTTATTTATATCGTGTTTATATTTCAGTAAAATGCAACAGGGCAATTTAATTATTAACATCTCTATGACTAGATGATATAATAATGATTTTTATCAATAACTTTCAACAACAATCTTGACATAAAAATGCAGACATAGACCTACTTAGTAGTTTTGTGCGCTTGGGTGTGTCCTAAATGCATAGAAAAACAATTTTTACTTCAGTTTTTTATTAAGTAATGTAACATGATGGGTATTGTGAAATTGTGTTCTGCATTTTTATACATAGCATAAGCGTCCTAGATGTAGGTACTTAGATTAATCATAAAAATAATATAAGGTAAGAGAGGTATGGAATGTAAATATCATTAAGTAGATAAATTTAATGTTATAGTTTGTTCATATTATGTTCATCTGCTTGAATAAACGATTTGGATAAGTGCGACTTTTAATAAAACATTTTTCCATCCAAACTGCCTCTCTAAGGGAGTATGTTGGTAGATTCCTAATATGCGTAATGTAGGTACTTATCCCATTAGTACGAATTAAATAGGTCCTAGTAGATTCCCCACATGTACCTGTTCATCTATAGAACATGTAAACTAGGAACAGCGCCATCTCTTGTTAAATTTGTAAAATTATATCTCCGAACCGCACCATACCGTGGGTGAAACAGCCTCGATTTAAATGTAATTTATTCAGATGCACCTAGATGGCGCTTAAAAGAAAATGCTAAGAAATAGTAAGCAAAGTAATCACCCTCTACCACAGCCTCTACCACAAAACTAAAATACATTTATCCTCTAAAATTTAGCTATATTTTAGAGTCTAAAGTCTATTATATAGAGGATTATTTGTACACGCCGCAATGGCGCTCATTAAGAGAGGCCTATGTCGAGCAGTGGACTGCTATAGGCTAATGACGATGGATGATGAATGCTTGGACATGTGCTTACAATGCTTACGTAGTAAGTTATGTACTTATTTACCAGCGTAAGTAAAATTACATAGGGTACAGCACCCTAAAAATCACCCTCTACCACAAAACTAAAATATAATCCTCCAAAGTCAAAATTGTAGAGTGTAGGTGCATGGCGCAATGGCGCTCATTATGGGAGGCTTAATGTCCAGCAGGTCAGTGGACTGCTACTGATGATGACGATGGATGCTCGGAGATGTGCTTGTATAGTAAGGTACTTATTATAACCGTCTTGTGCACTTTCCAGCCAATATTTTTATTAGTTTTGTTGAGTCATATGAAACTGTCTTTCCAAACAAAATATTTCTAATTCTATTTTTCCTACCTGCTTTTCTACATACCTAGATATAATTTTTAAATGTAAATGTGTGCTCATCTAGGTAGGTGGTAGGTAGGTACTTTTTATGAGATAGATAAACGCGTTAGATTAGATAGGCAGGTAGGTACACCTAGCAGAAGTAGGTACCTAATCAAAATTGTGCGATCACTTAGTGTCTCCATAATTAATTACCAAGGTACTTACCTACCTCCTATCTTCGCATTGCAGAAATTATTGAATACCTACCGGCTCCTTTAATTATTTTGCACCCGCCATTATGCAGGTGCACGAAGCGACACGTAAGTCGAGCGGTGAACGAACCTTCTGCGGATGGATCTCTCGCTCTCTCTCGCCTCTAGCTCTCATATATATGATACCCGGTCAGCACTAGAGTTTCGTGCCGCTACTTGTACATTTCCTTCGTCCAAGAGCATTTGGACTGCATTTTTCCAGATTAATAACTTTTCTGATCTAAGTAAGTAAATTAAGTACTATATACCTTCAGTCACTGACCTACCTACCTACCTATTCTTTAAAAGTTAAAGGTAAACGATATGTACCTTGGTATGTACCTACTTCGTTAGGACCTAGGTACTTCGTTAGGACCTACTGCGTTAGTTGATAGTATTAGGTACCAACCTTACCTACCTATTTAGTCTTCTTCTTCTTCGTATGAGCTTGTGTCGTGACGACGTCACGAGTCGTGACCAACTCTGGTGTAGGAGTTTTTAGGCCACGCAAGGGCCTCCGCAATGGCTTAAAAAGTCGGGACCAACACCATAACGTGCATTCCGATACACAGAAGCGCTCAGATCTATATGCCACTAAACGGCCACCCTTCTAAGTAGTGACCGGGCGTAGTATTGCTTAATTAAGATGATGATAAACACCAAAGTAAGCCACGCCACGAGCGCTTCCTAGTGAAACCTGTGGGGTAAACCCTACCATACAGATGAATTTTATAAATGTAACCGACGACACCAACCAGATCTCTAATGAGCTCATCTGTAAGTAATTAATATCAACTCTTGCTGGGGGCTACTCATGTTTAATGCTTAACTTTTAATGTCTTTCGGCTGGGCAATGGACTTCGGTTACACTCCCATTGCTGACGTTGCAAGTCTACGACACTCATTTAAGTTGGTAGTAGGCTACCTTCTTATAATATGGACTAGTCAAAGTAAGAATAATAATCTAAGAAAACTAAATTCTCCTAAGTACCTACGTAGATTATTTTGAGAAGGTAGGCTAGGAGAAGAATTGAGCTAGTTTGAACAGTTTTTTAAACAAACGTTTAAAACCAGTGCCTGTGCCTTAAAATTAGGCCTGTGCGTCCTAGCAGTAATGCTAATGATAAACGGAGCCGAAACGTAGACACTAACCGTAATGATGTGACATTACGGCTAGTCCATCAGCTCAGGTCTCTCAGTGAGCTATGGAACGAGTTATGTTCGGAGTTTATATAAATTATAGAATCTGCCAAAGATATTGTCCTATCCGCCATAGGCCTAAACTTGTCGATATAGTACAGAATTATAAAGTTGAAATGGCAGTAGGCTGGCTATATCTGCCGAAGGACCGACAACGTGCAACCTGCGAAAGGCTGCTGGCAGAAGCTGGATGCGTCGAACTGAAGACAGGGCGCAATCTTTGGGGTATGGGGGTTGTTATGATGATATTTCAAAGGGCAGATCTATGTATAGTATGGATGTTGTAGTTGTTGATGATGATGATGATAGGATAATGTTAAGGTCCATTAACACTTCACTGACAAAGATTTAGATATTAAGGTACAATAGGCCTAACCTTAAGTTTTCGTTTACTTCATCAAAACTTATACTTTGTACAAAAAAACTTGAACTATGTAAAGATTGGCGCTGGTTGTTCAACCTTCCTTAGTACAATATGCACTTATTGATGTTCGGCCGAAGATGCGATGAAAGATATAACTATTGAACAGTTTCTAACTCATGATTTTACGTCTATTTTACTGTCAATTAGCCCCTATTTGATTCAGCTCGGTTTGGCTGGTTTCTATGTACATAAATATGTAAGTAGGTACCATCTTGAAAAATCTAAATTCTGTTCCAACTTCAATCCTTCCTACTAATATTATAAATGTGAAAGTTTGCGAGTATGGATGGTTGTTACTCTTTCACCCAAAAACTATTGAATGATTTTGGATGAAACTTGGAATATTAACACATAAGCTACTTTTTTATATGAACGACTACGAATACACAAGCATTCGATAACTAAACTTTTACAATATTGTAAAAGTTTACGGCAAATGACATTGACTGCAAGACTAGGAACGGGACAAATAAAGTACCTATAAAAATAAGTAGATTAGGCCTAATCGAGAGGTTGCGAATCAGTGGAGCTTATCAAACCCTGTGTCAATTGGCGAGCTGTCAAATTAGAACGCCTACCGACTGTCAGGAGCTGCGCATATATCATCAATTTGGATCTATTTGGATATTTCTCGTTCGCTGCGGGACTGCGGGATGCGGGGCCTCAGCGCCCGCGCCCGCTCGCGTCTCGGCTCGACCAGACCGCGGGCACCAGCGGGGCTGAAGGTAAAAATTTATGAATCAATCACATCACGCATCAGCAACCAAATTTCCGAATTCCTGTAATGTTAACTTTTGACACGAAGTTAGTACCTACCATTTTTTTTTACTTTTGTGTGTAAGAATAAATTATAGACAGTAAACCGTGATACTGGCAAAATTGTGAAATAGTTAGACATAGGAGAAAATAAGAATACCTAAGTCCCTGTCAAACTACCAGATCAGCTGTGAGTGTAGGTATTAAAATCCTACTAGGATTTGCATTCATATAGGTACATGAGAGATACCTACTATTGTGACTTAATTTATGTATTTTTTGAACACATACAGAGAAGGCCAATTTAAATTAAAAAAACACAGTTAAAAATACAAAATTATCGTTTTTAATAAAATAAATTAAATAAATAACAAATTAACTGGGTGACAGATAGTTCTATTGATATAAAAATAATATTTATTACGGGGCAGTCTTGGTTCGATATTATTCTTACTCTTCTAAGTTACCTACTTATTTTAGAAGCCCTACAGCTACAAATCATACGCAGGCGTCCCGTGCAGTGAGTAAAAACAGTTGACGCTGTCTCGACCTAGACCAGACGTGAGACCTGGGTAAAGTCTACCCTATCAGCCCGCAGCTGACGACGGCGCAGAACCCTCGTTTGTTCTCCTCTTCAGGGGCGACCGCCAATACCCGCTTTTTTTTCTTGCCATTCTCGTCAAACTTTTTTTCTTCCTGTAATTTTTTGGTTAAATTGGTTAAAAATCTAGTATCATCACTACATAGTATATAAAACAAAGTCGTTTCCCGCTGTTTTAAAGATCTAAGCAGACATAGGGACAGACAGATCTGGGACAGACAGATCTGGGACAGACAGATCTGGGACAGACAGATCTGGGACAGACAGATCTAGGACAGACAGATCTGGGACAGACAGATCTGTCCCTATGTCTGCTTAGATCTTTAAAACTACGCAACGGCTTTTGATCTACGCAACCAAGTTTGCGATGCCTGAAAAGGGTAAATTAGTCCTGTACTTCTGAGTCCGCGCGCGCAATTTTGCACCTAGGGCGCTTTGACAGTTGAGCGGAATATGTAAAGTGGTTAAAGTCATACCCCCTCATTCCAAAACGAAGACTATAGATAGTCCAAGTTTAAACCTGACATTTTGTATACAAAATACCAGTTTTAAACCTAGACTAGAAGACATATCTTAATGTTCAGATTTTTTTTACAAGCAAATGCGTTTATCGGCCTTAGAAAATGACGAGGTGCTTAGATTTTACGAGTTATTGCAATTGGAGCAATGCAATGCAATGGTATCGAAGTTACATCGAAAGCCGCTCAGCAAAGCGCGTAATGTCTCGATTAATGTGAGTGGTCGACGGGGTACTCCATAAGTCGGTACATATACAGCTAGTGTGTACTTATAGGTATTTACCTAACGATTATTTGTTTGTTTTTTGTTACGCTCCCCGATCGTCATGAAATTTCGAATGCACGTTGCCAGCGATACAAAATAAGATATCGGAATCTCAACTTTCACCCAGATAAATAGCACTCTTCCCGAAGGATGGAAAATAACTTTTCGACAGTCGTCCGGCATAACAAAGGCAGAAATGCTTTCTAGCAATAAGTCCACCAATTGTTCATTTATTTTTGTGTAAAGTGCAATAAATAAACAAAGCGTAACGGCTACTTTTTAAACCACGCGAGCGAAGCCGAGGGCGGGATCTATTTGAATATTTTTTATCAAAATCAAAATTCATCAATTCAGTAGGAACTGACACTTTGAAACGTAATTTTTTTAATTAACACCAATTCCAAACAGAGAAGAATTGGCAAGAAACTCTGTTAGGCTTAAATTTTTTTAAAGTCCATGTTATTACAATTTTTGTTCTTAACTATTACATTTATTTTTGAGGGAGTTGGAGACAGTTTCATCCCAAGCTTTTTAGTCATCTAAATAATCAGTAATATCAACCAAACTTACCTCGATGATTTCACCGATCTTATACTTGGCCATTATAGTCCTAGCGTCGGAGCTGTGGCCGCCTTCCTCGAAAGCTTTCGTGACGTCCTTGCCAGCTTCCTCCAGGATGGCCTCCGGACTGCCGGGGTGCTGCAACAATGGAGCCACCACATTACTAATTTCTCTTAAACTATTTTATGATACCTAATGTTAACTAATAACCTTATAAAACAAGACCGGTTAAGCGTGAGTTGACTCGCCCACCGCGGGTGACGTCAATGGCGTGCAATAGGAATTAGTATGGTTTCTTCGTAATTAAAATGTGTACGTCCTTTAGAAAAATATAAACCGGCTTTAGAATGGGCAAATTAGGGCCTTTCAGATAACATCACATTTGACCGTGTAACTTGTTTTATATCAGCACTGTCACACCTAACGCTGTCATTACATTTATTGAGGTTTCTACAAAACCATATTAGCTGGACACTTTGCTATAATTTTCCTGTAAAATATGGATATACTTCTATAATATGCATAAATTTCATATTTATTAATTATCATATTTATTAATGACCATAACCTATATGGTCATTTTTTGGACAATTTTGATCATAAAATGAAAACGAAGAATTGTATAAAAAAATTAAAAACTGCTTTAAACTGGGTTAATTGACCCCTTTCATAGGATATGCAACTCGACTTATAGGCAAAAGTTTAAATTTATGACATTTCTTATTTTGGACCTTTTGGGGATGAAAATGAAAATATTTTTTTTATTTTTTTTACTAGCAATCTTATTCAGTCACTGCATTTTAAATCTATACCAAATTTCAAGTCGGCAGCTTACGTAGTTCCTGAAATAATCGGCTGCGACAGACGGACGGACAGACGGACAAAGCGTCACCATAAGGTCACACCGAAACACAGCAATGCAGCCCTCACGGCAAAAATAGGTATGGTGGTAATACATTCCTAGACGAGCCCTTCACAAAAACCTCTACTATTTCTTCTGGGTAGAGTCTACTGTACTAACGATATAATTTCCAATAAACTTTCTTCTTCCTACCACCTTTATGCAGATGATTTGCAAATCTACACGCCGGCTCCGGTGGAGCGGTTAGGTGAAGCCATAATACGCTATAATGACAACTTGCAAATCATCCTCGAGTAAATCCTTTGGTTTAAAAGTAAATACAACTAAAACACAAGTGATAGTCGTAGGAGCTCGAGGATGATCACTAAAATTGATTGGCCCTTCCTTCCGCAAGTTGTTTTTGATGGGACTGTCATCAAAATTAGTGAGGTCGTCAAAAACTTAGTCTTGCCATGGGGTCTCATCCATAAGAAACGAAAATTAGTTCATACTAAATCTCAATAGATGGCGGTAGAGGTACCGATTTCTTATTGATGACTGCGTAAATCTCACAAAAAAGTAAAACTAAGTCTATGAAAGATGAACATTCTACTTAAAAAAAAATATAAGTACAGGAAATGGAAAAAATCCAAAAAAATACAGATTTAGTATTTTTACAAAACTCAATAATGTCGTTACTCTTCTGGTGGCAACAAGTGGTACTACGTTGTGAAAGGTATCTTAGTTCTTTATGTTTTTTATGTCAGAAAAACAATTCACACGATAGCCCGCTATCCACCGCAGCGTTCGGTGCTATAGCGAGCGCCATCTAGAGCCCACTCTACTGAAACAAAATAGCCCGAAGAATAGCCCGAGTTAGAGCGGTCCGGTTTCTTTGTATGGGATGAGGTATCTGTAGTGAGGTACTAGTATTAGTATTATGTTATCTGTGGTCTTGCTAAAAGATCTTGTCTTGCTTTGGCGACCTCAGCTAACGGCACTAAGTCAAAAGACCTTTGCTGCAGCTGCCTCCCTTAAAGGGTTGCGTAATTTCCTTCCGACATCAACCAAATTTGCACTTACTCAATCACTGCTACTTCCTAATCTTGATTATGCTGACGCCCGCTACCCTGACATAACTGAAGATCAACTAAATAAACTTGAGCGGCTCTAAAATTTCTCCATCCGCTTTATATTTGGCCTTTAAGACCATGCCTCCGTATTTCGCAATAAATTGAAGTGGTTACCTATTCGCCTTCGCCGAAACGCTCACATCCTTACTTTCCTCTACCTACAGCATACTTTTCAATCTCGCTACTCCTACATACCGTTCTTTCACCTCTCCAATTCTCGTTCCTTATGCTCTTCTGAAACCCTCCAATTAAAGACTCCTGTTCATTTGACATGTTTCTACAGCAACTAATTTACGCTGCAGGCCACAAAACTGATTTTCCTGTTCCTATTCGCCATGCAAATCTTTACCTATTTTCAAAAACTTAGTTACCAATCAATCTTTCATCTCTTTCTACAACATAAGTCTATACTAACAATTATGTGTACAATTTATGAATATTTCTTTGTTGGTATTTTGTATTTAACTGGTATTTATATACCTATAACTGGTAATACATTATATTACCAGTAGTATTATTTCATTATTACAATAGCATACATTAATTTACTTATTAAAAGTAAGTAGATATTAGTATGTATTTGGATGTAGTCTATTGTATTTTATATATAATATGTACTAGGCACACCGCCGTTCCTGTTTGTTTGGATTTCTCTCCATCCAAAGCTTGCCTGGAAGAGATCGCTATAAGCGATAAGGTCACCCATTGTACCATTATTTTATTTAATGCCTTTATCGTAATGTTGTAATTCCTTGTATAGTGTGCAATAAAGTTATATCCATCTATCTAACGAAGAGAGTCTACTATTGAACAACCGTAAACACACACACGTACAGATCTTCTGATAAAATTTCTAATATATAACTATTTCTAAATAATTATAAATTGTTTTGTTCTGCCTAACAATAACAGCCAAAACCATCTGTGTGTCAGTTCCCTGTGCGCCACCTAAAGCAGGGAATCGCTTAGTACCTATTACGTGACTAGATGCCACCCACCAAGCAGCTACTCCACGCACGCTTCAATCTCACCTCGTTTAAGTATTTAGTGACGTCATAGACGGAGTCCCTGTAGACTATGTATGCTGGCGAGTTGTTCCTGCCGTTGCGAGCCGACACATCGGCCAGTGTGAACCGCTTCACTTCGCCCATTTTATATAGTTTTCTCTAATAAAATATACGGTGTTTTATAGGTATGATGCCAGAGTGAAGCTTCTGCGACAAGACTGTGTCTGTGAAAAAAAAAAAGAAATTAAATTCCGGTCCCTAGGCTAGGAAAGCCAAAGAACAAAGCCTTCTGTCAAAAAAGTCTTGGTACATCAATTTTAGTAGGTACAGAGCAAAATAATTATTTATGTTTATTATTACAATTGCAAAAAAAATTATGGATGCTCTACAAAGTATTTAATCATAATCATAATAATTTATTAGTAAAACCAATTTACATGTCAGTTTGATTATTAAAGTGTAAATAAATTAATATAAATAAATAATGCTGAACACTATCACACAGCATCATGTAGCCCCAAACTAAGCAGAGCTTGTGTTATGGGCACCACATGACTGATAAACTACATATATACATTTTTTATGTAAATAAATACTTATTATACATAGAAAACACCCAGACAACCTGAGACAAATATCAGAAAATAATGCAAACATTTGCCCCGCGGCGGGAATCGAGCCCGCAACCTTTTGCGTCTCAGGATAGGTATTACCAGTACCTTCAAACATTAAATAACATTCAAAAGTTAGTTAAGTTAAGCTAAGTTAAACAAGATTTCTACTGTTATTTTGATAAAGTTTAAAACCACAACCTACAAACCTACCTAATAAATAAATAAAATAGCATTTCTTTGCTCTGACCTTTGCACAATTTCTAAAATAATAAAACATAAACTATACTTAGCTAAACTATATTAACTGTACTTATTTCTATTTTCCTTTATGTATTTATTTTAACACTTCATATCCATCAGTTACCAGGTCAGGCAGTCTTGTGACATAGGCCTCCTCAAGTTCCCTACACCTTTGCCTGTCCATTGCTGTCCTTCTCCAACCTTTGGGCAGATCGTTTTCCCATCTTTTTTTCTGCCTTCCTCTACGTCTTTTTCCGTCCCGTGGATACCATTCTGTTACTTTTTTGGTCCACTTTTCTGTTGTTGATCTCATCATGTGGCCAGTCCATTTCCATTTCAAGGTTCGTGTTTTTACTTTCACACCTTCTAATTTGGTGATGCTCCTAATTTTTGTGGCTTTCCATTTGTGTGGTTCTACAAACCTACCTATTAAATATTTATTCCTATCTTAGTAATAAACATAATCCCCAAATCGCCCAGCGTGGGGATTATGGGCATATCCCCCTTTATAAGGGGAGGCCTATGTCCAGCAGTGGACTGATATAGTCTGGAGTGGTGGTGGTGGTAGTAATAAACAAGGAGGAAAAAAGGAGGCTGCTTTAGAGAGATGCACCATAGAAGGAGCTGCACAAGAGCACAGATCTTAAATAAATGATGATGAGTATGTAATAAAAAGCAGTTGTTTTTTATTTTCTTTTTGTTAGCTATCTTATCGCCGGAAATACAGAATTAGCTATTTCTCATGTCATTTTCATCATTTTATTTAACCAAGTTGTTTTTTTATCTATAAACTAAGTATTCTGTGATTGCATTCCATCTATCAGCGAGCAATCTCCAATTGATCTCGTACGTATTACAATTTTCTGATTGATACAGAATTTCAGAAAATTGTTAAACTACACTAATGTACGGAACACCCATTCCTCTTGTCTCTGGGCACACTCTAATGTACAGTCAGCATCAAAAGTAGATGATGAGTTTCAGAATTTCAATACAGCTGATAGGAATTTGCGTCAGAATTAGATAGCACTAAAGTGTTCCATAAATAGGTGATTGAAAAATATGTCAACAATAAGCTGATGACACTAACCACCACATGTACCTGATGACTTTAAGGTTCAAATGTATCTGATGTAAAATAGTTCTATAAATATACTAGCTGCACCCCGCGGCTTCGCCCGCGTGGAAATGTATCTGTCAAAATATGTTTCATAATTTACATAAAGGTTTATTTTTACCACGTTTTGCGCGAAATAAATAGTACTAACATATTAATAATGCATTACCTAGCATACCCGTACACGTTCCGTTCGCGTTCCCACTCTTACTCCCTTTTTCGTTCCCGTTCCTACTCCAGTTCACGTCGATCACCAATTCAACTGCCGGTTAAGTATGATAAATTTTAATAAACTTACCTAACTTGAGAAATGATTGGTTCCCCATACTAACTTTCATCCCCAATCATACCCTGTTCGAGTTTTATTTTCTTAATGTACTTTTTAGGAATCAATTTTAATCAAAGTTCATTAATAAAAATTGATTACCTTTAGGGGTTAAAGTGCGGAAAATCCTGAAACAGGTCATTTATTTCTAGAGGAGAGATTCTGTGCAATATTTCAAGTCGATTGGTAAAAATGTTTTTTGTTCCCCATACAAACTTTGCCACCCAGTTTACAACTTAAAAGAAAAAAAAACAAAATTAGATAAGCCTTTGTATTATTTATTTACTAAGCTAAACTAACAAACATTCACACAAACCTTTGTTCCCCGTACAAACTTTGCCACTCCCGTTAAAAGTCTTAGGGGTTGAATTGCGAAAAATCCTGAAACACGTATTCATTCATTTTCAATAGAAAGTCTCTGTGCAAAATTTCAAGTAGATTGGTAAAGATTTTTTTGTTCCCGATACAAACTTTGCCATCCCCGTTTACCACTTTTAAGGCTGTTTTTTCAAAATTTGATTATCCTATGTGTTATTCGGGCACCGAAACTATCTATGTACTAAATTTCATCTAAATTTATTTAGTGTAAACGGAGATACGTGGTAACAAACATTCACACAGACTTTCGCATTAATAAAAATAAAAATAAAAATAAAAATAAAAATAAAAATAAAAATAAAAATAAAAATAAAAATAAAAATAAAAATAAAAATAAAAATTAAAATAAAAATAAAAATAAAAATAAAAATAAAAATAAAAATAAAAATAAAAATAAAAATAAAAATAAAAATAAAAATTAAAATTAAAATAAAAATAAAAATAAAAATAAAAATAAAAATAAAAATAAAAATAAAAATAAAAATAAAAATAAAAATAAAAATTAAAATTAAAATAAAAATAAAAATAAAAATAAAAATAAAAATAAAAATAAAAATAAAAATAAAAATAAAAATAAAAATTAAAATTAAAATAAAAATAAAAATAAAAATAAAAATAAAAATAAAAATAAAAATAAAAATAAAAATAAAAATAAAAATAAAAATAAAAATAAAAATAAAAATAAAAATAAAAATAAAAATAAAAATAAAAATAAAAATAAAAATAAAAATAAAAATAAAAATAAAAATAAAAATAAAAATAAAAATAAAAATAAAAATAAAAATAAAAATAAAAATAAAAATAAAAATAAAAATAAAAATAAAAATAAAAATAAAAATAAAAATAAAAATAAAAATAAAAATAAAAATAAAAATAAAAATAAAAATAAAAATAAAAATAAAAATAAAAATAAAAATAAAAATAAAAATAAAAATAAACATAAAAATAAAAATAAAAATAAAAATAAACATAAAAATAAAAATAAAAATACAAATAAAAATACAAATCAAAATCAAAATTAAGAAGAATTCATTAAGAATTACTATCAACTGAACTAAAAGGCCAGTTAAAATAGATAATCAGTATTTTTGATATGATAGATAGTCAGTTATTTTTGAACTTTTATATCTTTATTGCCAAAATATTGCAAAGTAACATAATTCATATATTTATAAAACTATTGTATCATCAGATACTTTTGAACCTTAAAGTCATCAGGTACATGTGGTGGTTAGTGTCATCAGCTTATTGTTGACATATTTTTCAATCACCTATTTATGGAACACTTTAGTGCTATCTAATTCTGACGCAAATTCCTATCAGCTGTATTGGAATTCTGAAACTCATCATCTACTTTTGATGCTGACTGTACCTACTGCTGCGTAAATTGCATGCAAATAAGGAACTTAACTGCTTTGTGGACGTTTCAATTTCCTTTAGCATGTTATAAAATGCGCTCCGACGCGCGCCGGTAAGTGAGAGTCGTACATGTGACTTACGTTTTACAGAACGCTTTCACCTAGCCTACCTCACCACCTATGTCATGTCATATTTACTTTTTCTAGTTTTTATTGTGCTATGTACCTACTTATCTCATTTTAATGTCATATTCTTACCAATATGTTTCCTAAGTTTCTTCAATGTATTGTTGTGTGTTGTGCTAAATAAAAATTATTCTATTCTATTCTATTCTAACCCTTTTTTTTCTACTTAATGCCATGTTTATATTTATTGATATAGTTTATTTCCACAAAACGGTACATAAATTTATTTGAACACAAATTAATTAGCGTGTTGCTCGCAAGTAAATTATGGACTTTATGGTACTTCTGTAACGGACTTAAAATCAAAATCAAAGTTTTGAGAAAATAAATTCCAACATACAATTATCTAACATACATTATGTACCTATTTTGTATCTTATCTAAATATTGATGCGGATATGGGTAAGTATTATACGAATAGGTACTAGGTGTCTGTAACACAATCACGGTATAGAATGCACCGATTTGGAATTATTTAAATAAACCTAATAAATCCAGGTTAAAATTAGTTTACGTTAAGTACTAACTAAAGAGTTTTTTTTTGGTATTGGTTATCATAATCTCTTTCTATTTAGAAACTCAGTCGCAAAAAATTTCTTAAAAATTATTCTTAAGTTCCTTTTTTCTTCGAATGTGATATGAATTTCAAAACCAGTCCTCCCCTTCAAAACTTTTGTTTTATGATTTGTAAAGGAAAATGTCGGACAGTATAAATTACGAAGGACACGTCACAGTATATTTAAACGTTATCAAAACCACATTGTCTTTGACGTAGAGTTTTGTGGTCTGTATTTTTTACAGGCCACAAAACTCCATCACAACGCCATTGAATGAAGAATTAATCGATTGTAGATATTCAAAATTTATAAAATCCCCGGAAAAGTCTCAATTCACTTCATTTCATTAAGACCATTTGAAAACCGTATTTCTGCCTATTTCTGCCGTGAAGCAGTAATGCTGTGTTTCGGTCTAAGGGGTGTGGGTGCCGATGAAATTACAGGCACATGAGGCCTAATACCTTCATGCCTCAAGTTGATGGACGCCGGTTGTTACATCATAGAGCACGTTCTAAACAACCGTGACCTACGAAGCAATACTTTGTTATGGGTAATGGTTACCACTTAAAATCAGGTGGGCCATGTGCTAGTTCTATCAATAGGTATCATAAAAAAACATTTCTATAAGCCCAGGGCCCAATTCCTCTGATGTCAGTTTGTGAGGAGTCGAGTACCCGTCAGATTCCAGGTGCTACAGCATCAATTACAAGGTTACCATGTCCTTGCATTATCATTGATATGACAGAACACCAATAATGGATCGATCAGGCCCCTAGAAGTTGCTCAGATCACTTCGTCATCACGAAAAGAGCTGATGATCTTCAAACGGCTGAACAATTCTTCAATCATAGCTAAGAATATTCTTGATCAAAACTTCTTTCAAACAAAAAACTAAATCAAAATTGATTAATCCGCTTGGAAGCTACAATTCCAAGAACAACAGATACACATAGTCACACGTCAAACTTATAACCTTCCTCTTTTTGCGCCGGGTGCACACGTGGGGTTTTAAAAATATAAGTAGGTACGTAAAATAAGACCCCAGGTTCCCACCTCATAAAAAAATCCACAAACGTTTTTAGTATCAAGAGGTAGGTAATAACAATAATTTATATTGTCAGTACTTATTAACATGTAAGCTAGATTGCATCATTTTATCTAAGTAATGCCTGTTTTTAAGATACAGCTGCATGACTATTACAATTTTGTCTTTAGATAATGGTAAATCTTGAATGAGTTATGTGTTACAGTACTAATAAAAAAAGTATTTATTTCAAGCTTCAGCTCATATAGTAAGAAATAACACAAAAGAACCTTAAAAACCAATAGGATTACTAGGAATGTGGCGTTCACAGCAGTGACTGGTGTAGTGTATAACCAGTAAAGCAGGAAATACTTCAAACTCAAGTTTGTACGTGGAGTAGAGTAGTACGTTTGACAGCCTTGTGAGGTCTTTTTCTCTTTATTGGTTCAAGTAATGTTATTAACAGTACCGGTTCCTATGTTCACTTATGAGTCACTTATTTTTTAGCTGGCACTATACTTACCTATATATATTATACATATTTAAGGAAGTGTACTCACACAGACACACCCCCAACACACAAACTTTCACATTGATAATATAAGTGTACCTAATGTGATGTGATGTAAGTGAGCTGTTCTCGAAGAGTGGTTCGCATTATCAGAGAAATTTGATTTATACAGTAACACTCAACTTACTGATTCATATAAAATAGCACCTAGATTAGTTTCAAAAATAAAATCATATAGATACAAATAAACTTGTGGTCTGTTAATCTTGCTTAGACTACAACAAACAAGACCGGTTAAGTGCGAGTTGACTCGCCCATCGCGGGTGACGTCAATGGCGCGCGATACTAATAAGTAAGGTTTCTTCGTAATTAAATTTATACGTTCATATAAAAATAAAAACCGGCTTAGAATAAATTAGGGCCTTTCAGACAACACCATATTTGACCGTGTAACTTGCTTTATAGCTTGACTACAGCTGTCATTACATTTATTGAGGTTTCTACAAAACCATATTAGCTGGAGACTGCTATAATTTTCCTGTAAAATATAGATATACTTCTATAATAAGTATAAATTTCAAGTTTTTTACTTCGCAAACTTCGGAGTTAAGGGGGACGGCATGGTTATTTTTTGAGCTTTTTTCGTCCTAAATCAAAAGCAATGCATGATAACAGAAAAATAAAAACGGATTTATGTTGTTCAAATCAAGCCTTTTAATTTGATACCCCACTTGACCTAGCAACCCCCCTTTTATTTTTCAACCCCCCTATTTTGGAAGATTTCTCAAAAACTGTTTAAGGTTGAGACTTGGCTTGGACAATTTTGATCACAAAATGAAAACGAAACATCGCATAAAAAAAATAATAAACTTTTTTACACTGGGATTATTGCCCTCTTTCATAAGATATGCCACTCGACATATTGGCACCAGTTTGAAATTATGACGTTTCTTATTTGGACCTTTTGGGGATGAAAATGAAAATATTTTTTACAGGCAATCTTATTAAGTCAGTGTATTTTAAATCTACTGCAAATTTCAAGTCGGTAGCTTATGCAGTTCCTGAAATAATCAGCCGTGACAGACGGACGGACGGACGGACAAAGCGACATCATAAGGGTTCGTTTGACCGGTTCAGTAACGTCACCCTAAAAAGAGTATCGGAAGTTTTTTCATACGTATAAACAAAATCATGTGGAACAATTTATTTAACCTGCCATTTAATTATTTAATTTATTTAAGATGCAAGCATGAAATCATGCCTAGAAGTTCCTTAGATTAAACTAGTTTCCACTCGTGGCTTCACCAGCGTGGTGCCCGGATAACGAGTAGAGCCTGTCTGTTATTCCTGGTCTATAACTACGAGTAACCAAATTTCAGCTCGCATTTCACAATCTTTTATATTACCTACTCATAACGTTGTGAGCATTATTGGTAGCTAGGTACTAGGAAATTATTAATGAAAAGATATCCCCCTAGGGTGAAGAACGGTGAGTTTAAGTTTGTTTGAAAGTTAGTCATTTTGATGACAAATCCAGTGCTTAAATGATAAAATAGTTATTTACCTTGTATTGTTTGTAAGAGCGCCACACTGTAACTCCGAGTCGCGACTGCTCGCGCTTCGATTAGATTAAGTTCCTAATCTTATCGATTTATCTACAGTTAATAATATTGATAACGTTAATCGGAACAATAATTTCTGGCTGGTTTCCGTCTCTTGCGTCAGCTGAGAATGTGCCCACTTTGCAACATTCCTATGTTTTGATAAATATAAGGAGATATCATATTTTAGGAGTTGAAATCAAGGTTTATTTACAGCTTGCATTCATTGACCTAGTAAACTAGTAGACTTTGCTTGCATTCTATGTATATCAATTTGAATTGTCTGTTATCTGTATTCATAAAATTTATGTTATATAATATGTATTTTCGACTTTGTTGTTCGTGATGTTTTAATTTTTCAAGTCACTTATATATAAGCCAAGCAGAGTTTCTTGCCAATTCTTCTGTGTTTAGCCTATTAGAATACATATATGTAGTAATAAATTAGAATCACTCACTCTATGTTAGTCTTAAATGCTGATCACGACGCCCAGGGAGGTAGGTAGACTTTTACCGTCTGATACTATTTCTGTTTCATATTCGTCGCCATCACATTCGGCAAACAAGTAAGCGTTGTATGAGCGGACTAATCTGGCCGGTCAACACGCCATGTTTGCATTGTGTCGCACGCAGTGTACACAGTATTTGCGATGTGCTTTTATTAAACTTTCCTGATTCTTAGACTGTGTAAGAAAATGTGTAAACTTTTCTTGGTAATTCAAATTGGGATGCAGCTAAGAGTTTTTTTTTTTTTAATTATTGGGATGCATCGGTACACAAATTGAGACACAACAATAAGCTATTTCTTCAAATTGACCAGATTTAGAGGCATAAAAAGAGTGTATTAGATATCCTTATGGAAGAATGTGCTGGAAGAAGAAGGCCAAAGAAACAGAACAGACAGGCAGAGGGTGGATTATGTGAAAGATAACGAGATAAATAGACCAGTGATGACATAGAATTATGAAAAAAAAACAAAAAAACAAACATCTTCACGACTTTTTTCCCCATTATGAATATCTTCAGATATTGCTCAGTACGGAAATCTATTGAGGTATACGGGGGTAGTCAGAGGCAAGTCCAAACATTACGTTCGATACATGCCCACTATTATATATGACATATGGAGTGAATAATAACGGGAATATTATCCCAGATTTAGTTATAAATAATGAAAGATATCTAACAATTCTTATAAAGTTTATCATTGAGTGAGTACCTACAGAGAAAATAAATGAACTGGTAAATCGAATTATACATTGAACTTATTTTCAATGAATTGAACTGAACTAGAACTAACAATTAAATAAACTAGACTACCCACGGCTTCTTAGGGTTCAATTACGCATAGTTAAATTAACTAGCCGATAACTGAGTCGTTAACAGCCACTCCTGCGGACGAATAAAGCCGGGTGTAAAACTATACATTCGATTTTATTAGAGGCCTAATTGGTGGTTATAGTTCGTAATGTACAGATCACGTTTATGATGTTAGCTATGTTCCCGCCGCCAGGGTTTGCTTGGGGTCACTACAACACTGGTTGCACAACTGTTGCTTTGTCGATAGACTTTATAATGCACACCACCAGCCTATATCAGTCCACTGCTGGACTTAGGTCTCCCCTAATAAAGGGAGATATGCACACATGTTGTATGAAATATAATGGTTGGACTTTTTTTTGCAACACAGTGTATCATGTAGCCATAAACTAAGCAGAGCTTATATCATCTGAAATCTGATATACTACTTAAATACATTTTTAAATAAATCGTAATCGCTTATCGTAATCACAATTACATTATAATCGTAAATACATACATATTATACATAGAAAACACCCAGAAACGAGACAAATATTTGCAGAAAATACAAAAAGTTATCACGTGGCGATAATCGAACCCGCAACCTACTGTGTCTCAGGCGAACCTTTGCCCACTGCGCTTCAGAGGTCGTCATCCTTGTCTTAACTTTATATTTTCAATGGAGCTGCGTTTTATGGTAAATCTAGAGAATGTATGTTCCAACATCCATCATCGGTGCCCAAGCCGTTCTCACCTGCACGTGGCGCACCCTGCTAACTAACGAACGGGGCTCTGGCGGCCGACTGATTGCGGCATAAACCCAGACAGCTAAATCCCCTGGTGGCCGAAGGGCAGCAGCGTCAGTGGTATGTGAAGTTGTGCCTTGGCATATCTTCCTTAATTAGGGGAGGTCTATGTTCAACAGGGGACTGATATAAGCCGGTGTAAGGTGGTATGGTAGAGAATATCTTTCATGACGAAAAAAATCATCACGGTATTTTTATTCATGTTTGATTTTAAGTTTAAAGGAACTAGACATGTTTTACTACTTTGCCCTACGCCTTAATTTTGATAACTACCTCACTTTTACAAAAAAGCTCCTGATTTTTTTTTGTACGTTTTAACTTTTTATTCTAAAGTTGAAGCGCTCGTGGCGTGGTTGACTTTGGTGTTCTTAGCTTGGATGGGATACCGTTTGGTGACATTTAGATTTGAGCGCTTCCGTGCTTCGGAAGGCACGTTAAAATGTTGTTCCCGGCTTTTCAGTCGTTAAGCCATGTCGGAGGCCTCCGGGCGGCCTAAAAACTCCGACACCAGAGTTGGTCACTAGCTTATACGAAGAAGAAGAAGAAGAAGAATCCTAAAGTTAATTAAGTACTTTCGGATAAATTGAAACAGTCTTGCTAGACTCAGAAATTTCTCAACTTGAGACCATCTATGCATAGGTAGTGATTCATTACATGAAGCGTTTAATTAAGCGCTTAAATTACGGAATGAGTCGGACAGAAGACTGCGAGAGTCGACGACTAAATTAAAAGATAACAAAAATATTTGCATTCTCTCCTCGTAGTGTTGGAAGGGACAATATGGAGCATTCAAACTGTAGAATGCTAACTTAAACTTTATATTTTTGTTTAATGTTGTAAATAATATTAGATTTAAAATATAGAAGATAATTGATTTTATGTTGTTGCATTAGTTCCATTTATTATTACTAGATGGCACTGCTAAATTTTGCCGTATTCTAGAACGCGCTATCGATGCGTTTCACGTTCATGTCGACCTCCGTTCAGTACAATAAATAATGCTTGCTTCTACCGAGTTGGTTTGTTTTATTAATTCAAACCTCTCACAAATTGCGTTTGGATCTGTACATGGTCCTTCGAGCCGGATGACATTTTTTCATTACAACGCACTAGTAAGCAGTGGCGATTCCACTGAACGTGCGCACCGAACGATCCTGCAAGGGAGGGAATCGTTTGGGTGGTTGAGTGTGGTGCGTGCGTGTGTATATACGCCGACCGCAGCAGCCGAGGTACAGTAGGGGAGGCAGAGTAGCATCCTTGCGCGACGTGACGTCATAGTTCGGACGTCACCACCAACCGAGACGTGTGGAGGACACGTAGCGGTGGTCTTACCGAGGTGGAGACATCAGCGCGCAAACTTTACATCAATCTTGCTGGATAGAAGTGTGTCGTAGCACAAGTCGTAGCGACACCGAAGAGAGCTTACAGTGACAAGTGGTTTGCCAGTGTAAATTGTGAGTACATTTTGTGATCTATTTTACGTGGTTAAAGTTCAATTCAACTTATCATCATTTCAAGACTTAGAAAAATTTGAAGTTTTGGACTTAGAAAAATTTGAAGATCATTTGGACTTAGAAAAATTCGAAATTATTTGGACTTAGAAAATTTATTGTGCATGCTAGTTAAGACTTAGAATAATTTTGCTAAAAGGTAACCGACGGGGAACCTATGCCCGATTTCGGTCCGAACTGTTCAAGTTTTTAAACACTTGTAAAATTTTTAAAAATTATTTTGAATTTAAAAGTTAGTAATTTCTTTAGTAGTGTTTGGTAGGTAGGTTAACTTGCTCAAAATGTCGTTCAAAACTCAAACGGGCTACAAGTCTCTTATAGAAAAGGCATATTATAATTTCAAAAAGTCTCCTAAAGATCGTTTGTATAAGGAGTCGTACATACAGACTCGATTAGATTCTTTAGAAGAAAAATGGAGAGTATTTTCAGATACACATGATAAAATCTTAGCTACTGATGAAGACGTTAGTGAATCTAAGTATTTTAAAGACAATGTATACGAAACTGTAGAGGAGATTTACATTGAATACAAGTCAGAATTGCGCGAAGTCTTAAGTCAGATTAAAGTAACAAGTAATTTTAGTGTAGATTCTCGCACGACATCAAAGGTAGAGTCAAATAATGTGAAGTTACCAAAAATCTCCATACCTACATTTTCGGGTTCTTACGCAGAATGGACTACTTTTAAAGATTTATATGTATCATTGGTCCATAATAACGCATCAATCGATGAAGTGCAAAAAATGCACTATTTGAAGGGTCATCTTTCTGGAGAAGCTGAACAGTTATTAAGGCATGTACCTATAACAGCTGCCAATTATCAAGAATCTTGGTTGAAACTTAACAATAGGTACAACAATAAAAAGTATTTGGCGAACTGTTTGTTAAAGCGTTTTATGAACCAACCCAACATTGGAAACGAATGCTGTAGTGCAATAAAGGATCTGTTGGATGTAACAAATGACACGTTGAATGGTTTGAAAAATTTGGGAATCGATGTTAGTTCATGGGATACAATCGTTATCTACACAGTTTGTTCAAAGCTGGATTCGGACTCACGTAAGGAATGGGAATATAAAATTAGTAATTCAGATGAACTGCCGACTTTGAACCAACTGCGAGAGTTCTTGGAATCGCGATTCCGATCTCTAGAATTTTTAGAGCCCAAACAGAAGACGAAACCAAATTTTTCGAACCATAGACCTAGAGTCATGCACGCTATGGCAAGCGGTTCTGACGTTGTTAAGCCTTGGTGTCCATACTGCAGGAACAATGATCACAAAATGGCAAATTGTAAAGAATTTTCAAGATTAGATTATGATCAACGCCATGGATTCGTTCAAACGAACAATCTATGTTTTAATTGTTTAGGTAGAAACCACGCTGCCTTCACTTGTCGAGCGGGGTCCAGATGTCACATTTGTAAGCATAAGCATCACTCGTTGCTCCACCCGAACCAAAAGTCATCTTCAAAATCAACAGATTTATCCAAACCAGATTTGGCGGTAGAAGTAAAGTCAGCTGTGTCAAATGTCAAGGCGTTTTTGGATGAATCAACTTCTAATATTAAAGCACACTTTTCCCAAAATGTGGGAACCATGAATCAGGTTCTGTTAGCGACGGCGATTGTGAGAGCTCAAGCAGACCACGGGCGTGTTAGTCTGCTAAGGGCACTTGTAGATCAGGGCTCTCAAGCGTCATTTGTAACAGAATCAGCGGTACAAATGCTAGGACTCCGGAAGATTTCGAGTAGGAGTAGCATATCAGGATTGGGCGGCGACAAGAGCGAGTTAGCGTCTAGGTACATCGTCATGATGAATATTCAGTCGCGCCACGATCCAAGCTTTGAACTGCAGGTACGTGCACACGTGTTAAGCACAATCACGAGTCTACTCCCAACGGAGGAGGTAGAGTATGTGGAGTGGCCAGAATTAGGTAATATCGCTCTGGCTGATCCACAATTCCATTCGCCAAGTAAAATTGACATTTTGCTTGGCGCAGATGTTTATGGTCAGATTATAAGAAACGGGTTGATCAAGGGTCCCAACGGCACACCGACGGCTCAGTGTACTGCGTTGGGATGGATCTTATCAGGTCCCACACATCAGGCACGAGTTCGAGCTGATGTTGATCAACAGTGTCACCACAATATCGTCAGTATGCACTTATGCATTGACGATTTGCTTAAGAAGTTCTGGCAAATTGAATCTGACACCTTCAGTGGAAAAATCCTCACTGAAGAAGAACAGCACTGCGAAGAGTTTTATAGCAAAACGACTCTCCGAGATTCTTCAGGTAGATACATCGTGCGTCTGCCTTTCCGCGAGGATAATCCTCAATGCAAATACGGGAACTCTAGAGAAATCGCTCTCAAAAGATTTCATCTTCTTGAAAATCGTTTTAAGAAGAAGCCAGAAATCCAATCAAGGTATTCCGAAGTAATGCACGAATACTTGGATCTTGGACACATGGTGCGTGTTACTGGCAAGGATCGTAACAAACCAGACGCGGTATATTTACCGCATCATGCCGTAATACGCGAGGATAAAACCACAACCAAGATCAGAGTAGTGTTCGATGCCTCATGCAAGGGAGCCAATGGCGTTTCTCTCAACGATACACTGATGATTGGTCCCACACTGCAACAGGATTTAAGGCACATCATCATACGGTGGCGCATGCATCCCATCTGCCTCAGCGCGGATATAGTTAAAATGTATCGCCAAGTTTCCGTTGCTGAAGAAGACACAGACTACCAGAGATTAGTGTGGAGAGAAGATCCTGAAGCTGAAGTAGAGGAATTTAAATTAGTGCGAGTTACTTTCGGTACAGCACCCGCTCCATTTTTAGCAGTGAGAACTCTTCAGCAAATTGCTTTAGATGAAGGTAAGAAATACTCCACTGAAGTAACAGAAAGGGTGAAGAATGATTTTTATGTAGACGACCTACTGACTGGATGCCAGACAGTAGAAGAAGGAAAAAGGATCTATGAAGAAATGAAGGAAATGTTAAGTAAAGGTGGATTTGAATTACAGAAATGGATAACGAACAACAGAGATTTAGCTGAAGTCGTGACGGAAAACCAAGGATCTGAAGAAGGAAAGGTGGATATAAGAATGGACGAGGTGGTAAAAGTTCTTGGACTCTCATGGGACAAGGGATCTGACTCGTTTCAGTACACATTGAAACTTCAAGCTCTACAGGATCCTATCACCAAAAGAAAGGTAATATCAAGTATCTCACGTCTGTTCGATCCACTTGGTTGGGTTGCACCTTGTGTCATCACAGCGAAGGTGATGATACAGAAGTTATGGTTAGCCGGAATCGATTGGGACGACGAGCTCCCAGAGAAACTACGTGAAGAATGGCTTAGTTACCAGTCCGACCTTTCCGACATTTCTAAAATAAGTATTCCCAGGTGGCTAGAAGCTAGAGTAGATGATTCTTGTATGGAGCTTCAAGGGTTTTGCGATGCGTCTATCACCGCATACGCTGCAGTGGTATATTTACGAGTCATTGATGTCAAAGGTATTGTGCACGTTAATCTAGTTGCAGCGAAGACAAAGGTGGCTCCTACCATGCAGATTTCAATTCCTCGTCTTGAGTTGATGGGAGCAGTTCTTTTGGCCAGACTAATTACTGAGGTAGCTCATCTGTTAGGTACGGAGCGTAGTAAGATTCATGGTTGGACCGACTCTACCGTTGTGTTGGCGTGGCTCAGTAGCCATCCTAGTCGCTGGTCAACATTTATCGGCAACAGGACCTCAGAAATCTTATCTAAGTTGGACAATACGCAGTGGTCTCATGTCCAATCATCACAAAATCCTGCGGATATTGCATCTAGGGGATGTACTCCATCAGAGCTTGCCCTAGACAGCATGTGGCTTCATGGACCGTCGTGGTTAAGAGAATCGACAATCACCTATCAGAGGCCAAAATCATCTACAGATTTGGAACAGAGAAAAATTAAGGCTCACCTGGTAACTGGTAATACATCATCAGAAGATTTTAAGTTGTGGACAAAGTACTCTACCTTACAAAAACTGGTTCGAGTTGTAGCTTACTGTAGAAGGTTTCTCAAGTATAAAAAAACCGGCAAGTTCGAATCATATTTGACAGCAAATGAACTTCATGAGTCTTTAGAAACCTGCATCAGGCAGTGCCAAAGAGAATTGGGAGAGAGTCAACATAAGTTGAAACCGTTGAGCCCTTTTCTCGACGGTAAGAAGATTATGAGAGTGGGTGGTAGGATCGAACACTCCAACCTTCCCGAGGATACTAAGCATCCCATAATTCTTCCCCACAAAAGTCATTTTACAGATTTAGTTGTTGACGAAGCACATAGAAAGACATTACATGGAAGTCCATCACTGATGCTGAACCATTTGCGTACAAGGTACTGGATAATATCAGCTAAAAGCCTTGTTAAGATGCATGTACGTAAATGTGTTGTTTGTGTCAGGCATGCTGCAGTGACCAAATCTCCATTTATGGGTCAGTTACCTTCTAGTAGAGTCACACCAGCTAGGCCGTTTCTTCACAGCGGTGTTGATTTTGCTGGCCCCATAAATATTCGTATGTCAAAGGGACGTGGCAACAAATCTTACAAAGGCTACATTAGCCTTTTCATATGTATGTCGACCAAGGCCATACATTTAGAAGTCATCAGCGACCTCACTGCTGAAGGTTTCATAGCAGGCTTCAAAAGATTTGTGGCTCGAAGAGGCCACGTAAGTGATATGTGGAGCGACAACGGGACGAACTTTGTCGGAGCGTCCAAAGAGCTCCAAAAGCTCGTCACCGCCGAACAGTCATCAGTCGCTCTTCAAATAAAAGAATGGTTGAGTACCAACAGTGTAACGTGGCATTTCATACCTGCTCACGCGCCCAACTTTGGTGGGCTTTGGGAAGCGGGCGTGAAGGCTACAAAGTTTCACCTGAAGCGAGTTATAGGTGACTCTACATTAACTTTTGAAGAGTTGACCACCGTTCTTACCCAAATAGAGGCATGTTTAAATTCTCGGCCATTGTCAATGTTGCCCAGTAATGATGATCACAGTGACCCTACACCGCTGACTCCAGGTCACTTTTTGATTGGCGAACCCTTAGTTATCGTACCTGATCATAACTATGAGCAGAGCAACGTTAGTTCTTTGAGGCGTTGGCAATTGACACAGCGGATGGTGCAGGATTTTTGGCGAAGGTGGTCCAACGAGTATTTAGTACACTGTTTACAGAGATATAAGTGGTCAAAATTAACTCCAGAACCTAAAATTGGAGATGTGGCTCTAATCAAGGAGGACAATCTTCCTCCCGCTCGCTGGATGCTAGGTAGAGTAGTAGCTACGCATCCTGGATTAGACCAAATTGTTCGTGTAGTGACTTTGAGGTGTGGCCAGTCTGTCATAAAGAGACCTACCTCAAAAGTTTGTATTTTACCGGTCACAGACTGATTTTGTATAAAGTTAAGTTTTTCATATTTTTGTTATAGATTTATTGTTACTGTTATTTTTAAGCTAGTTAAATTTTGATGCCATACCTCATGGTGGGCGGTATTGTTAAGAACGCTAAATAACGTTCTTGGTGGGCGGCATGTTTAATGTTGTAAATAATATTAGATTTAAAATATAGAAGATAATTGATTTTTTGTTGTTGCATTAGTTCCATTTATTATTACTAGATGGCACTGCTAAATTTTGCCGTATTCTAGAACGCGCTATCGATGCGTTTCACGTTCATGTCGACCTCCGTTCAGTACAATAAATAATGCTTGCTTCTACCGAGTTGGTTTGTTTTATTAATTCAAACCTCTCACAAATTGCGTTTGGATCTGTACAATTTTATATAAACTCTCGTTTAAATTATGTTTTTTCTCTTTTTCAGAAAAAAGTTATCTATAACAGCTTTTTTCAGTACATTTGCCATAACTACAGTATTAATAATATCACTACAAAACCCTTTTGGATCCTGGGCTGCGATAGGTGCTGCTCGTACAAATTTCCTATCTAATTGAACCTGCTCGATTGCGAATGAGCCTTTTCCACCCACGTAATCTTATTAGAGAGAAGCTCTTCCAAGTGCTACCTGCTAGCAATTAGATTTAATTCTCTTAATCCGATGCTTCTTCGAATTGGATCCTCAATATCCTCATCCTCAAGTTAGGTCCTTTCAGGAGGTACAATGCAGCTAGATGACCTTGTGACACCTTCTTCTAAATGTCAAGACTTCATGACGTCATCGAAAGTATTCAAAATGGGGCGGGGATTCCTGAAGGTGCGCGCGTTGGTCCCGCCCCCAGCCCGTCGACCGCCAACCGGTATAAAAGGCTGGAGCGGCCGAGAGTCTTCAGTGACCAGATCAGCACACGGCCGGGGCACGTCTCCGCATCTCAAAAAGTTTACATCGAGTCTCATACGGTAAGTGATATTTTTGGATAAAATGTATGACATTTTAAATGTTAATAATCGCCGGGAAATGCCGTGTGTATTTAGTTAAAATATGTTCTAAAGAACAGTTTCTAGGAGATACAACTGATCGATAAAGAATTTATTATTAAGGTGCTCGTTAGGCATTTGAATAAAATATCGGTAAAGTCTTTGAACAACAGCTACTTTGTGTCCCAAGCTAATCCAGGTGATTGAGAATTGTGACTTAATCAAAATAGACAAAATAGCCAGTTATATCGTAGATAAAAGACAATTTGGTATTGCAGTGGAAATTACTGTAGGTATTTAAAATTTGAGTTTACTATTTCATAAGGGGTATCCAAAAAATCTAAATAATTACCCCTTATTCATAAACAAATGTCATTTTATTACGGCTCAATAAAGAAAGCATATCTTTTTTCTTTAAAACTAAAATAAAAGGAACTGTCATTTTAACGCTATTTTAGCAATCTCCGGTTTAGAGAACTGTTATGAATAGGACGGTTAGTGGCTTGCAACCTGTCACATAGAATGCGAACTGCCTGCAAAAAATGGGCATGGGCCGAATGTCATATTTGGATTTGCCTCTGACTACCCACTGTATGGAGTCCTCAATAGCTTTTATTGAGTACGCTCTGAAGATATCCATAATGGGAGGAAAGTCGTGATAATAACGTTTGTTTAGTGAAATAAGGGCAAAATATTCCTTCATATTAAATCCACTCGAAAATGCTTCTGTATTTTTATACTAAGTATGTATCTTCACTATTGTTTTGAGTCTACTCAATTACTAAATAATATAAATAGTAAAAAAAAATATTCCATATCCATCCAGTACATTCATTGCAACAAAAAACTTATCATCAATGACAATTCTGGTTTTATTAACCATGTTATCGACATTTATATGAACGACAGTACAACAATTACGTACAATAAGGTACTTAAACCCGTAGATTAACACTTCATTTTTTCTCTATTTAGAATCTTACGATAAATGACACTGCACAAAACAATCAAATGTGTTAGGATCTCAACGAGAAATGAAAAGAAACAAATGTGTTTAGTTTGCTATTAATCACTCTAATCCCCGACTCTCATGGTTGTCCACGGATCCTCTGCATCTACCTCTACAAGTTCACTCTACCTACCTGAATTTACACTCGCTTGTTCTATTTCCACATTCGGCTAGTTCCATGATGGAACAAAATTACTAAGGTAATAATAAGTTTAAAAAGAGGATAATGATAGTATTAAATATTTTTCTCTCTCTAAAGAGTCAGATCCGTATGCAAGAAGAAAGTTGAAACTGAATCGTGATTCGAGACATTTTGATAGATTTTCATTTTCAAACTGTCAAAAAATATTAGCTTGAGTCACAATCACGTTTCAGTTTCTGATTATCTAGAAAAATGAATTGATTCTCCCATAGATCAATTGGCCAAATTTTAAAGTCAAGTCAAGTCATTTTTTGAATGAGGGCCTTAGACGGTTAAATCTTACTGTTTAAACTATTTGCAAAAAAGTTTAATACCTTATTATATAACAAATAAGGTATTAAACTTCTTTGGAATAAACTCCATCATTTCCTTGTTTTGAAAATAATCGAATTAAAAAAATTTAAAAAAAAAAATTCAAAAACAAAAAATACTCGTACGTCCAGCCATACACAAAAATAACTTATCAAAATCTGTGCCTAATGTATTCTCCCAAAAGGGGGTTGCGGTTCGTTTTTTCTTCAGTATTACACAAAAGAGGAAACGAGACACCACCTGCGTTTTCGGCATGTTTATTGTGAAAAATCAGGTACAGATTTTTGTTCAAAGCGTGCACTCCCTTGGTTGAATTATTTTCTAAAATCCTTCATTCCAATTCCATATTCGTACTTCTAAGATGCCGTCGATTCCCTTCGGTATTCACAGTGATTATTCCCGAGGGTTTGGCATTCTCGGATTTGTCACTGACATTAATTACGGCCATCTTTAGTTCGATATTAATATTGCTAATGTCTATCGGACAAATAATATTTATTACATCGTTTAATTAATATTGTGACATCGCCAGCCTGTTTTTCGCCGGACATCCGGTTATTGTTTGCCGCGGGAAAATAATGAAAAATAATATTTTTTCCAATACAATGTAATAGTGTACTATCGTTTTGTTTTGTGTACAAATATACAAACAAAAAAGTTTAACATCTGCATAATATGTGCCCAGGGTAATTCAGCTATTCATTTTTCAATATTCACATTCAATATGTATTTCAATTATTAGAACTTTTTTAACTTGTGACTCAAACTTTAAAACTTTAAGCAAAACGAATGATATCGTAATATTACGTGAGATTTTTTTTTTTTGTTTAACTGACTTCTTTATTAAATACTCTTTTAAAATGTTAGATATTAGATTTATAATAAAAGTAATACATGATATAATAATTAAGTTGATTATAAAAATACCTTAGTATATGTACACGCTTTGACCGCGGAAGTGCTACGAATCGGCTACGAGCGTAGCAGCAAGGCTACGCTGAGTGCTACGCTGTTGGTGTTTATCGGTCATTAATAATAATAATAATAGTCATTTATTCCAATAAATTAAATTAAACAATAATAATTGTATGCGGAATGTGTTGCCCTATACTATAATAACATTAGTAACATTGTTTGATAACGTAAGTAGGTATTAGTGTTACATGTACTGCTATTAGTAATCAGGCGGTGTTTTATCTCATTTGAGTTCCAGTTTCAATTCACTTAAATTAGGAATATATGAAAAATCAACCTGTGGAATGGTCTCCCTACCAAGGTTTTCCCCAGAGACTACGATAGGCAGCGTTTCCAAAAGGGAATTTTAACATTTTTAAAATGGTCAGCAACGCGCATGTACCTCTAGATGTTACAGGCGTCCATAGACTACGACAACCGCATACCAGGAGGACCGTATGCCTGTTTGCTAACTTAGTATAATAAAAAATAAATAAAAAAAACCTTTAGAAATGTTATGCATGAAGAAATAATATGAAGAAGAAGAAATAATAAGAAATAATAAATATTTTCTAGGATCATCGAGCAAAAATTCTCTTTAAAAAAATGTGTAAAACTCATTTAATAATTTTGAACATTTATTTAAGGCACGAAAAATCCAAACTATCTCCTAATGAACAAACTTCCATTCACAATAGAACTCATAAATCTTTACGTCAGAAGTCATCTCCACGAATGTACAAAATGTCATCCCCCCCCCCCCCCCCCCAGGTCCCCTTGGTAATTAAATATTTCCTGCAGACAAGGGTGAACTTTTTGTACGCTAATCAATTTGAACAAGTGCCATTAATATTGCTTAAGTTTCGCGCTTCATTATTTACTGGAATTTAGAGGTTTTGACAGATATTAATCGGACTAAATAATTTGTAATCTTAGATTCAGAAAGCAAACGTAACTATTTTGCAAATAGATTTATCTAAAGACATTTTTATTAGAATTTGTAATAGTATGAGTATTCTTAGCATGAAAATTCGTCTTCAAATTAAATAAATGACTCTACATTCAAGCTCAAGTGGCAGCGGTCTGGCCTTGAGGGGAGACAGCGGCTCGGCAAACGTAGTGTACGACGCCCTCCGTCAGGTGTAGTGACGATCGGCGAAAGGCAGCTGTTAGAAGCTGGATGCGTCGAGCTGAGGACAGGACGCAATGGTGCTCATAAGGGGAGGCCTATGTCCAGCAGTAGACTGCTATAGGCCGATGATGATGATGATGATGATTATGTTGATGACGACATAATGTCATCATCAACATAATAATACAAACTAATTTAAATCAAATAAATATGATTTTAGTCATTACTTTACTTATTTTCTTACCTCTAGCATTTTTTTTTATTTGAGCGGCTAAATAATATATCAGCTGGTTCATTTCTCCAGAAGGCTCTAATTGAGCCGACGTCAGATGTTCCTCTGAGTGACGTTTACGACGGTTTCTTTACAACTTTACAAAAAAGCCTTTCATTCTGTGGAAATGGTATTTAGTTGATTAAACGGTTGAGGCACGTTTTAATGAAACTTTTCTTCAATTGCTAGCCTTTTCAATTAAATCACAACATATTATAAAATAAAATCCCGAGTGAGTTGAGTGAGTTTCACAATAAACTCAAAAACGAATGAACGGATTTTTATGCAGTTTTCACCAATAAATAGAATGATTCACGAGGAAGATTTAGATGTATAATTCGCAAAATAAATGTAAAATATGTTGAAAATTATGACGATAATTGTTAAAAATTTTGGAAATATTGAAGCCGCTGCTTAATCCCTTTGGGATAAAACAAAACAAAATTACGACAGGAGAACATGTAGGCATAATATGCTCTAATACCCAAGCGAAGCCGAGACAGGTTGCTAGCTTACAATAAATAGGGCTTTAGAGTTTTATATTTTTTTTATTATAGTTCCGTGTACAGTAGTGGCTAAATTTGAGTTTATATAACCTCAATACTAGATAATCTGGTTTTTTCGTCAAACAGAAAGCACTATAGCGGCACGGCGTTCGAGACGCTGCGTCAAAGCGCCGCGTTATGTTGTACTATGAAGAGGTTGAGCTGTCACACTGAGCGCGCGCGATAGCCCTACGCGATGCTCTATCAGCGTAACACTGAGTTTGACGGCCTAGCCTTCTCACAGTACCATACAACGCGGCGTTTTGGCGTAGCGTCAGTACGCGGCGCTCCTACGTCTTGACACCACATCTGGTACTTTCTTTTTGATATATATAACACAGTCTTGTCGATTGACAAAATGGCATAAAAATAAATCGTTTCGAAGTCAGACCAAGTAGTAAACGCAATCATAGGTGAAGTCATCCATTGGTATTATCTTTTAGGCCCATTTTTTTATCATCCGTATTTTTCACTGATGACTGATAAATTGGGTCGGTTCTATAATTTAAAAATAAAACGCGTAATTTAGGTTTTTTTTTAATTTATTCTATGCTCAAGCTATTTACTGGATTATCTGACCATTGAAATATTTGCCTTGAAAATTTTCATCGAAAATAGGGAGATTTATTCTGGGCTTCTAGAATTCCAATAGATACACAATTCCATTTTAGCACAACTCGTTCGTTTGATATTGGAGTGATAAAGGGTGCGCCATGTAAATGGACACCCCTTCTATCCACACTGCTGGCTAACTTTGTATCAGCTCCGTGTCACTCAGGCACACACGTTAAGTAGACCAGAATATAATTTAAGTAAGCATTTTGGGTGCAATAAATCAGCCCACCTCTGACCAATGTGTTAGTAAATGCACCTCTGAGCAATGTGTATGTGAAAGTTTTTAAAAAATATGTGAAAGAATTAAAATGTGTTTGTCCCTATTTTACACTAAAACTATTCAATTGGTTTAGCTGAAATTCTGTACATATGTAAGTCTAGACCAAGGACAATATTGAAGTTTACAGTATTTACATTCATCCGGGTACAACACGAGCGGAAGCTATTTTTTATAATTACTGTTTTAACATTATTATCAAATAAATAATATATATGGGTTTCAGGATTGTTTCAACTTATTCCTAAAATCAGGTTTAACGGGCTATCAATGTTTATCGAAAACATTCAAATCTAACACATCATTCGATCAACTCTAAACATAGGTTAATGCTCTTTAAAAATAAGGACGTATATGTATGGTTATACAAAATTGAAAAAACTAACGCGAGCAGCCCGAAACTCAGATTATCTACCTACAGACCTACTCGTAATAATTGCAACATTTTTCAAAGGGTTGAAAAAGTTTTGTAGATTTCTAAAATATTATACTTATACCATAACTATAATCTCCAAACTTGGATTAATAAATCTACGTTAAAAGACTAAATCATCTTACTAAATTGAAGTATGAAACACCTGTTTCACGGTTTACGCATGAAACTGCTAGATTGACCAGAACTTACCAGACTCATTCACTGGTGGCAGGCAGGAACTTTTTATTGCAACCTTCTGCATCTCAGGCGGACCTTCGCCCACTGCGCCACAGAGGCCGTCATATATGATATATATAATAAGTCCTTAGTTACCACATGAACACCAAATTAATGGTAATAATTCATTGAATTTATGTAACCTCTGAGCACCAATTAAAATATCACCAATTTCTGGATTGAATAGTGAATTATTAATGTCATCAACCGCTAATTAAGGCTTTTAAGTACGAACTATTTTACTTTTTATTATTTTTTGGTGGGTTATTGTTTCTTTTTATGATAGAATAGATATGAGATATTTAGTTTTGACATGCTTCGATATTCAAATCTGAACTAATAACTGCTTGTTACTCTTTCATTCAAATTCCATCCAGTTAATTACATACGAAACTTACTTAATACTTCAATGAAATTGGCAAAGGATCCAATACAGCCTTAGAAAGTTGAATGATTAATTATGCTGAAGTTGAATTCATTAACCGGAAGAGATGCGATCAGCTGCGATCAGCGAATTAATAATGTTATGAGTTGTAAAATTGCCGAAAGCAGTTTTGCAGTCGCAGAGATAATACTACAGACTGCATACCTTCTATGAATGTGTATGAACCTTGCAAAACGAGAAATATTTATCATTTTACTAAAGATGTACATTATACGGTTTTTAAGTTAAACGGTTATCGATTCTAGTATTGATTGTCCCGAACGTGGCTAAGCCTAGTCTATCCAAAAGGCATAATATGATCATTAAGTGATTTGTGTATTATTACCCGACCTCGCAATAATAAGACTGTTCTCATAGATAAGTTGCTAGTAGCTCTGTCTTCTGCGCTGTAGGTCGTGGGTTCGATCCCCGCCCAGAACAAACATCTGTGTGGTAAACATACTTATATGTTTGTTCTGTGTCTAGGTGTTTTATAAATAGTGTTGAGAGTGTTTATCAGTCTCTGGTACACGTAGCTCTGCCTGGTTTGGGATCAGTTTACTGCATGTAAGATGTCCCGTTTATATATTTTTAACTATTTATGATGACTGGCTCACAATCAACTCCTAAGACATAAGTCCTAGGGAGGGTTACATGCACGATGTAGTTCATTTTCTGTAAGATATTCCTGAAATTTTGCGGGAAAAAAACATCTATGTGTATTTAATAAGAACTATAAAGTACACTTTAAATCGTCAATTTTTTACACCATTTCGTAATGCAACCAAACAGAAGAATTTTGCTGCTTGTGCGCGAAGTCACAAAGCGCCCACTATTTAAAATGGTTCTATATGCATTCTTTAAATCTTGCTATAACTAAATTAAGCTACTTCAAGTCTGTTAAACTATTATTGCAAATGGCAACTACAAATTAATTCATTAATTTATTTGTAAACGCTGTGTGAAATATATCAGACTGCTGCATTTTATAGATATTATTCTTATAAATATAATTGCAAGTAATTAAGTTACCTACATATTTATGATTATTGAGTTAGCTCAAGGAGAGAACTTTATATTCCGAGTAGCGACGCCTACGCTACATGTTCATACCGACTACGTTGACAGTATGGGTGGTACCAATGTTTACCATTTTGACATGAAATACTCTCTATAACCTTTAGTAGTACAATACATTACTACACACATGTTTTTTTTTACACAGTTGAAGAAAGACAAAAAAAGATAATCAAATATCAAAGTGAAAGTCGTAACTTTCTTCGCATTTCTTTAGATTTTTTTGACAGGAATAAATAAAAATAAATAATGCTGGACATTTTCCACACATTTTTGGGTGTAAGGGGCTCCAACCTTCATCTTCGGAACCCAAGCCAACCTCACCTGCACGTGGTGCGGCCTGCTCTAACAAACGTGGCCCTGGCGGCTATATGCGGCTTAGCGCAGCCAAACACCAGCACAGCTACATCCCCTGGCCACAGACCCCGACGGAGCAGCATCGGGGCGGTGCGAAAAGTTGCGCGTTGCGATCCCCAACCCAACCAGCATCCCCAGCGGGATTATGGGTGTAGTGCATATCCCACTTTATTAGGGAAGGCCTATGTCCAGCAGTGCACAGGTATAGGCTGGTGTGTGTGTGTGTGTGTATTTTTTACACATCCTTGCGTTATGGGAATCACATGACTGCACTTATGTAATAAAGAATTTCAATTGAATTAACAGACAGTTAATGTTTCTTTGATAACAAATGAACAGCCTTCAAATCAGTTTCGTAATATCCAAGTTAGTGTTTAGTACTGTTTGGGCCTAATTACGTGGAGCGGAGCGGCAACAAGCAACACAAGTACACAAATGTAGACACGTGAACATATAATGTTCCTTTGTTACCAAAATTTCATTTGGACAACATTTACATTTAAAATCACTTTTTAGGTATAATATTTTTAAAACCACAAAAGGATAAATCTCTTCCCAAATTGATTGTGTGTACTCACATCCGTGGAGATACATAAATCTGAATTTGAGTGAGTTTAGCGTAGGCTGTGGCGTAGTGTAGGCACAATCGTTGCGTTTCACAATGTTTGACAAACAGAGCGACCACACCTAGCCACATCCCGTCCAGCGGCCGGCGTCACGATCCAATTACGCAATAACTGACCAATATTGAGCTACCAGCGAATCGTTAATACCAAAAATACTGATGTATCAGTCTACAAAAAGCAAACAACGACCACAACAACATCAATATAAATCGGTCCACAGCTGAACATAGGCTTCTCCTAGTAAGGGGTTAAATGAACATAATCCTCACGCTGGGCATGCGGGTTGGAGATCGCAGGGCACAGTTTCTCGCACCGCCGACGCTGCTTCCCGTCGGCGGTCAGGGAATTTTGCTGCGCTGCGCTATGCCGCAATCAGCCGGCCGCCAGAGCCCCGTTTGTTTAACAGCAGGGTTCACCACGGGCAGGTGACGGTTGGCTTGGGTTCCGGAGATGGAGGTTGGTACCCCTTACACCCCCGTGATTGTAAATAACGCTTTATAAACTTTTTATTTTATATTTCTCGAAATGTGCGTTTTTTGTTTGAAATAGCTAAGGAAAACAGTCAGACTGGTATCAAAGCTTTATTTATGAGTGCAATGATAAATTATTTTAGAACGTGACGTCGTAAAAAAAATATTCTGTCTTGCTGGAAGAAATAGTATAATTTCATATGGTGAAAAGAAACAGGCATAACGTAACGTTCTATTTTGTGACATTTGGATGACCAATAGAAATCTGACCCGCCTCCGTGAAAAAGCCCCCGGGGACGCGTCCGCTTAATGTGAGAACAGCTTAACGCTAAAAAAATATGTCAATAACTTTATCAGTCTTCAATCAAAGTAAATATATAAAAGTGTAGTGAAGCTAACTGACTGACTGACTGACGATCCACGTACAGCCTTAGAGCGGCCATACACGGGCAGCTTGAAGCAGCCAGTATCGACTGTTTAATCTGAAATTCAGAGAACAGTCATAGTGAGAGTAAGGCCTGTCATACACGGGCAGCTTGAAGCAGTCAATACTGGCTGCTTCAAGCTGCCGGAAGCGTGCGAGACGCACGTGGAACGTGGACGTGGAGCGCGGGCGGAGGTAACTGCACGAGAGCAGTCGACAGCTCGAGCAGTCAGTATATGCCTGGCGACTGCTTGACCGCACGATGAAATTTCACCGTGCTGCCAACTACCCGAAGCAATTGCAACTGCTCGAGCGATTCATGTATGTACGTACGTACGTCTGAAGTTCACTATGCAGTAGAAATTTGAAGAGTATGTTTGGCATAGTGTATAGGGTGGGGTTGCACTAAGAAAGGACTTCATTTGATCAGCGCCTTGAAGGGGTGCAAAGAGAAAAATTTCTAAGTGGACGTCATAGGGCGCCACGCAATCACACTAATATTATAGTTTATGTATGTATGAGTATGTTTATTTCCACTCAACTCCGTAAGGGTAGAACGGATTTGGATGAAATTCGGGTATACATGGTTTATAACTTTTATTAATAGGCTAGGTACTTGTTATCTGAGTACAACGCGAGCAAAACCATAAGTGGAAGCCAGTATGGTAGGTATTGCCATGCAATTAGAAATCCTACACGGTTTACGTATAATTTAAATTGCGTTCAAACTCCGGGAATTTAGGCTCTTCCAGTATCATTGTACTCATCAAGCAACTTAATTCAAATATAGACAACACAAGTAAAATGAAATAACAATAATGTCATCTCAACAAGCTGTTTTTGTCCCAAATCTCAGCACAATACCTCTTTGTCAGCTAAATTAGAACGCCGTGGAGACATCCACATTTATAATTACTTTATTTATATAATTCAATTAATAATGTTCCCGTTATTCTGTGGACGACGGTTATAAACACCTTACCTAATATTTTGTATGTACGTAATCGTTATTAGATTTTCATTTGTAACAGTAGAGCGGTTATATTGTATATACATGGGTCTTGTACGGAAGTGGTTGGAAGGACAAACACAAAGTCATAACCATTGTAACCGTGCGGGAGCTCTTCTAGGTTAAATATCGTGTGCAGCAGCTCTTGTATTGTGGCTGTTTTACCAACAATATTCACAAGCATAGATTTTTTGTCAGTTTTTAATATAAAACTTATCTCAGGAATAGATTGACTAGTGAGCATGATTCAAGATAATGGGCCCAAACCAAACTAGAAATTAATGATGGTAAAAAAAACTGTTTTTCTCCAAGAGGGCTTATTTCAGGAGAAAGAAGAAGAAGCTCTTGGCTAGATTGATAGATTTATCAACTAAAATTTTAAGATGTATATTTCTCTGTCAGACTGAATTATGGCGACACATAAGGTTAATACCTCCACAGTAAGTTCACTTCGCCAGCGCGGCGCTAAGTTATTTACTCTATCTTATTTTCCTTAAGAAGGTATTAAATACTTCAAAGGAGTATTAACTCGTCTATCAATCATGGCATAGAAAGGCGTTAATATCTATTCCTCTAATAATTGTTTAGCGGGGATTAGCCCCCTTCCCGTAAACTCTCGCCTCCAGGCTCGGCGAGTGATTAATGAAATAAGTAATAAGTATTTTATTTAGAATTCAAACGAAGTCATTATATCGGTTGGGTTGAATTTGGGGGGTTGGGGGAGGGGCTGAAGTTTCCATTTTGAACAATTTGATAAAGAGATTTGTTTATTGTGCCTTGTTTGTCGTATTATGAAGTGAATGCAACGACAGTTGTGAAGTTAATATTTGGAAAAAATATAATTTTGCTTTCGTATTCTCAAATATTAGTTCTCAAATGTATGTCCCAGAGATTTCTTTGGAAGGTATGTTCGTTACATAATGTACGAAAGTATTGACTTAAATTCAACCCCTCAAGGAGTGCAGCGGGGAAAAACTCTACCTACGCGAATGAAGTCTTAAGTAGCCCACTAGTCGATCATAACTATAACAGTTTACAGATTTTAACCAATAACAAACATAAAGATGTATATCAGACCTCGCAAACACGACGCTTTGTCGTCGCGCTTAGTCATGAGCGTCTGTCATAACTTTCTGTCGCGATTGTCGCCGTGTGTGCGGAGCTTTGAACAAAATGTATGAAAATTGTCTCCCGTAGCGTCTAATTGACGTTTGTCGTCCAATGTGCGCAGGCTGTAAATCGTAACATTATAAAAAAAAACAAATTTAGAAAATTATACAAAAAAACAACATAGTCGAATTGAGAACATCCTTCGTTTATTAAAGTCGGTTAAAAATAGAGGAAACAAACTTGCTACTTATAATATTTTATGTTTTGTTATGTTGTAATAGTAAGCTGATGGGGGATGTCAGCACACAAATTAAACACGTCAGTTCTGTGCCAGTTTATCGAGGAGTTGAAGGGAGGTGCCGTCCTTCGCCGAGGAGATCCACACTTTGCATAATACCTATGTACTTGGCTGGTCAACACTTGTAATATAAGCGAATCCACATAGAAACGACTAGCGGTGTGCAGACTGCTGCGTAGCAAAACTATGTGCAAATCACATCGTCTACATAATATAATGAAAAAATACACGACTATCGACTTCATGTCTAAACAAATACTCTTTGCAGACTCATGTCGGTGCTGTGTGGACTCAATATTTGGAGCTCTAGGTTCCGCCATGGTGACATACCTATAACTAGAAATATTAGTGGTATTATTTTATACCTTTGTTTTGTTTCGGCAACTTAAGGGGGCCCCTTGATTTGCCGGTACAATTATTTCAGTGGTCCAGTTGGCCTGTAAACAATCATTCAAAACACTAACTACTCGGGCGGCCTAAAAACTCCGACACTAGAGTTTGCTACTAACTCATACGAAGAAGAAGAAGATTCAAAACACTTCCTTAGACAAAATAACACCAAGAGCTAGTCCATAATAAATAAAATATATATTTTAAAATTTAGGTGTATTATATACGAAAAAAAGAAACGTTGTAGATAATATTAAAAAGTTGTAGGAACAACTTTCGAATGTGAGAAACAAGCTCAGTTCAAGTATTGCGTATACGATGCATTAGCGGACTGGAATCTAGTAACTGATACACGGAAGTGCACTACGGTCGCGATACTTACCGCCTCGCCTACGAGTACTAGCGCTAGTGGCGAGCGAGCTAATGGTGCCAGTGTTTCTGCAAAGCCAGTTGCTGCCTTTGTTTCAGTCATCTCATTTAGCACTGTTAAAAGCTGCTGGTTGCTATCGTAAAGCAGGCTGAAGCGATGATTGATTCATAATAAATTTAATTGTCTTTCATTTAACTTTTTATTAAATTCAAATCAAAGTAAAATAAAATCAAAAAAGCTCATCAGGTTGTAAAATCTGTATTTTGACATTCATCATCATCATCATCAGCTTATAGCAGTCCATTGCTGGACATAGGCCTCCCCTATTGAGCGCCATTGCGCCTTTTCGTCAGCTCGACAAAGTTATTTAATATTTGTGCAGATTTTATCATTATTAGTGGCAGAATCAAGAAACACGGAACTTTAAAATTTAAAGATAATGCTACATTTACCAAAGAAAAACATTTGGAGTTTTCATATTATCAGGAATAAACCGTATATATAACAGGATGAGTTATATCGTCATGTTGAGCGTTGATATTTAATTTAAGACTTTGTAAAGCAGAAAATTCTAGTTAGCCGTCCGAAAAGCAGTTTGCGCTGAGCTGTTGGCGTCCCCGCTTACTGAAAATCCGGACTAACGGCGTGGAGAGGATTGCACAAGCGTTTTCGAGAAATTCTACCCTTTTCATAGAAATAATTACACAAATATTATAATCTAGCTTATGTTCGCGTGGCACTCGGGCGGAAACAAATACTAGCAAAATCTAAAATGTAAAGAACTGATTTTATTCTGACATTACTTCAAATGTCATGGGTGTTAGGAAATCCCCTGTTAATGAAACTGTCTCCATCTAATTCAATAAAAAAGGTAAAACGCGAGATAGACCCGTTTATTATTATTAAGAATAACAATAATGGTAACAAAGAAGTATTTTTTTTACGTCTAGCAAGTTTTTTTCCTATTATTCTCTGCTTGGTCGCGTTACGATTAGTGTAAAGAAAATTGACGTGTCAATTTAAATAACACTTAAATATATATTGAATAAAGATTTTATTATAAAATCGGAACATCAATGAAACATGTTATAACATGTTATAACATGATTAACTTATTTCGAAATGTTTCACAGTTTTTTTAAATACTTTTGCCCTTATACTATAAGTAGATTTTAATGAATTATTGTTATCAAGTTTTCATATAATTTGTTTAAATTCAATTCTAATTCACTAGTAACAAACACCCATTAATCAGTGTCTTATATTTAGGAGCTCGTAAAATGAAGGAAAGACTTGTGCCCTGCTTTAACGAAGCTATTAGGGAGGCTTTCACTTTGAAAATTTTTATTCTATTCAGTACCTATGAATAAATGATACACTTAACGTTAATTTGTGTTTAACTTCTTGCGAAACATTTTTTATTCTTCTTATGCTAAACAGTTTTATGCGGCTGCAAACTTTTTACCGGATTTTTATAAATAAAGAATTTTTTATGGCTTTTTTTAACAAAGCCGACAACCAAACTAAATTTTTTTAGCGATAAGACCGCACACAATGAGTGAATGGGTCCTATTGCTCAAAAAATCCGGTAAAAAGTTTGCAGCCACATAACACATTTTAAAACTTTTCTGTATTTAAAATTCTCCTACTTACTATTTCTTTCGTGGATGTTAAGAAAAAGGTTATTCTATCTTTCTTTCTATTTGATTATCTACACCCTAGAATTTCAGTTTGTTAGAATTTTAGGTTTAGGTTCAGTTTAGGATATTAGTTTGTCTTTATTGTCACTGTCAGTGAAAATAACATATTGGAGCAAATAACCTCAAAAATGTTTGCGCTCGCTTTTCATATTTTCAATACATTTGTTTCACCTACTTTATGAACTTATGATTAAAATAAGCCCTGAGAATAAAAGGATACCTGTGGCTTTGCTCGCGTTTAAAGTTATTATTTTATTCCTCTGGAATAGTATTTCATTTTGTATGATTCCCTTTGTCCTTTTCTGTATCCTTATTATGCGAAATTCCATGATGATCGGTTGAGTAGATGAGGCGTAAAAAGGTAACAAACGAAGAAACGAATTTTCGCATTTAAAATATTAGGTAGGTTAGTTCGGATGTAACCAAAAATGAACTAGAGTCACGACCAGCAATCGTTTAATAGTCAATTTGTAATTTATGAAGGGCTATAATAAAACATTAGTCAACATGGACGCTCGTACACGTCTGGTAGCGACCTCGATCTCGTAGCGATCTTCGTAGCCCGCGGCTACGCCAATAAATCCTGACCGTCAATACAATAAATAATTGTATCCGAAGCTATTCCGAAATTTGTACTTTTTGTGTAAGAATGTAAGAACCTACCTAATGGCCTTACACGGTCAACACTATTGATTTTAAATAAAGAATTCAGTAGAAATTGTAATGAATATATTATGTAGACCTGTTTTTAATAACCCCCATTGTTATAGAATCAATATATTTGTATGAAAAATATAATTTGCACTGATCCTGAATCGTATTTTCCCAGCTATATATATATATATATATATATATATATATATACATACATATACATCATTTTAAAATTATATATATATATATATATATATATATATAATTTTAAAATGAAAGAGTTTTATACCTATATATATATACCTATGTATAAAACTCTTTCATTTCAAAATTTTGTGCTCATCTTCTTGATGCTTTGAAAACAGATCTGAACGAGACATAATATATTTTCTATTGTGTCTGGAATCACAGCAGATAAGAGGTTATGCCCTAAGCCGTAGTGGCAAAGTGGAAGTCAGACCCGATGTGGCTCAGAGCTCGTGAGTTCAAAACTCGGTCATGAACCAATGGGATTTTTTGTTTCGAAAAAATATGTGAACATTACCAGTGTCCCAACGGCTTAGTCCACGCACATTGACCATGTCTATGGTACAGTACATATGTAATGGTTCAGTACAGTGCCACAAGTATACACATTTTACCATGTCTGAGGCGTGTAAAAAGTAACAACTTAACGCTGTTTATATTATATAGATTAGATGCAAAGGCTTTTTATAAACTGTGCTGTGTTTCGGTTTGAAGGGTGTGGGTGAAGTTACAGGTACAAGAGGCTTATCACCGTTATGCCTCAAGTTGATGAGCGTAGGGCGTTGCATCGTAGAGCACGTTCCAAAAAAGCGTGATCGTGTACGATGCAATGCTTTGTGATTGGTAATAGTTACGACTTAACAACAGGTAGGCCATGTCCTTGTTCCATCTTCAAGTACCATCTCAATTTTATTCCTCTTTCTCCATTCATCTGTGTACACATAGAAGTGGCCACTACCCAAACACATATACTATAAAAAGTAGGCACGGCCGTACATCACATTGCGATACTAGTGTAGACAGATGGCTTTCACAAACGCGTAGAATAGCCATCAGTTTTCATAAGCTTCCGCTTTTATGTACACCTACACTCATATATTTAATCCAATACAGCCGATAAAACACATGTAAGACCTCTTGTTGACAACGGCCCAGTTTTTATAACGAGCGACGGCCGACGCGCAGTTTTCAATAGGTTAGTGTGGATGTTTGTTAACGCGACGGACACATACCCGTTTCAATTACAAAGGTAACCGTTTCACGTCGGCCCGTTACCCGTTGACAAAAACTCTTGCCGACTCGTTTCTCTAAAATGATACAATCTCGTCCAATCTCGAACATAACAAAGACAAAGAAAGAGATTCCATGGCCAGTTTTAGAACCCTATTAAACATGATTCCGTGCATTATGCACACGCACTTTGAAATAATCTAGTGATTTCAAATTACATTTTGCATCGTAATTGTAAAATGACACAAGCATACTTGTAGTTTAAATAATATATCAATCATGTGGTTCCCATAACACAAGCTCTGCTTAGTTTGGGGATTACATGGTGCTGTGTGATAGTCCAGCATTATTTATTTATTTATTTATTTATTTAAATATACTCAGTAATATCAAATCCGAAAGTTTTTAACCTGAAAATGTTCAACTTTTTACCTACTCATGGTTGACTGGCAGAAAATGCTTTCTAGCATTAAATCCACCAATTGTACGTTTATTTTTGCAATAAAAAATTAGAAAAAACTTAATAAAGTTTTTTACCACTTTACTCTGTGAAGGCTGAATGGTTTTGGATGAAACTTGGAACGTACATAGCTGACTGTGACTTGAATAAACACATAAACTACTCTTGCGGTATCAGGCATGCGGAGCCGCGGGCGGGGGCCAGTTTTCAATAAAAATATTTAAATGGCAAAGAGTACTTACTTTAATATCAAGCGCTTACATACTGCTTACAAATAAGACTATCGTTCGTTAGTTACTAGCGTCAGCCCGCGGCTTGGCTCGCGTGGTACTCGGGTTATCATAATCATAGTCATAATCTTATTCTTTATTGTTTCGTGTGCTACATTTAGATCTTAAAATTAATGAGGTCCGCAACATGAGCCCCGTACAATATAATTACAATATTACTACAATATGAATATGTATGTTATTCCTGGTTTAGAACAACATAATATGCAAAAGCTGAATTCGTATTACACTTAACTTTTCACAACTTTTTTACAAATCTCGCCTTTTATGTACATTGCCCAGTCCACGCGTGAAATTTCCTTATCACCCCATCCTTAATACGCTGTTTTTCGATTTAAATATTCCCAAAAATAACCTTACTTAAAAATATCCCTCCTAAAGAGCTTTATTTTGTTAGCACGAGATTTAAACTGTAATTGGGATGCGCTAATGAGCGCGCGACCGCGGCACAGCGCTAACTTCCCCGTCCGAGCTTCTTGTTCTAAACATGTTTGAGCTAGATCAGAGGTTTTATATCCAAAGTACCGACACAGACTAGATTACTTTACAACCATGACATTATAAAATAATAATAATTGCCTTTATCAACAATCTTAAAGACACAAGACATCTTATTTCTTCTTAATACTACATAATTACTTGAGTTGTACCAACCAAATTAAAACTTTTAGACACCGGTTTCTAGATTGTATAGCTTCTCAGCATTTGGCTTCCCAAGTTTTCTCCATAAAGATCGAATTCTTGCTTTTCTCGCATAAGTTACGATATAAAAGTAACCCCCTAAAATATGTCTCTCTCTCTCCCTCTCTCTCCGTGTGTGTATATGTATGTGTATGTGTGCGTGTTTCTTTGTGTGTGTGAGCTAATTTAAATTTGTGTGTTACGTCTATACGTAATATTATATATACGTAATAATATACGTAATAAAAAAGATAAGTTTTAAGATGTGAAATGTGAGATATAACATGCGAAATGTTTGTCCCATGTAGTACTAGACCATACGTACAGGCTACGTAACACGGATACCACGCGAGTGAATCCTGAGACAGACGCTAGATATACTAAATACAACACACTATTGAATGAACATAACTTTTCTTTGGGTAAATTAGATTTTGTACATTTCCCTTTTTGGACAATCACGAAATTAACGCTTGGAAGTTTAAGATCACTATATTTTTTGTTAGTCTCACTTTGACACTCTTCTTCAACTTCTAGACTTGACATGTGAGACTTAAACACGTCTGATTTGTAAATATTTAAAACGAATATGTAGAGAAGCCTACACTGCTAGAAGAGGTTAATCAAAATAGTATATTTGTAAGAAAGTTCAATTTAGCCCAGCAATGTTGCTTAAAACCCAGACTAGTCCTGTAGGAGTATTTTCATTTCTTGGAAACGTTTCCGAGTTGAATCCGTCAGTGAATAATTAGTGAATTAATAAGTGTGAATAATTATATTGACAGCTATAATTATTGACACGCCAGTGTTTTAAGGGGACCATTTTTTTCATCGTGAACGACGTAATTTTTGCTTTATTTTGTTTCCTAGTATTTTTCTAATTTATGTTGTTTATAATTAGTGGTACATTAACCAATAAACGTTAATAATAAATTACAAGGCAGTGAAATGAAATGGTGGAATAAAAGTGATTTTGTACTGGAATTCTCTGATGAAGAAAATTGTTCGCCGATCGATTTTTGTTACAGGACTTAACTGAAGACTGGGCGACTAGACTTATAAACCGTTCTACGTTGTCTCATATTATCATGAACAATATAATTGACACAGGAGAAATTGTAGAAAATTATCCCAGAAGCCATTACAAGCCAGAACAATTAAATGAATAAATGAAAAGTAGTGTTTTTCAGAATTTCCATGAGATCTTATTAATCTGTCGGAATCGAACAAAAACTGACGGATTCTCGGCATCTTTCAATTTCAATTTCAATTTATTCAGATTACATTTAACATGACGTAATAAAAGATTGTAGGTAGATACACAAAAAATAAAGGACTTTACCAAACGATGGAAAATAATATCCTACAAGTATTAGTTAACAGACCTTTCATTATCTCATCTATTCAGTCTTTGGTCTCGACGTTCTCGGTGCGAGAATTCATTGCCCACAATTCTTTCTTACTAATTCTTTCATTACTGCCCAGACTGTAAGTGCTATACAATTTGTCTCCATTTTATTAAAAATGAATAGTTTCGATTGATTTCTTTGTTTTACTAATAACTTTATTTCTGAAAATGAAAGCGTTTATCGTACTTTGGCAGTTTATGTAGTTAGAATCAGAAGCTTGGTTACATTTGCAATACACTGCACGGTTGAAACTAGGTATTATATATCATCTGTATTTGTTTCCCTAAAGAGTAGAATAACGTGTGTTACTAACGTGTTATATTCTCGTTTGTTTACGTCAGGGACAGCGCACAACACATCCAATAATCCTCAATAATCCACATCATATCGTTAGGGTCGCCAATTCACAAATTATTCGAGAAATAAACACGTAGGTACAATAAAATATATAGATCAGAAAATAAAAATATGGCTCAGCTTTCCTTTATGTGTAGTGAGCTAGGTGGCTGAAACTTTTGTCACAGGTAGGGCTACACCTAGGAAGCCTAAATCTGAAATGGCGAATAGTTTTTGAGATATGAATTTTGAGATATGAAATTGAACGAATAGTTTTTGAGATATGAATTTTTGAAAATTCCAATTTTTCACGTAATTTCGTCAAACTTGATGTTATTGTTTGCTATTGATTGCAAATTTTTTGGTAATCTGACAATGACAATGACATTTCTCGTGGTTTTTGCGGCAATTTTATGGTATGTTTTGGTAATCTGACAATGACAATGACATCTTTTGTTGTTCACGCCGGTTTTTGTTGTATGTTTGATTGATTGAATTTAGTCATGTAAAAATTGACACAGATAAACAGTAGGTTATTAGTTTTTTTTTATAATCACCCGGAAATTCTTCTCACAGAAGTAGGTTCTAGGCTAGGACACCCCGACTTGAGTAGATTAGGTTCGAAATCTAACACAGAACCGACACAGAGCATCCCGATGCCACCTAGTCTTGTGGTCCACTACACTGGACCCCTAGAGTGTATATAAAAAATGCGGAGCCAGAAGCTCGCGTGGGAGATCCTGAGTGGAGCTAGCCCGCGAGGACTGCTTTGCCTGGTATCATAAACCCTGTATGACTAATATACTTTTTATGACCTATCAACTTTTGACGAAGAAATTGTTCGCAACGACAATATTGGCCGTAAGTAGTTTGTTCTGATACTAACTTTTTTTTTGAAACAGTGTTAGTTATCCTGTTTATATCGCTAGCTAAACCTGTTCCATTCAGGTTTTCATCTAGTACCTTGGAAAATATTTTTAAAACTAGTGAAGGTCGACGCGGCACGGCACGGTGCGGTGCTGTGCGGTGCGGCGCGGTGCATACCTGCTATAAATGTGTCGTTGACGCGAGGCGCTATCTTTACGACTGAACTTTGCAAAATATTTTACAGATACAAAATATTTTACAGACTCTATTAGGGTTGACACCACTTTAAACTACTAAACAAGTATTGGTTTTTATTATGTGTGTTTTACTAGAAGAAAATTGAGAGAAATTATATACATAGTTCCTGATGCCTAAAATACTTGATACAATCCCAGTATAGAGTCAAAGCTATAATTGTATGGTGTGGCAAATACGCCGTGAGAATATATTTTATTCATTCATTTATTTATTTATTTTCGTCCAACGAGGATCATACACTATTTACAATTACAAATACAATTAAAATAAAATATTAACACTCATCAAATACAAGACGAATACATAAAATCAAATTAAAAACAAACCTACACGGCATTGAATTAAATTAATGTGACTAAAATTTACTGACTCTAAATAATTTAAATAATGTAGGCAGTGCACATTGAAAACAAAGACTTAATACTATGTTAGTTAATCAAATGCATAGTCAATCATGTCGAATCAAACGTAGCAAAGCAGACCTTTCTATAAAGTTTTTCGAATCAATGCATTTTACAGCATAAATAAATTTATGAATTTTAACTTGTGTCAATAATTTCATTAATGCAAGTATGTAATTCTAAATGATCATGGGAATACTGTTACTCTACTTAATTAATCTTGGTTTATTCTATTTTTTGTACATTTTATTATTATTATTATATTCATTTTCATTTTAGCTATATACATAATAAATGATGATAACTAAATTGTAAACCTATACTTGCCTTGTATAACAAACAATGTTAAAATGGTTAAATAAATCAATATGAATATGAATATAAAACTTTAAACTTTATACTTTTATGATCCATTCGTGACACCCCCATTTAGCGCCTATAATAGTGATGTATAGCAATATTTTATTAAGGCGTTATCCAGGCGACGTGTCAGTAGTACGATTATTTACAGCCTCTTTATCTCCGCGCCCGTGCCAGTATCGCGCGACAGCCCTAAACGCAGCTACTCGTTATATCACGCTCTATACTTTTATGAGATGTTAAAGTTTTTTAGAAACAGCAAAATTGTTTAGTAGCTCGTGTCGACGTGAGCTTCATAAGTGTTGTTTTTGACTCGACACTTTTTTTTGAATGTTAGTTAGTGTTCAATCATCAGCTTATGGCATTACGTTGCTGGGCACAGTACATCCAGTTATTACATTATACATATTGTACAGTCTTAGATTTGCCCTGAAGTGTGGCTACTCCTTAAAATACAAAAAAAAATCATTTTAAGTTTTCAGCACACTATTTTGTATTATTATTACAAGTTTCTAATCTTGTGCCTGTAGCAGCCATTTATGAAAATAATGCATCGCAGTACCTATTATATACACAAGTTCCTCTGCCCCTTAAAAGCAAGTTATATATAACAGAACAGATTCGTGGCGTAAAGTAATTACCATTATAATGTTAGAACAATACATTATGGGTGTAGTCTTGTGTTAATTACTGGCATTGTTCCGGATGCTGTGTTTGTTAGGAACAACAAGCTGAATGTAACTTCACATTTACAATTGATTTTACCAGCTAATAGGAGAGTAGTTCCAACCTAAATCTTGGGAACCCAAGCCAACCTCACCTGCCCGTTATATACCTTGCTGTATAACAAAATTGGCTCTGGCATTCCCCTGATTGCGGCATAGCGCAGCCTAACACTGGTAGAACTAAATCTCCTGGCCGCCGACGGGCAGCAGTGTCAGCTGCTGTGCCCCCCCAACCCGCATGCCCAGCAATCCTCAACCCACATACCCAGCGTGAGGATTAGGAGCATAAAGTTAGAGGAGAAGCCTATATCCAGCCTAGCAGCGGACTGCATAGGCTGATATTCGTGATTTTACATGTAATGTCGTATTTCTGGTATTTCGACCTTATTTTGGTGAATTCCCACAGAAAAAAAAAGAAAAAATGTTGTAACGTTGAAATCTGAGGACAAGGCACAATGGCTCTCATTAGGAGACCGATGTCCAGCAGTGGATACATAGTCCAGTTGCTATAGGCTGATTATGATGAAATCTGAAACCCACAGCGCTAACTTGCACCTAGCAGTGAAGGTTACAGTGGTGCGAGCTGCTCACAATGTGTTAAAGTACATTGAAGTAAGTTTGCTCCAGTTTGCTTGTTTTAAATCCCAAAGATTATTGATGAGATTTACCATTTATAAGCAAGGACGGATGACCAACAAAGCACCGACTTGAACCAAAATCGAACTATTTGAGATATATTCCAAGTTCAAAGGTCCAAGGCGGCTTGTGGTTTCTTTGAGAACTTAAACCCAGAAATTTAATAACATTACGTACGAACTTCTTTTTGGAAAATCTTACTTCTAGGTAATAATTCCCGGGTTAGAAAAGGCTGATTCCCAGCTGAGGAATAAATCACCCGAAACACAATAGGTTGAAGGAAATTATCTTCAAAGAGCCATAATTTTAAACTTCATGGCCGTACCTGTCGGCGATCGTGTTCTAATGACTGGTGTACAATGACAGACCTGCTGAATGATATATACTCGTACCTACTCCAACTCGGTAATTACAAAGAATGTCCTTAGTTCGTGAAGTTTATTTTTTGAAAAAGAAAAGATTAATTGATTGTAATTAAACGAGTTGAACCCAATTGAAGTAGACAGCATTTTGGAGTGAGTAATATAAACCACGTAAAAAATTTGTTACAAATTCTCGTCTACACTACATACTACACAGTTAGCAGTATTTTGAATACTTGTTTTGATTGAAATCAAATTCGTAAACCTTGGATAAACAATGCGCCGCCGATGCAGTGCCACGGCGAGTTTATACAGACCTACGCGTAATCCCCACACTCGAATCGAAATATTTAAATTATTTTTTAATAATTCGAGGTCAGACCATCTGCCGATGCAATTTGTATGGAAATGTGGAAACGAGTGTTTGCTCGTTTTTATTTTGCAGTGTGTGCTCAGCATAAGCTGCCTTTTTATTTTATTGTAAATTGATTGAATTCATTAAAATGTTAGTACTGAAGTTGTTTCGATTGGAGGTTGTAAAGGTATATTGCCTTTCCTAGCTATTACCCTAATCGATTTGGACAATGTTATGTAGGTACATGATTTTATTATGTTTAACTGTCAGTTTTGTGGAATACATGTTTGTGGAGCTCAGCGATAAAGTGATGGATGGGCAGGTGGCAAGCTCGATTGCGAAAAGCTTACGCAGATATTCAAATCAAATACTTAAAATATCCATAAAATAAATCTAGTTGGAAGCTTTAGAGGAGGCCTTTGTGGAAAGACAAGCTGTAGAAGAAAAAGTTTCTTAATAGTTTAAAAAGTTGTAAAACAGTCATCATAGAAAATTAATAATTAGGTATTTTAAACATTTGTACCAAGTTAAGTTTATAGCACCAAAAGCTTATTTTATTTTATATTTAAATTATTAAACTTGTAGATGTTGATTTTCAATGTATTGATTTTATAAATTCAATGGCTGTTTAAAGAACTATTCGGCGGTCTATTTCCGAATAGATCGGTTAGAATTAATTACGCATAAATCCTTCCGTATATCCGTTCCATACAACTGCACGGTCGCAAATATTTTATATGAATACGAAACTCTTTATAAAGGTTTAGTTCTTGTTTATTACTAATACTTAATAAAAAACTGTTTTTGTTCAGCTATGTGGCTTCAAACACCCCAGTAGGTGTTTGAAGCCACATAGCTGAACACAAACACAATTGCATGGTGGTTGTACATTCTTGTTCCAGTATTTCCCCAATTTAATTATAATTTTCTATATAATTTACCAATTCTAAAACGCGTTGAAAATCGTATGATACGTATGTCCAACGTCACGAGGGTTTGATACAAAAAGGGATCGTCAAACATGATATATCATTCATTGACGTTATTTACACAAAATTTTCATATTTATAATGGCTTCCATGAAATAGAGGGGCTATTTTGTGAACAATACGAGAGCCGGGAAGAGCTTTATTTCGTGGATAAAAACCCTTTTTAGATTAAATAAATAGGACTCGCATTCCAACACTAACTAAATACAAACTTTTCCTATTAATAGTTTTCCAGTTTCTTTTTCGTTATTTGTTTTTCCTTGTAAAGGAAATCTATTAAACTTGTTTAATTTTCATTGAATTTATTATCCAAGTATTTTTTTTTCTATGAATAAAAAGTGGCTTTTAAAGAGTAGCGAATAAATAATATACTTAAATAACAACGGCATTCTCTTATTACTTCCAAATTACTTTTTAGAGGCATTTTACATAATAATAAGGTGATTTTTTACTTATTTTGAGCGATGTTTAATATCTCCCCTGGCATCCTCAAAACATGAATATTACCTCGGTTTCGGACTACCAGGGAAATTATTATAATGGGCTTAAATGATAAACTCCCGTCTGGGTGTCTGTAAATAATATAAAAGTTACGTCCATGTAAACTGACACGACATTATCTATTATTTAGTAGGTAGGTGGTTTCCCATTTTCATTTGAAACGAGACGTAGGGAACTCACGGGGTTTCATACAGTTCTTTTTTTTTTCCTTTAACATTTTTTAAAACAATCTATTTTACCTTGGCTTAGGTAGATCAGCTTATACTCTGGAATACGGATCTAGGAGTTTCTTCTTGCTTATACCGGTAGTGCAATGAGAGATGATTATCTCCAGCACTACTTATAGAGCAATAGTGCAACGGGAAATACTACCTAAAAAATGTTCTATTGGGGAATGAAGGCCGACACAAGATTCTATATAGTTATATCTTTAGACGCAACAGAACAAGTATCTTATTTGATACAAATCTTCATTGGTACATTCCCAACAGCGGCCAATCCCCCGGAAGACTCACTGGAGTGTGTGACATTCCTGATACTAATAGAATTGGAACGGTATTTCCCGCTTATGCAAAATAAATATTAATATCTGCTCAAATCTCCTGTGACGTATGGAACTCAAGGTAAACAATGTGTTTTTAAGGAGCTGTGTTGACGTTTGTCGAGAAACTACATTATTTTAGCTGTGTCGATTAACGACAGTTAATTGCAGATAATACAAATGTTTGTAACGCGTAAAACATACCCTCTACTTTTCACGCTACTCGCGCACGGTGCCGTTGAATGATTACGTAAGAAATTTGCAATTTTGTAACTAACTAGAAGTACTATTAACGCATTCAAAGTAATGCATTCATTTTTTACCATGACTTTTTAGTTTTCTTCACGTTTTAAAACACATATTGTACGTACAAGCGCAGGGCGTGCGACCCCAGTGTTCAATCAATTACAATATTTCATTTCATTCAAAATTATGGGAAATCTATCAGTCCGCATTCAGCCACCAAGGGCGTGCATTTTCGCTATCATTATCATCATCAAGTTTACAGTTCACTCATCAACAGTTTCGACCATATAACAATACTGCCATACTAAACGCATTATCATTTAACAAACTAGGTGTACGAGTCAGCAAGATATCGTACACATATATTTTCAGAATAGATAAAACCTATTCGCGAACGGATTTGAACCTGCCATCTTCGGATCGGCTGCCGGGGGCCGGGGTACTTCCCACTAAGCAACTGCTCCTCGCGCCTAATTGAAATACGCGTAACGTAAATAGCGCGTGTAACGCAAACACGCACCAGCGCGACCGCGGGCGTGCCCCGGCGCCGGGCGCGCGGATCACATCCAACATACTTGCAGCACTGCCGTAATGATGGTTTCATAATCTGTTTATTTCGCTCTGCAAATTGATTTATTTGGAAAATTTACATTTATGAACGGGCTTTTATGCGGTTTTCGATCGCTTATTTGACTAGTTTAGTAATTTATCGCAGTTTAATTGGAGTTCTTTAATAGCCTGGATAAATTATCGGAGTTTGGCGATGATTCGCGTTTGTGAGTTTGAAGTCGCTTGAGTTGTTCAATGGTATAGTAAGCTTAAGAAGATGCTCTAAGAATACACTTCATTTTAGAGATTTTCATTTGGCAGACAAAGAGTTACATACATATTATCTGCCGCAGAATGATCACATATGTAACTGATATTTTGATAAAAATATAATAAAACAAGTACCTGATAACAACAACAAAAATTTAATGATAGTGCGTCCACTACGTAAGGGTGAGTATAGTGCTGGTAAGTAGTTTGTCATGAATCAACATGAGACATGACATGAATCGATCAGGGCGGAGGCCGCGTACGGCTTCACTGCAGCAAATACATTAATCCTAATCCATTCAGTAACGTTACCATCTACCTACAACTACCTGCTGCAACAAGGTGACATTAACTAGAAGGTGCTGAAGCAAAACCTTCGAACTCTTTGGAAACTCTAATGACATCATAGAAAATAAAAATAAATGAAGTACATAGTGTGTATTAACATAAACTCAGAAAGGATACGACGAGCACCAGAACACAACAGACAGATTTTATATTAAACAGAAAAGACATTAATTCTATACAACATATTATATATATTAGATTTCCAAACAGCTACAACAGTACTTGTTTTTGTAAAATAATTATTTTTCAATACGAAAATCTCACTTACATAATAAATTGAGCATAGCTAACTCTGTTGTAAAAGCCTTAAGCTGCTGCCCTAATGTTTACGACATACAATTTTAAGTAGGTACATTATTCATTTATTTCATCGATTACAAGAATAAAGTACTAGAACAAAGTTTTTGGGAAGCAAATGATAGCTTTCTGATCAATGGAATGGATCTATAGATCAATGGTCCCATGGGTTAATATATATGTCTATTGATCAGCATGGTTACGCATACGAATGTCATTTTTTTAGTTTATATCCAACTGCCTCTTTCCAAACTATGATTTTTGATACTTGCAAAATCACCCTGTGTGGTAATAGTCACGTGCTTCATGAAACGAGTCCGTGAGTTTGCATACGGTGTGTTTTCGTTCTGTTCGTTGTGTTGTCATGAACGCACAAGGCTTAGTCAAAATACATCGCAAAACTCCAAAACAGGTTTCATACCGAAAGCTATCATAAACGTTACTCACTGGAATTCCATTAAAATTTAAAGTAATAAATTGTGTTCACGAGTCCATAACTCGCGTATTGTCCGAAGAGTTTCAGCCGAACATCCGAACAAACAAATTGGCATAAATACGCCACCAGGGGGCGCTGGGCGTATCAACTTTGCTTGCACCGCAGATTTTACCAATAACATTTTTTTATTTATATTTTTCCAATATTTTGAAATACACTCAAATATCTCTGAGTTTTGTCTACCAGCCTTATGTGTCCACTGTATTGATGTGTAAACTTTTTATGTCACCATCATAATCATCATCATCCTCGACAGCCCGACTTTATCCACTGCAAGATATAGGCCTCCTGAAATTAGTGCCATCCACCACGGTCTTGTGCTGGTCGCATATATATTTTTAATTATTATTTTATGTCCTATCACGATACAAAAATACCCAAAAGCCCATGAGCGTAGGCTTCATCAGCACGTGAACGTCGAGGCTCTCCAGCTCCTCGATAACATGGACATTGTAAGAAGACTCAAAATAATAATAATAATAATAATAAAAAAAAAAAAAAAAAAAAAAAAAAAAAAAAAAAAAAAAACACCGCTGACACAAGCTTTTTAAACAAATATTTTCTTCATTTTTATTTTTCATGGTTTTCCCAATGTTTTGCCGAGATTTTGTTGTAAATCACAAACCGTACAAAGTAATAACATAATATAAAGATGCAGTTCAACCTATTTTTATCATACATAATACTAGTCTGTGATTTTTATTTCACGTCAATCTCTATAAAATGTCAAAATAGAAAAATAGCTCCATACAATGATTACAAGAAGTAAAGGAAAAGCAAAAGCGGAAACTAGCATAGCACACCCAACACCACCTCCACCTGCTCCGTCAAGCTCCGCGTCGTCGTCTGGGGATGAGGTATTCGCCACCCCCCCGGACACCAGCGCGTCGAGCGACGAGAGCAGGCCCTCGTCGCCTCCGCCGCCGCGACCACCTGTGCGGCGTGGGCGGCCACCGCTGTCGGCCGGCTTGGGGTCTGCGGGACAATCTGCCCCGCGTCCGATCCCCGCCTCCACCAGCAATGTGCGACGTATGAAGTGGACAAAGATAATAAATGAAAACGTCATGCGCGCATATTATAGGGCTACAGAGGGAGGAACCAACCGCACCGCGTACATTGTCCGGATGCTGCCTCTATTTCAGGTGCTTGAGCCAGCTGTCACCGCCACTGCACAACGGCTATCGGATCAGGTACGAGCCATCCAACGATTAAAATTGTTGGATGACTCGGTACTTGACCGGCTTCGCGCTGAAATCCAAAGTGATCAAGTAGCTGACCACTCGCAGCGGGTCCTGGCTGCCACGTCGCCGGTTACGACTACTCCGATACCTATAACGACGCAGCCGGACCCCGCTGCTGACAACGTCGACTACGAGATCACCAGCGTGACAAACCAGGTAAATGAGCAGTTGAGGAGGACTTTGGAGGATGCGATTTTATCATACCGGTCCGCAACTCTCGATGAAAGACCGCGTTTGCCTCGCTTGCCCACTCACAGACGAAACTTAGCTCTAATGGAGGCCTTGAATCCTTTGTTGGTCCCTTATCTAGAGACTAGCGAAGGACTAGCCGATACCCATTCGATCCTTTACTGCGGAGCCGTGGCGGCATGTCGTGTTGCACGTGTCAAGTTCCCAAACTCCACGCGAGCACCACGACCTGTCGACAAAATTCCAGCTTGGCAAGTACGGATCGAACGGCGGATCGGTAAATTCAGGACCCTCATTGCAAAGCTAAGTTGCTTCAGAGGAGGCAATACTCGCCCCCGAGTGATGCGTTTTGTGACAAAGGCCTTTGCTGGAACCGATACTCGGCCCCGAGATTATATGGCATGTGTCACAGAACGCATTGACTTTCTGAAGCAGAAAATCTCTGCATGGGCAAGCCGCATTCGTCGGTATCGAGAACGTGTGGACCGATATTGGCAAAATCGAAACTTCCAAAGTGACCAGAGGAAGGTGTACCGAAACTGGGAGAAACCTGACCAATGTGTGATGGATGGGCGTGTACCGGATGCGGACGCCATGAATAATTTCTGGCGCAGCATCTGGTCTGTGCCCATCCAGCACACGGAGGGAGATTGGATGGATGTGGTGAGTAGAGAGTGTGAATCTATTGAAACCATGGGAGCTGTTGAGATTAGCCCCATAGATGTCAAATTTGCAATCCGTTCGGCCCATAACTGGAAAAGTCCTGGACCGGACGGGTTGCATAACTTCTGGCTGAAGTGGTTTCGGTGTTCACACCCTGTACTCGCCACACAGTTTCAAGAAGCCCTCGAGCTTGGGTCTCTCCCAAGTTTCATGACGACTGGAGTCACCTTCCTGCTCCACAAATCTGGTAGTACCGCGGAAGCAAAGAACTACAGACCCATAACGTGCTTACCTACCATCTACAAGCTCCTTACGTCCATTCTGACCGTAAAAATTAATGCGCACATAGTTGCAAATAATATTTTGGCTCCTGCTCAGAATGGATGTAGGGTGGGGTCCCGCGGTACTAAGGAGCTCCTCCTCATTGACATGACCATTAGCCAGCAGATCAGGCGCAGCAAGGGGAACCTCTCCACTGCATGGATAGACTACAAGAAGGCGTATGATTCGGTGCCTCATACATGGCTGGAGAGGATCTTAGAGTTGTATAAAATTGATGCAACTTTGAGATCCTTCTTAGGTACATGCATGAGACAGTGGATCACAGTTCTTCGTCATCCAGGTAGCGGACGGGATCCCTCTGCTCCGCATGATCTGATTCGCATAGAGCGGGGTATTTTCCAGGGCGACAGTCTGAGTCCCCTATGGTTCTGCCTGGCACTGAATCCTCTTAGTACTCTGCTAAAGGATTCAGGGCTAGGCTATCAACTTCGGAGAGAGGGTGGTATCGTTTCTCACCTGTTGTACATGGATGACCTCAAACTTTTCGCGCCGAGAAAACCAGAGCTGCTGACTCTGTTGAATATCACACATATATTCAGCAGTGCCATCAGCATGGAGTTCGGTGTCGATAAGTGTGCGGTCATGCAAGTACAGCGGGGGAAAGTTGTAAATACTACAAACTTACAGCTTTCCGATACGATATCCCTCAGATCTCTTTCCGATATCGAAACCTACAAATATCTCGGTATGTCAGAAGCGTTAGGTATAGTAGACAGAGACATAAAACAGTCGGTGAAGGAACGATTCTTTTGCCGCCTGACTAAAGTACTCAATAGTCTTCTGTCGGGTGGTAACAAGGTTCGAGCCTTCAACGGCTGGGTTATGCCTCTGCTCATCTATACTTTTGGCATATTGAAATGGACTCAGACTGAACTTGACGCCCTTGACTGTAAGGTTCGTCAACTTCTTACGACACACAGAATGCGACATCCACGCTCGTCGGTAATGAGGATGTACATCCCGCGGAAATGTGGGGGCCGCGGCTTTTTAAATGCCAAGACCCTCCATAACCGCGAGGTGTGCAAGCTCAGAGAATACTTCCTCCATGCCGACAGTGAGATGCATCGTGATGTCGTAGCAGTTGACAAGAACCTTACCCCGCTCTCACTGGCTAAGGAGAACTGGCACAAACCTACGGTGCTGAGTGCCCTCGAACGCAAGGTGGTATGGGAGAGTAAAGAGCTGCACGGACGGTTCTACAAAGCCCTTACAGGGCCTGATGTAGACCTACTCGCATCCGTGAACTGGCTACGTTTCGGTGACCTCTTTGGGGAAACTGAAGGTTTTGTCTGTGCGATTATGGATGAGGTAATAAAGACGAACAACTACCGAAAGTATATCATGAAGGATGGAACCGTTGACATTTGCAGAGCTTGTCATCGTCCCGGTGAATCCCTTAGACATATACTTTCGGGTTGTTCGCACCTCGCTAACACTGAATACTTGCACAGACATAACCAAGTAGCAAAGATCATCCATCAGCAGCTTGCTCTCCAATACGACCTTGTCGGTCCAGAGGTTCCGTACTATAAGTACGCACCGGTACCGGTTCTCGAAAATGGTCGTGCTACGCTCTACTGGGACCGCTCTATCATCACGGACAGGACTATTCTTGCGAATAAACCTGATATCGTCTTGGTAGACCGGTCGGAACGCCGGGCGATACTTGTTGACATCACCATCCCACATGACGCTAATCTCGTGAAGGCCGAGAAGGACAAGCTTAGCAAGTACCTTGACTTGGCACACGAGATTACCGCTATGTGGGATGTCGACTCAACAATTATCGTTCCGATAGTCGTTTCAGTGAACGGTCTGATAGCGAAGAGCCTTGACCAATACCTTAAGAGGCTCTCGCTAGGCAGCTGGATCAAGGGTCAGATACAGAAGGCGGCTCTCCTGGACTCGGCACGCATTGTGCGGAGGTTCCTCTCTCTGCAGCCCTAGCCACCGACCGTTTGAGCCCTGCCCCGCGGTCGGTGGTCCACCATTTTGGATATATTTTTTACTATAATGTTTTTTTTATATTATTTTTGTACATAGTAGATTAATAATGTTTTAAATTTTATAGTAAAAAATGTATTTTTTATGAGTTTTAAAATGAATAAAGTGTCATAATAATAATAATAATAATAATAATATTTTAAATACATGTCGAACTGTTCGAAAATTTTTGCAACAAGACCCTAACATTATATCTTAAACTGATATTCACTTGGTCTCGGACCCGTGAACTTCAGTAAAACCGAAATTAAAAAAGATAATTTCGTGAAAAAAAATGAAAAGAATATAATAATAATAATCCTGGACGTTATCACACAGCATCATGTAGCCACAAACTAAGCAGAGCTTGTATTATGGGAACCACATGATTGATATACTACATAGATACATTTTTTTTTTGTAAATACATACATATCATACATAGAAAACACCCAGACCCGAGACAAATATCTGCAGAACATGCAAACATTTGTCCCGCAGCGGGAATCGAACCCGCAACCTTCTGCGTCACAGGCGGACCTTCGCCCACTGCGCCACAGAGGTCGTCAAAATGACTAAACCTTTTGAGTTAGTGTAGTGATAACGATAGTGTAATGTAATGATAGCACTAGTCTAATAAAGAACACACGAACAAAGTGATTTCGCCTTAAATAGAGACAGTAAGAAGAATGTTAATGGACACATCCTTAGAATTAAGTCATAATAAATATAGATCAATGTTAAATTACAATTATTAGCCTACAGTAAGGCTCGATCGTAATCTCATAGGGTGCATTGTAAATGTACACTAAGTAATGGAAAAAAAATGTATGAACCACATTATTACAAGAAAGCTTACAAAACTTATAGAATATGTGTAAATAACAAGAAACTCCTCATTTAGAAGCGGGCCGGGCTGCGTCTCGACATCGTTATGCAACATTATCACCCAAGCTGTTTACCCTGCCGCGATGCCGCCTGCCCGCAATCCTCTACTCGACCTATCTGCCGCATACGTTGAGCGACGAGCGGAGCGGAAAAGCTTTTCACTGATGTAATATACATTACATCCCAACAAGTCATCAATTGACACTTCTTCACACGAACGTCACCATTCAAACTCAGGGCGAGGCAGGGGGAGGCGCGGGGTCCGGGGAGGTGTCTCGTACATATGTATGACGAGTGATAAAACATTATATCTCAAGATGTAATATATATCCCACAGTGAAAAGCCGACTCATAGTGATTTCAAAAGTTAAATAAAATTATAAGTATCAATACGTCATCATTTATCATATTCATGCGTGACATAGGTAGACGTAAATTATGCAGGGTTGGTAATTTAGACATAACATTTGTATAGAAATTATACAACAATACACACTTTTTGTCTTTCTACTGATTTCTATCAGTTATCTTTAATCTGTTATAACAAGAGCACTAGGAACTATTTAATTTTCCAAGTATTTCATATTAACATACCTCGCTAATTTTCCAAGTTTCAAATAGTTTCTTGGGGATGTAAGGGGTTCTCGATGTCTGGGACCCAGGCAAACATAATCTGCACATGGTGCATCCTGCTAACTAACGGAACAGGGCTCTGGCGGCCGGCACATTACGGCATTACGCATCTACATCGACATAGGAAAATTTCCTGGCCATCGACGAGCAGCAGCGTCGGCGGTGGGAAAAGCTATGCCCTGCAATCCTCGCCCCATCCTGCATGCCCTGAAACCTGGGCTATCCTGGAATTCTAGCAGCGATGCTGAGTGGACTATCGTTATATCGAAGTGTTGAGATGTCTTTACGCATTATGAATATCCGAGTACAGGAATTGATCCGAAACCTGTCGTCTTCGATCAACAAGCCTGTCGTCGTTATTGAAACTTATTTGTTTCGGAGTAAGCATACTTCGGGCAGAATTCGTAGTTAGGTAGAAACAACTTTGAGAAAGAGGCCAAGCGGAGGTTGGGTTGCATTTGAAAAGCTCCGTCGAGTTTTCTCGTCACCCATACCGCAATGTTTGAAAACGAAAGTTTACGCTGCCGCTGCTCGTCCGCAGGCCACCTCATTACCGCCTCATTAGCCCGAGCTGCACCTTAATCATACTCCATTTCTGCTTTTTATATTCCAAGATTTTCTCGAAAATGTGCAGCTGCGAACTTCTGCGAAGTCGTTTAGTATCGTTCATTTTAAACAAAGCTTCATCCTTGATATTGAATAAGGACCTTGTGAACGTGTGAAGAGATTCAAGTATCCTATATTAGAAATGCAAAAGTAGTCAGAATAAATGTATGAATATGGATGAATGTTTTTTACACTTTCACGCAAAACCTACAGAACGGATTTGGATGAAACTTAGAATATCCATAGTTTGTGATCTGGATTAACACATAAGGTACTTTTTATCTCGGTACCACGCGAGTGAAGCCGTGGACCGAAGCTAGTTAGTTATAAGAAAAAATAAAATAAATAAACGGAACATCACACACGGTCAATTGATCCCAAACTAGGTAGAACCTGTTCAATGGGTACCAGAGAAAATATAAATAGAATAAAAAATAGAAAAAGTTTATTTGCAACGATATTATGTATCTACTTGTAAACTGTTGTAAACTCTTATGGAGTTCAGAGACTGATAAATATACATAAATACTTGTAAAACATCCAGACACGGAACCAATATCCATGTTCATTGCAAAAATGTTTGTCCCGGGCAGGAATCGAACCAGCGACCTGCAACTCAGAAGACTACCAACCGAGTTATGGCCAGTCAAATAGTTATGTTATTATAGATAGATAGATATAACTCCATTACACAACATACATAGAAATAAACTGCAATAAAGGCATTCAAAAAATGTACAATGAGCGACCTTATCGCTTAATGCGATCTCTTCCAGGCCACCTTTGGATGGAGAGAAGCTTCAAAAGTTATGTTTACACATAACTTTTGAAACTATCATGGCTGTGATCATAATAAATTAATATCGGGATATATAATATACTAACGAGATATTTATCATGATTTGTGAGTTGTTTCCCCATAATTCGACGCAGTTGCATGCGCACTGAACACGGGCGAACTGAAGCCATTGTCAATCCATGGTAATATCCCGTTATTCTTATTAATAACTAGCTGACCCGCTCGCAACTTCGTTTGCGTTTATACTCTTTTTTTACATATGTCCTTTCATGTGAAATGCTTCCCAAGCCCGGTAATTTGACATAAGAATGGAATAAAAAGTACCTACATATTACTACATTACCTACCCCGTGTTGTAGTAATATGGAGGTACCTGTTCCCGCTCTCACTCCTTTTTTCGTTCCTGTTTCCGTTGGCAACCCGTCGCCAAGTTAACAGCCGGTATAGGTATGATGAATTTTTATATGCCTCACTCTTGATTATGATTGGTTACCCATGCAAACTTTCATCACATAAATCACCCTCTTTAAGTTTCATTTTCGCTACAAAAAGCAGCAAGTTCTTCTCCAAGGTCCTAACCATGGTTCAACGCTTTAGGTGCTTATTTATTTTCGTTATAGTCTCTGTTAAATATCTCTAAATGTAAAAAAAAACTTTCTATCCCGTGGTATTCAAATATCCAAGCACAAATGAATAAAATTGAAATTTCGAATTCTAATCCGATTTAAATATTATTTTTTATTTGACATTCCAATTTTAAAGAGTATCGCATTGCACCAAGCTTTTAAGGCTCCCCCACACAGGTGTGTTATTATCGGCGATAATATCGCATGCGTTATTGCGATAAAGCGTCCCAATTCCTTGCACATAATTGCGTTTTCGTCGCAGTATGTAACTTTTTAGCCATCCTAATACATAATGAACTAAAATTCTACAGATCTCACACTACGCGCAACTATCAAAGGCATTGAAAATGTAATTTAGAATTTATTTCTCGACCCAGAAAATTGATGAATTTTGACAAATTTTGGAAAATCTCAAAAAATTACCACCCGATTTTGGAAATTTAAATTGCACTTTGAAGCCCTCCGGCAGACGCAAATATTGACATAATTGTGACCGATCACTTTATTCAATTACACATCTTTTTTTAATGCATGTGTCGAATTTACTTTTCATGTATGGAGTTTCAAAATTGTGAAGAAATTCACTTTGTGGCAAATGTACAACAACCCCTCTTATATCTGTGAAACTACAGGCAAATGTCAGAATTTCATGAATGGGGGCTATACTCGATCAGAAAAACTTAAACATTTTCAATATTTGCGCATGCAATATTGTGATATATTCTGTTATATTGTCTGATATTATCGCCAATAATAACGTACCTATGCTCACGCACCTGTGTGTAGAAGACTTTACGTGAGAACGTTTTTGAATAAATTTGGAATGAGTTTTCAAACACGACAGTGTCAAAATAAAATGGCATAATATGTGTCACTAAGGAGTATTGATATCAACTTCGATGCAAATCACCCCTAAAAAACTTTGTACCACTTTTTAACCCCGTTAGGCGATAAATTTCAATAATATACGAAACACGTCTTTCATCAATTTTGTTAAAGAATGTTTATGCAAAATTTGAAGTAGATTGGACCAAGGAATCACGTTGTTCCATACAAACTTTGCCCACGTTTTTCACCCCTTTAGGGGTAGAATCTCGGAAAATTCTTTCTTATCGGATGTCTACGTTATACAAAGAATACGCCCTCCAAGTTTCAGGTCTTTACGATCAGCGGTTTAGGCTGTGCGTTGATCCGTCAGTCATTCAGGACAAAGGATTTTATTAGTATAGATTACCCTCCATAAAGGTATTTTTTTCGAAAACCTGGTATGCGGTCTTTTATTATTTAATATTCAAAGTGTTCTGACGAAGTTTCAATAAAATCACACCACGCGTTAAGATTTTCCCATACAAACTTTACCACCCCATTGCAACCCCCTCAAGGACTATTTCAAATTTTCAATGACACCAATCTTCATTGTTTGTATGGAATATTACATGTCCCAGGTTTCAAGTTTCTAAGTTCAAGGAATACGATTTTTCATACAAACATTTTTACCCCTTTTTAACCTCTTAGGGGTTGAATTTCCCAAAATCGTTTCTTAGTGAGCGCCTACACCCTACAAAGAATACTTTTGCCAAATTTCAGATCTGTAGACCCTGTAGTTTCTGAGATTTCGTGATGAGTGTGTCAGTGAGTGAGTGAGGATAGTTCTCTTTTATATATATAGATTACTTGTAAACATAATAAAAGAAGGTCAGTGCATATTGGTGAGTTTTGGGAAGCCTATGCCCAGCAGTGGGTCAAAAATGGCTGAAATAATGATGATGACTTCTAAACATGTTCCTGTAATGTAATATTCGTAGATACATAATTATAGGTTTGTGATTACTGGATGGGATACAAAATATAGACCTAGACTAATTATTGTCTTTTATTACTTTTATACCTAGACTCTAGTATTAATAAAAGACAATAACTGCAAAAAGGTCCAAGGTCCCCTATTTCTTCCCGAGAGTACCCAGCGCCCGGCCTGAAGCTCATAATAAGTAATTTATCTAAGACCCAACACTATCTCATATACTATAAAATACGTTTTTTGTCACTGAAAAACAACATTTTATGGTTTCTATCATCCTTCACCGATAAACGACAGTTTTCGAAGCGAAACCACCAGATCTTGATTACTTCCCCTTTTATCAACCAACACAATCTCATAGGCGAAGGATTATTCAGTCTTAGGACTCTAAATATACTTCTAAGCTAAGGCTAAACTGAACGGTTAAAACAATAATATTTAAAGATTTTGATTTTATTTAAAAATGAAATTGATTACTTGCATTTAAAAATTTGGTCCATGCCCAGCCAAAAATAGCTAACTTCCTATTCTGTTACTAAGTTATTATTTAAAAAAATATGCTGAATACGCACAGCATTCATCTAGCCCCTAACTCAGCAGTACTTATAATATATATAGATAGCAAAACGTATAATGCGAACCTCATGATTAGTATAGCATTTATATTTTTTTTTTGTAACTAAGACTAGAGACTAAATACTACACTTGACATATTTGAATATATATTGGCATACAAACGATTACTATTTAATCGTTTAAAAAAATGTTGGATGCCGTGTCCAGTAGCGAAACCTAAGGCTCAATTTTATTTGTTTATTTTGTAGATACTGTAGTAACTACGGTAAAAGATGTCAGCGCTTTCGTCGACTTGTCTTATGAAAAATGGACTCAATTGGGACTCGGGAACTTGGGAACATTAATCACCTCCGAGGCGATCAGACGCGATCACTTCTGATGACCGAGGGGGAAAGTAGAACTTGTGACGTTGCTTTAAAGTTCAAAATGGCAACTGACCTGAGACGGGTCCTATGAACTGTGAATGATTGGGTCTGCTGCTGGGATTAAAATAACATTTCAACAAAAAAAGTATACTTACCTAACTAAGCACATGTTGATGGCAACACCCGATCGGTTATTTTCAGAATGGTCTGAACAAAGAGGTTGGATTTTTTTGTTTTTTTCTGGTCTGACAACAACCGATCGAGTTACAATTGAGTTTTACCACTCTCATGTCCGATATTTGTTAGTCGTATAGAGGCCTCATGTATTTAATTAAAAGTAAAGTTCAATGTACTCAATAACTTTTCAAAACTTGTTAAATTCGACGCTATTTCCAAAAGGCCTCACCAAGATTCTGCGAAATAATTTCATGTAAACTTAGCTCAAACACAATTAACTTACTAATTCTTCAAAGGCAATACCAGTCAGAATAATATAAGGCTTTGATAGAATAATAAAACCTCAAATACCCTCACTTAATACTTCTTTGAAACCACAACTTAAAAATGCAGAAAGTGAAGGTAGGTAATAAAATTATTCATGTCCGTTGAGTTTTGAAGACGATTCAACAGTCTTAATACATAAATGGAACAATCAAGAATGTCTCGTTTTCGGTCGGTAATGTGTTTGCAGTGTAGCGAACTAACGCAACGGACTAAAGTTGCCAAGTCGGTCCAAATAATATAGAATGAGGTGGAATCTGTCAACAAACTTCCCACTTTAAGCATTTATGAAGCTGAATTGCTATTGCTTTGAAACTTCTTGAAACTGTTCAAGAGAATTTAATACCTACATGTTGAATGAGTATATCCCCATCAAATTTTTGAATATTTCGACGTCAAAGTATATTTTTACAAGTACCTACTTTTAATGAAAAGTCATAACCATTTTTTTTATTTGTTATTATTTATAGACATTCATTTTAGGCTCGATTTTATTATGATTACTATCGAGTTAAATTTGATAGACACAAAAAAACTATGTCAGACAAGTGCTAATCTTATCTTTGACTTATTTCAACGAGCTAATAAGTATATCGTTCTTGACAGATAAATATAACATCGTAGAGTATAATATAAGAACGGTAATTAGCTACATCTGAAGAATACCCACTTAACATTCCGGATATTGTTTTACCCCTGCCTTAGAAAAGTACAATTACTTATACCTATATGTTCTGATTATAATTCATCGACCTTGGCGGCTCTCCAACCTGTTTATTGAGATATCAAACAGTCGTGACTTTTTTGTGGGATTTCATTCCAAAGCCCCTTACGCCCTACGTGGCTTTCTATGTGTGTGCCAAATATTGTGATTGTATTATGTCGTTTTACTTATTATATCATCATCATCATCATATAGCCCGTTAACACCCACTGTTGGGTGCAGGCCTCCTCTTTATCACGCCACTCTTGCCGGTCCCTCATCCACAGATTCCCAGCTACGTCCACGATGTCGTTCGACCACCGGGCGAGTGGTCGGCCGTCGAGCATCTCTGGGCCACGTCCTTCTTCCGTCATTCCTTCTAGCCAAAAATAAATAAAATACATAATACGTATTTGTTTAAAATTAGCAGTAAGTACATTTACCCAAAGTAACACAAAACAATTGTTTGGGGCTATATGACACTGGGTGATGGTCGGAATTATTTAATTTATAAAAATGATGAATAGACATCAAAATCACTCTAATATTATAAATGCGAAAGTTTGTGTGTGTGAGAGTTTGTGGTCGGTTCGCTCCGTAACGGCTGGACGGATTCGGATGAAACTTGGAATATACTTAGTTTAATACCTGGATTAACACATAGGCTACTTGTTATCATAGTACCATGCAAAATCTAGTAATTATGTTGTCCCCTTGAGTTGCTTGTGTATTTAGTTCGGTTAGTTCGGTGGTCCGGTCGGACCTTATGCCAATTTATTAAAAGCTGTTTTAGCTTTTAGGAACTACCAGTACAGACCCGATAGATCCGATAGATCTCCCCGACTGTCTTGCCTGGCAGATAAAACTGCTTATAGGTCGGCCTGTTGCCTGACTTCTGCCTGCTTAGTTATAATAGGCGCCTGTATGAGCTTTTAGTACATAACTCTTGTCCTGTACAATATATTCAATCATTTAATAAAATCTGCACCTCATGTACCTATTTTATATTTAAAACATATAAATCCGGAACTTCCCGTTAGTTTATCAAATGCTTTTGAATACGCTTGGCAAAGGATAAATGTATTTGATCAGCTAATTAAGTAATGAAACATCGTCATTTAACTAATATTCTCATAATCCGCCATTCATGATCGTGCTTAATCACATGCAAATAATACGCGTTCCTACAATTTGAGGGCCATACGAATTTGGATATTCCTCATCATCATTATCATCATCATCAGCCTATAGCAGTCCACAGCTGGACATAAGCCCTTAATGAGCGCCATTGCGCCCTGTCCACAGCTAGACGAATCCAGCTATTTGGATGTTATTATTAGTTAATAAATATTTATTAGTTTTTTGAAAACCTCGAACGTCGTCAACAAAATAATTTTAAATAATCATAGTCGTCAACTTGGCAAGATACATTCTCGAATTTATTGATTTATTTGCGCTTTTCAAATCAAAAATGTTTCACTAGACTGTAAATCTAAACTGAGAACCTCTTAACGCCTTGACTGCTGGCCTCGGACATAATGCTACGCGCCATGCCCGAAGAGGGCGGGCTGTTGCACTGCCACAGTTGTGTTTTCAGCACTCAAAGCGTTAATCGAAGTTGACCCATAATTTTCAGCGTCATTCTTTTTTCTTATATGCTAGTGGTCAACTCTGGAGAGGACAGAAATGACATAACATTATAAACCTTCGTCCCATATAATAAGATGATACACTTTAGAACAGTGTCGCTGTAAAAATTGAACCAGTCGACGAGTGCCTTGTCATCTATTAGGAAGCGCTTTCTAGTTAGACATCGTACTAAACGAATACATCTAAATGCAGGTGACTGTACGTACCTAGATTTATGCGTAACTGTACAAGTAAATATCATAAAACTGTGTACTCACACGTAACAAAGTCAATACACAGCCCTGTTACCTAACTTCTTCGAACAGGCTTATTCCTGTGCGTGTGTAGTCCCAGGCCAACAACTCCGGGTCATTAGCAGGCGTCTGGGAGTGCGTCTGTTGATTGTCCTGTGTTTGCGAAAGACGCCGACTTTATTATTTCTGGGTTTGGTGTACATAGGACCTAATAGCGAGCAGTAATTACGGCTAATATTACCGACGTGGATGTGTGCAGCGCTGGCGTATCGACACAGAATAAGAAATAACATCACCGTATCGATTGAAAATGAATAAGTGATGGTAATGAGATCATGAGCCTATGATGCTATCGATTTTATTGAATTGCGGTTAGTTCGTATAAAGATGTTACTTAGGTATCTATAAAACTAAAAAAACTTTTTTTTTGACGTTGACATCTAATGCAGTTACTTTATTTTTCCGGAATCGTGGATATATATTATACTGGTTTCCGCCCGCGGCTTCGCTCGCGTGGTATCGGCATAAAAAAGTACCCTATGTGTTGATCCACGTCACAAACTGTGGACCTATATATTGCAAGCTCTATCCAAATCCGTTGAGTATTTTTTGCGTGAAAGCATACATCCATACTCACGAAATTACGAATTGATAATATTGGTAGGATTGATTGAAAACAGTATTTTTTAAATCAAGGGTCCCATCTAATGCCGGGTGTTAACAAACAATGCTAACGAACCATAAACAAGGTTTCAAACACCCTCAAAAAGCATTTAATTTTGCTTTGCACATAATCATTAAGAATAAATAAAAAAACAAAATAACCATGAGTAGGAGGGGTCCATTTGCTTATTAATAAGAACATAGAATTAAACTTGGCAATTTGTGTACTTAAAGTTAGCAAATACTAGAAACTGAGTGAGGTTGCAAATCCAAGTATAGAAATGCACCACAAGGGTATTAGAACTTGCATTCAAGCCACAAGACTTAAGATGTTACTTAACAGTAAAGTGCAATGAAGACTTAATGCATTTGGAGCTGAAGCTGGTCTTGGTGGAGATAAACACAATTTACCTCTGGTCCGTTCCACTTACGTTACTGGTCTTTGTTTAGTCACATTGCAATAGATTAATTTATTTATAGTGAATGCCTCGCGACTTTATCCGCGTTTTTGTCTTCTGTCTTCAGGCTCTTTTCTGAAAATACTTTCTTAGTGCTGAGCAGTCAGCCTATTAGTTAGCTTTATTACGTTGTATTTGTTGTAGTTAATGAGTATGTAGGTGCATATTTCTTTAAAAAAAATATTACTTAGATATCTATGAGGTCTTTCTTGCGACTACTCTTCCAAAACCACAGCTGGCACAAGTATAGAATGGCTCCCGGTAGCCTTCGGAACGCGGAAATGATCGTTGGTAACATTTACAAAAGGTCTAACTATAGTTACCCTACTAGTTTCCTGCAATATAATGTTCCAGTTCAAAGCAATGTTAATTTATTTATACATTGACTTAGTGCACTTGTAGCGTGACGTTGCACAATTCGTTTACAACATATTCTAAATTCTTTTAAATATTTAATTAATTCATTATTCAAAAATATGTTTAGAATAAAAGACATTCAAATGCTTAGGATGGTGAAGCCTGGTTGTGGTGCACAAGTAGACCACGTAAATATAGTTAAAAATTTTAATCACGATTATTTGGGAGAGGAAAAGTATAGTTTCAGTTCACGGGAGCTCTCGAGTGCTCAGTTATGCAGCACAATAGCAAAATTCATCATTCTTCATCCACACATCTTCTCACATCTTCATCTCATTCTTCATAGTTCTGATCAATAAAGAAAATTAGAAACTTACCCAAAGAAAGTACATTATCCTAATCGACGTGTAATGTTCCACACTAATTAGTTGTAAACTATAATCTCACAAGTTCATGTTTGCATGCTCTGCTCATTACGGAGGAGTTTGCTCAGCGAGTAAGAGCTCTACTCGAGGCGACTGATTACCTATTCAACTTTTCCAATAAAGTTCGCCTTCACCATTATGAAAGCACATACAAAAGTACCCGACAGGTCCGAATTCCGAAGGTTTAAATTAAACCTGCCTTCTTTTATAGTTCTTATTATCGTAACTTTTTTTGTTTATAACACTTTCACGGTTGATTAGTTAAGCTTAAAGTTAATCGGTACATCTTTATATTTATCATACATGTTATAAGAGGTACAGAAAAGTACACAGGGTACTTTTCATCCATTATAAAGTACTGTTCTCGAGGGATAGGGATATAATAAAATAACTTTTAGAGTGAAGCCGCGGATGGAAGACGCAAATCCAATATACCTATACAATAAGAAAAAGAAGAATAAACTTTTTCTCAAACCTGTAAATCGTCTGTTTTGCTTTGCTGTAATCATGAGGCGTGCTTTTAATAACAATGTTTTTCTTTTATTTTCAGGTAAGAACGAGCACATAAAACTTGCTGACTCGAAACTTTGAAGTCAAGTTTGCAGCAATTTTATTTCCCTAGGTTTGATGAGTGGCGGAAAGGGTTAGGGTCTAATTTGACACCTAGTTAGATAAATATAATAAATAAATAATGCTGGATATTTTCACACAATAATATATAGCCCTAAACTAAGCAGAGCTAGTTTTTTGGTTACGATATGACTGATGTACTAGTTGTATGTAATACGGTATGTTTTGTATGTCTAAGTTTTTCTCTAGGTTCTCAATTTTTTCAATCTTTGAGTGATTTTCCACAGCCTTTGAATTCGTAGTCCCAGACCTTACGTCTCAAATAGTAAATTTGAGTAGGTAACCCAGTTTAGAATGATGAAGGAGCACTTCGCCCCAACTCGTCCAAAAACATGGACGTGCCAACTTGCCGAGTGATGCCAGTTTTAATTAATTTTGTTTGTCAAATCCTGATCGGTCGGATCCTCGATAATCGACGCTCGAGAGGTGTTAGCGATTAGAGCTAATTGTTCCATTAACACGGGAAAACTATTAAAAGTAAACCAGCTTTTTATTTTGATCATTCTGCGAAGGACGAGAGTAATTTTTTTGATATGATCTTTTTTTAAAATCACTATTGAGTACTTTGAATAACGGTGTCTGTTTGCTAAACTGACATTTCATTAATGAATTAGAGATTGCTTTGAAAGCGCTTCGCTAAAAACGTCGAAATCCTTGCCATTAATGTTTTTGGTGGTAAAATTTTGAAAAGTAGACAAAAATGGCTGGCAATATATAACAACCCAACACATCAACCCAAACACACAAAGTGCTGTCGGGCTGTCTGTCTGTAGGTCCAGACTAGACAGATAAGCTGTCAGACATAAGTACATATACAAAAACAACTTAGTATGTGTATAAATTGAAAAAATAATTCATCTTTTTAGTACGATCTGGAATGTTTTTCTTAATTTTGACCTAAAAAACTTGAACAAAAAGTTATATTTATTTATTATTTTAAAAAAAGCCCGCAATTAAACGACTTATAACAGATATAATATTTCAATTCTGCTTGTCTTTATATCAGTGGTGTCAATCAATAACAGAAAAATATATTTTAGAACTGAATCAAATATGATTTCTGCTCGCAATCAAAAATAATCTGATGCAGTAACAACGATTTTTTCATCTTAAACTTCTAAAGGGATTATACTAGTTTCAGTAGGAACTACGAAACTCTAAACCGTAGCTCCTGTAGAGCCTACAAAATTTTCCGTACCTTCTAGAGCTCACAAAACTTTTCGCAAAGATAAATTGCAATGTTAATCATTTAAAAAGTAGGTTCTATTCCATCCCCCTTATTAAAACGTAAAATCGAGTCGCAAGCCTGTCATTACCCACCACGTGACAAACGTAGCCGTAAACCGTAGAATCGTAATAAAGTAGGCAGCGTCTCGCGGGAGTGCAGGCTGTACCAGATGTGATTACTTTTACTTTTAATGCCCATTTCTACGTGGGACATATTTCGTTAGGCTTTTATGCTGATATTCTTCTTGAAACTTTATTTTGGTTTCAAACTCGAGCAACTGATACGCATTTATCAGTCCACTGCTGGACATAGGCCTCCCCTAATGAGCGCCATTGCACCCTATCTTCAGCTCGACGAACGCAGCTTCTACCTGCAGCCTCATCGCTCCACCAGGCCGGATGGCGTCCTACACTACGATTACAGAGCTGCGATCTCCACTCAAGAACTCGTTTACCCCAATGGTTATCGTTTCTTCGGCAATCTCAAGTTTATGCCTCCGTTTATTTTGCTTCGAGAACAAAAGACGTAACCGAAACTGGATAGAATCCTAGTGTGGTAGATTATGTATGAGATTATCGGATGATTATGTTATATTTGACGATTTCTGTGGCGCAGTGGCAAGATCTACCTGAGACGCAGAAGGTTGCGGGTTCAATTCCCGCTGTGGGACAAATGTTCGCCCTTATTGCAGATATTTGTCTCAGGTCTGGGTGTTTTCTATGAACTATATATACAACGTTATAGGTTAAGTCGACCTAGATCCTGGAGGGAGTTATAGCTTCCATAATTCCTGACTGATTTGACTATGGAACATATATATTGGATATATATTGGACTTTTAAGTTTTTTTAAAAACATACCGATATTTTTGTTAGTTAGTTCTTGTTCTACGTGTCCGCCTCTATTTCGCACACAAATTCTTATTCTGTGTCTTAATCCACTTTATAAACGTCATTTTTTACCTATTTGGATTGTTTTATTGTTTTCTGACTTAAATAGCATTTTTTTATACTACTGCCTAAGACCCTTTCATCTTAGTTTTTTCTAAGAACTCTGATAATATGCAAATAATGATTTGTTTTCCCATTAGCGAGCCTCTCAATGAGAAAACTCTCGAATTTCGTCCGATTTTAAATCCTTTTCATAATCTCAACGGGATATTATAAAAAGTTGAAGATGATCATTTCGTGCAGCCGCCGAAAACGCGAGATTTAAAATTACGAATCGAATACGTAATTAGATTTGTATTTTAATAGCTTTTCGATTTACTAAAATATATGATAACTGGTTCAAATTGTTGTGTTGATCTAATATTAGCATCGTAAAGTAAAACTTTTATTTACTCAAGCGAAGACCCTTCTCGTTCAAACAGTTACGTGAACTACTCAAACCAAACAAAATACAAACACCAGCCGAACCGCTTGCAACTTCAGTTGCGTAGTCTAACCGTCTGTCTGTCCTTCAATTATCAAAATAAAACATAGCCTATGACATTTCCTCTTCGAAAAAGTTTAGCATCTCGATGCATTTCCTGATAGCGAACCTCCATGGCGGTGGTTAAAGATATCTTTGAATTGAATAATTAGTCTGTTTTGAATTTATTTATTCATACTATATTCAAAAATGTACACTGTAAAAAACATTGCGTTTGTGTCAGTGCCCACAGTAACAACGTAAATTATTTTATTTTATTCTTATTTTATCACCTCGTCGACCGCATCTTCATATACCAACAGGTGAAATGGCGGACATAAACTTTAGAAAAACACAAATCATTAGCCAAATTTATTAGCTACAAAACTAAATAAAAGCTAAAATTCTTCGCTACCCTCTAAGTTGTTGTTCCGGAATAAACTCGTTATAAACATAATATATAAACGGTAACGTATAACTTTACTTCTGCTTTATTATCGTTAAACTAATCCGTTCGCAACTGAGTTTGTGTGTCCCTTCACGTTAGCATTCAAATAATCTAGCGTCCTATTAAATTAATTAATTTTGTATTTGCATAATCAATACTCAACACTCAATCATTTCTTGCGTTCTATAATGTAATTATACGGGTGTAAACAGCTTTTTAAGATAATTATAGACCCTGTTGAGCACATGAATAATAATATATTAACTGGATCTACATTACATCTGTCACTGGAACTACTAGTGACACCACTTATAAACAAACTCACAGACTTACAAAGAATATTATTATAAATAGGTTACGTTACCAGTATGGAAAGTAACACAATTCTCGATATGAGTGAGATTAGACGCGTAATTGAAAGGGCACGATTTGCGGGCGCCATTACCATAATCCGACAGATTATGTTAAATGACGCCGCGAGGAGGCTGATCCGGCCTCTAGACAAGACCACTAGTGCGAACGTGAGCGATTCACACACAATAACATTGTTCTTATAATATTTATTACCATTTCTGTTTCTTTCAACGAATTCAGGTGAACTTTTGTCTGTTAAATGCCTGTTTGAAGGTAACGTACATAAGGTGATGGCATGTTAGACGTCGACTGTGGCTTTTATTTTGAGAATCACTTTATTATAATGTTTTTAAAATAATATGTGAATAATGTTGATTATAGCAATCATACTTTTGCGCCTCAGATTTATAATCTAATACCTTTAAACGAGCAATTCTTGTATATATAACACATATAATCTGAATCTCGGAAACGGCTTCAACGATTTTCATGAAATTTTGTGTTTGGGGGGTTTCGAGGGCGATAAATTGATCTTACTCGGGTTCATATAAAAAACCGAGCAAAGATTAGTCATTGGTCAAGATTGGTATTTTGGATTAGGTGCTTATTTTAATAGGTGTTGGTGATTAATAATATAATTCATTTAGATTAATTTAGAGGAGTACTTAGAAGGGCTGGTACTCACAATATTGTCCGATATATTATATTCAAGACGACGTTACGGTACGCAACGTATACCTTAGGGCTAGGGGATAGGAACCGTGCGGGGCGCGGGGCGCGGATGGGACGCTTCAATTATCTACTGATGAAATAAACATATTAATTGCCGTAAACAATTTGATTGCCGTACTTCAAAGTGTCTACATTAAGGGTACCTAGTGCGAGTTTTTTGATCGCGTTTACGTTTACGCAAATTAATATCGAACCGAGGTAGTGGCTTCTAGTGAGAGACGCGTGGTATTGTCTCCTTTACATACAAATTTGCGTAAACGTCAACGCGATCGTGCTGGTAAAAAAACTTGCGCTCGGCACCCTGGTCATAAAGATTAGTAAAATCACTTTAATAAATATTATGAATTGGTTTTTAAAATCGTTTTTGAGTACAAAAAACGGGACCTCAAACCGAGTTTATGATGTAAGTAATTATGTTATTTTGAAATTTGATTAAGGAAGTTTTTTAGATTGCACAAAAGATTGGCTATTTCGACTACTGATAGCATGACAAAAATTAGTCAGCCGGCCTTAAAAATACCTTTGAAATGCCTCGAAATGCATTCGAAGCACAGAAGAACTCGTTGAAAATTTTCCGCACTGGCCGCCTGTATTGCTGAATGCAAGATATCCATAAACTGCGAAAATTAAAAACGGGAGGGGTCATCTAGGTATACTAAGTGTAATAGTAGCTTTAAAATACATGTCATCGATTGAAGCCGATAGCTTGATGACGTGCGCGACTACTCACGCGATAGCGGCGGATCTTACCGGTGCAGGTGTCCAGTAACACATGAGCTTAGGGACATGAATGGGTGAGCCAACTGCCGCCCGCGCCAACGGGCCTTGAGGGGTCTGGCTTACTGGCCGATTAGCAGGTATTGGGTAAACTGTGGCTCAGGTGCCATCGATATCCTATTTATACTGCATTATCGATCATAAATACCCATTAGACCATTACATTACTGGTTCAAGTGGACTACCTGCACAAATAAACACGCACAAAGGAATACAAAATGACATGATTAAAGATTTCCCAGAAAGTAATTGATTAAATTACCGCTTTTACAAAACACTGGCTTTAAAATCAGCCTTCCCACGGTCAATACACTTGTTATTTTCTGCTTCAGGAAACGCTAGAACAGTTAACACATAAAATAAAGATATGGTGCGATACTATGTATATATAAACTCTACATACCTACTACTGTTTACTAATAGAAATAGACAGAAAAACATTTCTTTCTACACAGGTACACAACAAAAATAAATCAATCTACAATGCTACGGTAGAAAATATAAGAGCGCTCAAAAGAGCCCTCATAACAATATCTTAAGAAATTCGGCCGAAAAATCTTTTCTAATCTGCCGAAAGAGTGCGAACTTTTAGGAATAGTGCTAAATACGAAAATTCAATGACCGTTTTTCATCTTCCTTCACGCCCTTGCTAACATGTATACAACTTCTCAGTACCATTTTACGGAGCCTGAAAATACCATTGCGAGCATGTTTTATGGCAGTTGTATCGTGAAGATGAAGATCCTACAGCTCGCCGAGGAGTCATCTGCCACATCCAATTTAAGATAAGTTCTTCGCATCTCACTGGATGGGCTGGGGTGTGCGATGGCAAACAAAAATGCCTTTAAGTTAAAATATGCCTTTTGAAGAGGTAAGATCGAGTTGGTTTATTAGTAGTATTACCCGCATAAGATGACTAGAAAACAAAGGTTGTCGGGTAAGAGATCCTATTGATTTTTTTCATACTTACTTCTTTTCAACGTTAATAATAACATCAGCAAAAGTCTGTCCCGATTTAATAACGAGTCATAATTACTACAATAGATAACAAGCCATTAATAAATAATTAATTCCTTAACTAAATTAGATATCTAAATAACGTTGATCACAAATTATATTCCCTCAATCTGTCGTAAACGATTAAAATATCGGATCAATCAATTCAAACTCTTCAAAAGGAACATATCGATACAATCCAAACATCCCAATCATTTATCTGAAGTGGAATCAATTTATCAGTCGGCGTGGCGTCATTTCTGTCGGCACCAATTTTCTGTCGAGACGCTAAGCGGCGCTTCCGCCCGCTACACGACAAATTGCTTGTATGCGATAAGTGGTGATACCTGCGCCCACCCAAGAATGTATCCTTAGTGGGGCTAAAACTTATGTTTTCAATCGTCAATTTATCACTTTAATGCTAAGAAAACATATTATTTTTCTTTATTCGAAAAGAGGTTTCCTTAAAAGAAAAATAATTCTGTATTCTTAACTGGTTTCGAACCTTTGCTTTCCTTAGCGGCCGAAAGGCTACCTGACGATTGATAAATTAATTAATCAGTGAGAGCAAGCAATGGCAGACTGTGTCGCTAATTTTGTGAAGTTTCGTTATCTTTTTGTGTGAGGGTTCTCGCGGTAACCCCAGTCCTAGCTACGTCCATGTGATACGCAAAAAATTGGTACGAGATGGATACAGAAAGGTTTCCATTGTATTGACTGTGTAGTAAAACGGCGAGTAGTTTCAAATAACTGCAACCTTAAGGTATTGTACTAAGTCTTTGTAATTTAAGTTAATAATCGCTCTCTAAGACGTAAAGCGCGCAGATTAGCATAGTCTTTTTAATTCACCTTCAAAGGGAATTCTGACATGCTGAAGCTCATAATCCTCCTGGAACCGCAAGATCAGGTTGAAAGGAATTCTGAATCCAAACATCATTATTAAGTAAATGTTCTCAAAAGGCCCGATACAAAATACATAAAGCCAAAAAATATGCAATCAGGCCTCACTTTAGCGATGTACAGGGTTATAGAGAGCAGGGTTGGCTCATGCTTATGTCAAATACCAACTGCGTAGTTTAAAAAACCTAGTAACAAGGAATTTACTAAAATATACGAAAGGTGTCCCCCTGCGGTAGCGGTGCCACTGTGTAGCTCGATTTGCTCGCGTCCATAACATAAAAAAATATTTACTGTTTCAATAGAATTGTTTACATAGATAAATTATTAAGAATAGGCTAATAAACCAAACATGTATGTATAGGTCACGATCTGCCAAAACTTCGTACCATATTGGTAAAGATATGGAAACAAATATACCTTAAATAACAATTTAAGAATAAATATTCAACTTCTGTTTAACATAACAAATAGGTGTCCGAAGTTTACGAGAGTTACGTCGTTTAAGAGCGTGCTGTTGGCGCGGCGCGGCGCCGGCGGGATGTTGCTGTGAATAATTCAACGACGTATCGTTTACTGCTTCGACTGCAATGAATAACTGAGGAAACCAACACTCTTCGTGGACAAGTGGAAAATTCTGCGACAAAAGTAAAAAGTGGATAAATAATGCTAAGTATTTTTACACAACAATAAGCAGAACTTAATGCCATGGTAACTTTTCTGCTAAAGTCGGGCTATGGATGATGATGATGAATGAAAAAATCTTCAAAATTAATACTTTTTTCCTGCTCTACTTGACGACAGGTATAAGAGATTAGGGTTATGGCGAGTGTCTCCAACGTCACAAATTGTACTGTAACAATGGGACAGTGTTGGAGAAAATCACTCAATATTTTTATCGTGGACAAATTATTTCCTTTGGTAAAGAACACCAACAAAAGGAGATCACAAAACGTATCCAATTAGGATGGGCTGCCTTTGGTAAGCTAGATGACATTCTAAAGGCAGCCATCCTCCATAGTGTCTGAAAACCCGATCAATTCCCAACAGTGGGTGAAATCAGGCTGTGGATGATGATGATGATGATATTCTAAATAACTGACTATCTTATTTTTTTACTATTTATTTCAAGTTTCATGGCACTCTATCCTCACTCGCCTAATTACAAGTCACTCTATTAAATAATCCTAACCCGTAATTTAGAGATTAGGAAAGCATAACCGTATTTTGAGCCACCCTCGTAATAAATGATAGTTGTAGTTACCTGCTTGTACGACTACGTGTAAATACTAAGTTAGTTAATTAATTTTAGCATTGTTTAATATTGACATGACAGCTATAAATCAGTGCTCACAAGTCACTCGGCCGGTTTGGTTGTTTCACATACTATCCTCCTGTCTCCTCCACTCTCCTGTCAATTTTTATGAATCATTATCATTATCAATATCATATCATAAAGTGTAGCTAGTTCCCATAGTTCATTTTTGGTCCTTCGGGTCGGATCTGCCGGAAAATAGCATACCTTAGACAAAACCACAAAAATTTAAATTACTTTTTTTTTTTTTTTTCTTTGAAGCCGTTAATAAATTATTTTTAGTTTAGTTAACTAAATATAATTTATTAACGGCTTCACTCGCATCAAACCAAAAAATCGCTCTTGGGAATAGTACTTTTTCTGGATTAAAAGATTAGCAATGTGTATGTGAAATTTCATGATGATCGGTTATGTAGATATTATGTTATAGATAGATAGATGGGTGTTGTTAACAAACAAACTTTCTCAATAATAATAGTAGTTTGGATAGGTCAAGTAAGTATAAAAATTAATCTCATAATTATTTCCAAATGAACAGTTGTTGTATGCGTCACTAATTAGAAGCAAACATCTTTTCCAAGTTTAGGATCAAACCTTTGTCCTCTCAGTCACAGTTTGAGATCTTGCGGTCACTAATGAGGTAACATAAGGATATGTACTGTGATCTTTGCTTCCTAAACCGCACGAGCAAGTGGTTCTCTTTTCAAGGCTTTAACAGAGCAAATCTACAAAACGTAAGGTTCTAAAACTATGTACAATCAAAACATCATTTGATTCTCATAAAAGCTTTACTACTCATCGTGATTCCAAGGATCACTTTATTCCTTCGATAAGACTTGTCATAAGTGAATCTAAAATGCGCAGCTGTATAATGGTAGCTACGGTTACGTATTCTAGTGTAGTGGGGAATATTGTGAGGATATGTGTTGCCCTCTCTCAATCAGATACAATTCCAATGCAATTTCCTGAGACGGATGCGAAACGACGCGCCCGCAGCTCAGCATTGGACGACCAGGTTCATTCTGAGATGCACGTGATGATAACACATGGAATAATTTTCATAATATTTAAACTCAAATGATAAAAGTTTTGTTACAGTTTAAACCCATTTGTATTTGTATAGCCAAGACAGACATAAAAATGTACTTATGTAGTAGGAAAATTTGGTCACAAATAATGCGGCAAGGCATACAAAACCATTACAAACAGTTCATTTACAGAAAGTAGGGTTGACTACTACCAATAGTTATAGTGCACCGTTGAATTGTTAACTCCCCGGTACTACTAAATGTGTATATATATGTTATTATTATTTTTATAATATAAATACCCTTGAGAAACAGAATGGACTCACTCTGTACAAATAATAATAATAAAATAATAATAATAAATAATCCTGGACGTTATCACACAGCATCATGTAGCCCCAAACTAAGCAGAGCTTGTATTATGGGAACCACATGATTGATATACTACATAGATAAATTTTTTTTTGTAAATACATACATATCATACATAGAAAACACCCAGACCCGAGACAAATATCTGCAGAACATGCAAACATTTGTCCCGCAGCGGGAATCGAACCCGCAACCTCCTGCGTCACAGGCGGACCTTCGCCCACTGCGCCACAGAGGTCGTCAAAATACAATATTTTTTTTTTAAATATACGATACAACACTCCTGCATACACACCGTGGGTTATCCCTGTGATAACCAGACTCTCAAGAGACTGGGGGGAACATACATACATACCCTTATACTCATACACAAACACACACACACACACACACACACACACACACACACACACACACACACACACACACACACACACACACACATATACATACGTACATACATACATACACATATACACACACACACACACACACACACACACACTTTCATCGTTTCTCTCTCTATTTAAATTTCAGTAGGTTAGACAACTGCACACTGTTTAAATGTTAGTTTTCGCGAGGTCGAATGACTTCCACTGCTTTCGGCAGAATAACAGCACTGAGCCTTTGGTAGTGAAGCGTAATGCTGAGTTGGAGCCGATTTTTTTTTTTTTTTTTTTTATTTCGTTCCTTTCGTTCTTTTTAAATATTTTTACTTGAACACCTAGGTACTTGTCTTGAATTTGTAATGTTTGTGTGTATTAAAGCAACAAATAAATGCCTGTCTGTGTCTGTATCTATTCATTCGAGAAATACTCCCGTGAAAAGTATTCTATTAACGACATTTTAAAACACAAAAGTTGTTATCGACCAATACAAATACAAATATATTTATTTACCAAAAGAACATATTACAAAATATAAAATATAATAATTTTATAACTTTTTTTTCCAATGTTAGAAACGCTGAGATACCAAAGACGCGTGATTCAGCTGTCACATTTTTAGCTGTACTGGAACCTCCCAACTTGTATGTTACACCTACCTACGTCCAACATAGACACGATGGTGTACTTACTTCCTTTTCACGAGATTTGAATAAGTCTTGTCGCCGATGTTGCTGGCGCTTCAGCATTGTCATCAGACTTCATTCAAATGTATTTTACAATGAATCAGCGAAATGACAAGCATTATGATAATGTACAATGCTCATCATAATTTTCCTTCCTCCACGTAACACGTTGTAACGTGAGGACGTATCTAATGTACCGCAGAGGTAAATACGAGTATATCTACATTATGAACGTCATAGAAAGATGTTAGCGTCGGCCGTGACAAATTGGTTAAATTTTAAATTAATTGAATAATTTAAGATTATTTTTCCGTCCATTTATTATTATTTTCTTATTAATTTAGCAGTCTTCAAGTTTGATTACGGATGAGCACAATGTGTTTTTTTTGGTTAATTTATTAAAGCAGCAAATTTATCAGTAAGCCTTTGCATAGTCATAACCATTAGGAAGTATTCAAGTACTTACTCAAGAAACAAACTCTTCAATCCGTCGAAGTAAACAAGAATCGAATCCCATTACTAAAATAGAATTCAAGATTCTGAAGGAAATGCGCTAAAATACTTCTGTTTGCAGCACAAATTGCATTCACGATTGAGACTCGGCATTGAGAACCTCCACCCCTGACACAGATCATCGCATAGTTATTACGGCGACTCTAGACTCATAAATACGCTTACCACACTTTTACCAGCGCAGAAGTTTCTTGCTTGAAAACACTCACCAACAAAAACATAAAATATAACCAACTCACGCTACTCGGCCTGTGTAGCTAGGTATAATGATGAAGCTTACGCGTGTGGTGACTATATCAGAGAGTACTTATAGCTGCTACGATAAGGTTCTAACCCATAAACAAGAAAATTAAAAAGGATTTAAATGGTTAACAAAATGCTTTTCCGAGATGAAACTTCTATACAGATAGAAAGTGAGTAAGCAAGCAGTTGGATCGGAATGCCGATGCCGCCCGGCGGCGCCCCTCGCTCTACACTCAAACTTGTTCGTTGTAATTAATTAACATTACGCGCGTGAACTGTAGCAAGTGCGCTCACGTCTTTAGCTAATATGGCCACTTAAAGTTGGCAGGAATTTTAATTAAGATATTTGTAAATTAATCAGTAAATCTAATTATTATGTTGTCGACTTACAATAACAGTTTGGTGTCGTTGGGCGATTCGATGCATTGAATTGGTATTGCGGTTTACTGTACACACCTATTGTGGATTTGAGAACGAAATCAAATAATGATGTATTTAGAAAAAATGACTCTAAAAACAAATTGCGGTCTTTAGTACCTATTTGCAGAAATAATCAGCTGTGACAGCAAACAGACCATTTGGTTATATGCCAAAGATTTTTAGATATTGAGCCTAATGCAACATTTTTGACAAAAAAAAACAAACGTTTAACCAATATGACACCTGAAACAGATGAAGATATGGTCCTTTATATAAAGGATATATATGAAGTATATGAAGACTCCAAGATTGTACAGGAGGTTGGCTATATATATCCTGATAGAACAAGCACCACACTTAAACACTATCTTATATTTACCACGGGAAGGGTCCTGACCTGACCTACCCCTGACATTAGCAGCGCTGCAGCGCTTTTGAACGCGTATTTTTATCGCCCTTTTAATGCCTGCAGCGCTGCACAGGCGTGAACAATTAGAGCGAGACGAGGTGATTATAGGTACTATTTCTTTATTATGACAAACTTTGTTATTCATCATCGGTCGACAGAAGTACACAGCCAGTATATTATAACACACACACACACACACACACACACACACACACACTGCCCATAATCCCCACGCTGGGCATGCGGGTTGGGGATCGCAAGGGCACAGCTTTTCGCACGTCACAGTATTTCGGACGCTGCTGCCCGTTGACGGCCAAGGAACTTAGCTGTGCTGGCATTAAGCTGCGTTATGCCGCAATCAGCCGGCTGCCAGAGCCCTGTTTGTTAGTTAAAGTAAAGTAAAGTAAAGTAAAAATTCATTTATTCAGTAGGAACTGTATAGTACACTTTGAAACGTCATTTTTTTTTAATTTACCACCAATTCGTAACGTGACCAAACAGAGAAGAATTGGCAAGAAACTCTGCTTGGCTTATATTTTTTTAACGTCATTGTACTTAATATCTATTACATTGTTTTTGATGGAGTTGGAGGCAGTTTCATCCCAAGCTTTTTTGTCATCTAAATAATCAGATATTTTATAATAAGCTTTATTACATAGATTACGTTTAACAACATTTTTGAATTTATTTACAGATAGATTAATCACATCATTTGGTATTTTGTTAAAAAATCGTACAGACATCCCTTTAAAAGATTGACTAACTTTATGGAGCCTTACAGTGGGAACAGCTAGTTTATCTTTATTTCTAGTGTTAACATTATGATAGTCGCTATTTTTCTTGAACATATTAATATGTTTTCGGACATACATTAAGTTTTCATATATATATTGGCACGGCACTGTCATAACATTTATTTCTTTAAACTTAGTTCTAAGTGATTCTCTGGGGCCCATATTATAAATTGCACGAACAGCCCTCTTCTGCAACACAAATATGGTGTTGATATCTGCAGCATTCCCCCACAACAAAATGCCGTACGACATAATGCTATGGAAGTAGCTGAAATAAACTAGTCTAGCCGTTTCTACGTCAGTAAGTTGACGGATTCTTTTGACTGCGTATGCTGCAGAACTGAGTCTGTTCGACAACCCATCTATGTGAGCGCCCCATTGAAGCTTATTATCTAAAGTTATGCCTAAAAATACAGTACTGTCCACAAGATTTAGATCTTCATCTTTTATTTTAATGTTAGGTTTAACTTGTTTAACATTTGGTAATATAAATCTCATACAATTTGTTTTAGTCTCGTTCAGTAATAAATTATTTACATCGAACCAGTTAACAACTTTCGCTATTGCATTGTTCACGTCGTCAAAATTTGTCTGCCGTCGCTTTAATTTAAATAAAAGTGACGTGTCATCCGCAAACAATACAATTTCGTGGTTGTCTCTCACAAGTTGAGGTAGGTCGTTGATGTAAATTAAAAATAAAAATGGTCCAAGTATTGACCCTTGCGGAACACCCATCTTTACTACAGATCCCGGAGAACATTTTCCATTTACGTTTACTTTCTGTATTCTATCAGATAGGTAAGAAGTGAGAAGGGCTAAAGCCATACCCCTGACGCCATAGTGATCTAGTTTCCTGATTAATGTTTCATGGTGTACGCAGTCAAATGCCTTAGACAAATCACAAAAGATGCCTAAAGCATCATGTGAGTCCTCCCAGGCATCGTAGATATGCGATACCAACTCAACACCGGCATCAGTTGTTGATCTGCCCCGCGTAAATCCGAATTGTTTGACATCTAGTAAGTTGTTAAAGTTAAAATGGCTTTGCAGTTGACTGAGAATAAGCTTTTCAAAAATTTTACTAAATGTTGGCAGTACTGATATCGGTCTAAAGTTAGTAGGGTCAGAACTACTACCGGATTTAAATAAAGGTGTTATTTTACTATGTTTCATTAAATCAGGAAACTCACCACAGTCAATACATTCGTTAAATATAAACGCTAGTTCTGGTGCGACAATGTCAATTAACGATGTTACAACGCTAACAGAAATGCCCCAGAGATCCGTAGTTTTTTTGACATTTATCAGTTTGAATGTTTTAATAATATCATTACTGTTTACATATTTAAAATAAAACGGTATTTCACATTTTGGTACATTTTTATTTAGTAATGAATCCGCAATTATAGGAGAAGAGTTTAAGGATCTTGTGGTAGAAACTGGAATGTCTGTAAAAAAGGATTCAAATGCTTTGGCAACATCACCATCTTGTTTGATGATGGTATTACCAATATTTAATTTATAATCCTTAATGTCATGTTTGACTTTTCCAGTCTCACTGTTTATTATTTTCCAAGTGGTTTTAATTTTATTACTACTGCTTCTAATTTTTGAACTAATATAATTAGACTTAGCCGCGCGACATACATTTTTAAAAATTTTTGAGTAATTTTTAACTTTATCTTTAAACTCTTCACTAAAATTATACTGTTTTTCACTGTAAAGCTCATACATTCTTTGTCTGCTTATGTGAATTCCTACTGTTGCCCACTCACAGAATGTAGGACTGTCAGAGACCATGATCGATTTAGGTTTAAATATTGAGCTAAATTCTTTGATAAAATTATTAAAAAAAGAATTATATAAATAATTTGGATTATTATTTTGATATGAAAAGGGTGATCTATTTAACAAATTAGATTTAAATTTTTCTAATCGATGCACAGTCACTGGTACAAAAGTTATTTGCCGTTTTACATTTTTCTTTATTTGATTTTCTATTTTGATTAACTGACCAAGGTGGTCTGATTTTATGTTACTAATTACATTTTTACTTATTATATTAACATTTGAATTTGTAAAAATATTGTCTATGCATTTGGCTGAAGTGTCAGTAATTCTAGTTGGCTCCATAAAGAGAGGTTTTAGATTATATGATTTGAATAAACTAGTAATTTTAGTACTCAATGAATAAACTTCTAGAAAATTTATATTGAAGTCTCCGCATGTTATAATATTTTTGTTTGTTTTAGATATTTTGAACAATATTTCATCCATGACCTTTTCAAAAATATCATATGAGGCGGATGGTGGGCTGTACGCACTTATAACAATGAAACGCTCCAACTCTACGCATGCTATTTCAATTTGGCTTTCAACAGACAAATGGACAATGTCCTTACGTTCTTTAAATTGGATTTGTTTATTTAAAATTATTAATGAGCCGCCTCTTATAGCATGCGTTCTACAAAAAGAACTACCAACTTGGTGGTTACTGAAATTGAACATGAGCTCGTAGCTTTTTAGCCAATGTTCTGTAATACAGATGATGTCTATATTATCAGAGTTCATGAACAATTCTAATTCTAATAATTTGCAACTCAATCCTTGAATATTTTGATGCACCAAGTTAGTATGATTTACAGTTCTGTTTATTTGATTTATTTTACAATGTTTATTAAACTTATTTGAATTGATAATGCTAGAGGCTCCCTCTATTGTCTGATCTAGTAATTTAAATGACTTGGAACAAATTCCAATCTCTCTTTTTGTATGTCAGAACATTGCTCAATAAAAGCAGCCTTTTTAGCCAAGTTCTTGGCTGTTGTACAAAAATAGTAAGATAGCGAAATAGCTATCTGTCGCTTAAAAAAGTTAGAAAGGTAATATCTACCTTTAGTCAAATATTTTTTTTTACTAACAATATTGTTAGAGTCGATCACATGAATTAATTTATTATAGCATGATATGGTATGCAAGGTCATATTTAGCTTATATCGTATGTCATTTTCTGCTTGTGACAAGCTGTTGCTATAGGGGAATGTAAACATCACAACTTTTTTTACTTTTAGTGAACATAATGTATCTAAGTATTTAATTAACTCAGTTTTGTTTATATCACCCCTATTTCCTAGCATTATTATAAGATTTGACTCAGTGTTGAATTTGTATTTTATTACTGATAGCATGATCTCATGCATGTTGCAGTTTGGCAAACAGTTGTTCATTACAGAATGTCCCATTCTCATACCCAATAAATGGCCCATGTCTTTTCCAATTTCATCGCTGAACATTACTGTGTTGACACAAGATGGTGGTGAACTGACACACAGGTAAGACGATAAGGCAGCACTGACTGTTAGCAGGGTGCACCGCGTGCACGTGAGGTTGGCTTGGGTTCCGAAGATGGGATTTGAGCCCCTTATACTCCTTGTATTATAAACATATGCCTTATCCTCGAGCAAAGGCCTTGGGATCTCGTTGAAATTCCCCACATCATCTCAAACCCGGCGGGCAATTTACATTTCAATAAATATAATAAATTAACCGTAAAATATCTTATATCCACAAAAATTATCTAAATCAGGCTCCGTATCTCGTAAGGAATTACCGATGAACCCATGAACAAGAAAATTCGATAAAAGATCATTCGATATAGTTATTAAGTCTTATGTTACAATAAATATACTGAATACTGAATACTAAGTACTTGTAGTTGTGAACATGTACTGTGGCTGAGCAGTGTTGCCTTGTTGCAGATGCGTTGCTGCGTGGCTGCGCTGTGGGCGCTGACGACGCTGGCCGTGGCGGCGGCGGCCGATGACCTCCATCACGATGCACCGCCTCAGGTACCATCTAGAGATACAACAATATTCATCATCATCATCAGCCTATAGCACTCCACTGCTTGACATACGCCTCCCCTAATGAGCACCATTGCGCCCTGTCCTCAGCTCGACGCATCGAGCAGCCTTTCGCAAATCGTCACTCTACCTGGCCGGAGGGCAATAATATATAGTATTGATTGATATTCGTAAGGAATTGTTGGTTAAATTAAATTGACTGATCTATAATCAGTAAAAAAAATAATTTCACCCAACATGGTATGAAAATAAGAATATATAAAATTACTAGTATTCGCCCGCGGCTTCACTCGTGGTATCCGGATAACACGTAGCTTACAGGTCCTAATTTATAAACATTTATTTCTATGTTATGTATGTTTACGTCAATTAAGGACTCTTTCCCAGACTTAGTGACTACCCTCGAGTTCGACACTGAGATTGGCTTTAAACATTCAAAGGCAAAGTAACAATAAATCCAGATATCCACTTGGTTTGTATCTAGGCCTGTTTGATTTCATTCGAGCTGTTAATCTTTATGTCCTGAACTCGGCGGCAGACTGAATAAATTGAATTCAATCAAAACATAACGGAGAAATGAAGGTCGCTCGTCAAACTAACTGACACGTAAAACGTTCGCTTGCCCACCACTATTCTTATTGGTAAAACGTGTGCTAGCCAGTCTAGCCTACAATGATTTAATGGAACAATTACGAGAATATTGTCATAGAACTCACTAAACCTACATACAAGTATATCATTACCCTTTACAAGCCATACAAGAAAAACAACACCAAACAATAAGTTCAAAGCAAGTATTCGCAAATAGAATAAAAACATAATGGCGCAAAGAGCTCGGAAAACTTAGAAACCGTATTTTAAAGAGGTCAGGCGACACTGCTAGCGTGTTAGCGGTTCTAACTATTACTGTATAGTTGTGTGTCTCACTGCACAACTTTAAACATGAACACGCTTTTAAAATGAACCTCTGAGAACTATAATTTTGTGAGTGCAGTTTAGAGTTGCTAGTGTGACACTAACCGCTAAAAGATTATATGTTTTAAGAAAATAGATTTTCTTAAAAAAACTGATTATCCTTATGAAAACAAACTTACTTATTTTGTATAGTTATAAACTGTTTCCGGTAATGTTGACAGTAGTTCCCGCTATCGCTCCGACCACAGACTCACATTACAAAACAATAATTAGCATTGCAAGTGCGCAGTATTCAGCTCTTGGAAAACGTTTAACAGAATAATAAGCATAATGAAACAAACGGTGCGAAGCCCTCCCCAGCCGCGCTGCCTCGCAAGCGACAATTCTCATTTCTTTAAATTAGCTGACTGCTGCGGTTAAAAGCTGAGATTAGGGTGAAGATGCCTGTTTCAGGATATCTACTTCCCTCCGCCTAGATATTTACCAGCTTTGTTATTTTAAGTTGAGCCCGCTCCTATTTATAGGTCATGTTATACATAAAGGTCGTTGTGGTTACGCAAGGTCTCGGCCGTTTAATTAAAAACTTTTCTTTTCAGAATGACAACGAATTAGAATTAACAGAAGAAGACAAACGAGCCTGGGCAAACCTACACGGAGGATGGGGCAAGCGGGGATGGCAGGATCTCAACTCGGCGTGGGGCAAGCGGGCCTGGCAAGACCTAAATTCGGCCTGGGGCAAACGCGCCTGGCAGGACCTTAACTCAGCCTGGGGGAAACGAGGCTGGCAGGATCTCAATTCTGCCTGGGGAAAGCGAGGCTGGAACGACATGTCTCAAGCCTGGGGCAAGAGGGGTTGGCAAGATCTGAACTCCGCGTGGGGCAAGCGAGCTTGGCAAGACCTCAATTCAGCTTGGGGCAAACGCGCGTGGCAAGACCTTAACTCGGCCTGGGGAAAACGGGCATGGCAAGACCTTAACTCTGCACCTTGGGGCAAACGCGCGTGGCAAGATCTGAACTCGGCAGGTTGGGGCAAACGCGCCTGGCAGGACATGAGCTCGGCTTGGGGAAAACGGGCACCTGTAAGTCAATACCTAAGATATATTGTTAAAAATTGTACTAATAATTTTCAGATTCATTAAAGTATAAGTTAAAAAATATATTAAATATCACGTAATATTTTCAAATTGTTTAACAGATAGCGATAATTGCCGATAAAAAAATCGATAACATTTTATTTCTGTTTTGTTTGTATAAGAAATGTTTCATAATAATATTGCTTTTGTAGAAAACGGCATAATATTAAATAAAACTTATGATCAAAGCTCTGCTATAAAAAGAACATCAGACTCGCATGAATGGGATTCAAAGTCTGAATGTCAGTAATTCGAATTCAATACCCAGCGGATTAGAGATTCGAAACTCGACGGAAACTTGTAACAGACACGTTCCACCTCATGTCGCGATGGAAAAGTTGCCGCGAGCCGAGTTGGCGCGAGTGTGGAGGAAACTATGCGTGACTCACTCGCCTCAATAATCCGATCGAGTCAGTGGGCGCTCGGAGGTGGCGGAATGAACAGGTTTCTTGTAGAGAAGCGCGTTGATTAGTTACACTTGTCATCTATGCTATGAAGGGCTTGACGCAAAACTTTTTGAATGCGATAATCTGCGACATTGAGATACATTTGTTAAAAAAATAAACTTAAGTACCTTAGATTAATCTAAGCTTTAGTGCCGCGTACACGTGAGCAAGTTATAAACTTTATCTTTGAATACTAAAGTAATAAGGTAGAGGGTATATGGTTTTAGACTTCTTCAATTCGCCCGTAATAGAGACTGGATAAACCTTTAAATAACTTCTTTGTCGTTGGGTTGAAAATGGTCTCCCCTGATTATTCCGCTCATGAAAAGGTCGAAAGCTCGAAGTAGCAAGAGTGTATCCGTCTGGATGCGTTATTTCGGTGGCGGCGGAGGTATGTGTCAATCTGCCGGCGACACGGCCCGCAGGTCGCTGGCATTTAGGAATGCGCCCGCCGGCCACCGCCGGCCCGCGGTCTGAAAGGTTAATTGAAAGTGTAACCTTTATTTAGGCTCATGTGAATAAAGACTACTTCTTTCATCGTTCTTTAATGAACGGTCCCTTTAATATACGAGCATCAGTTTGACAAAATCAGTCAATTAATCTCACATATTAAAAGTAAACTTACAGCCAGCGTCTCTCATCCAGGCATGGTAAAAATATAGGTAAGGCAAAATACTTAAGTGAAGTTTTAAATAAATAAGAACTTCACATAAGCGTGCCAACAATACACACCTAAATAGATTATTAGATAATATTAATTGCCCTGATTAGATTATTTATCTTTAATTTATAGCAATGTAATTAAATAATTTAATCAACGCACATAATGTACTAGGATACTATAAACATAAGGTAATGAAGGGAGCTAATAAAGATAACAGCGAGGGCTGTTATCTGTTTGCCACTTCCATAGACAACTTTATTTTCCGTATCAACTATCGTATTATTCAGATGTTTCTTCTCCAGGAGAAGTGGGCCAACTTCCATGGCTCGTGGGGCAAGCGCTCCGGCACTGAACCCGACTACGAAGAGATTGAAGCCGCCGTCGAACAAATCCTGCCAGTACAGCCGGTAAAGGAACGAATGCTTTATCATAATACTAGCCTTTCCTTCACGGTTTTGCTTGCATGATACCCGGGTAGAAAGTACTTAAGTACATGTAGGTATATTCCGAACCCGTTACCGAGTTGCGTGGGAACAAACATACACACAAATATTCACTTTTATAATTAACCATACTAACGTTTACTATTTTTTGCCAGAAAGACTCTTTTCACCAAACATGTTAATTACTTTTTTCTACCGTCTGTAAAACTTTACAGTTCTGGGAGTTTAGACTAAGAAGTTGCTGCCAATTTATTTGTCGTAACTATAAGTACACCAAGTCAGCCTTTGAAACAGGACCGCTATTGTAAATAAAAAATGAATAAATTTGTTTCTTTCAGATTACATACATCCATAATTTTAAATAGTAAACATAATATGAAAGCAGTCTTATAATGTTAGAAGTTTTGAAGGAGTATCAAAGGAGCATTTACTTTACTTCATAAGTAAAGCAATGCTGTGTTTGTACAGTGGACCTTCAAGTTTGTCCGCTATCATCATGAGAATGGTGTTGGTACCTACTCCGACCTACTCCTACCATGCTCAGCAGTGAATCAGCTTTTTGCGCATACAGGCGGCGAACCCATGTATAAGTTACTCTATGTTATATGCAGATGGACAACAGCGAACGGATGGAAGCGCCGGAGAAGAAGGCGTGGGAGACCCTCCACGGCGCCTGGGGCAAGCGGCCCGCCAAGCAGGCGCAGTACAACTCCGGTACGTAGGACCATGATCACAATGATGTGTTTGCCCTGGGGACTTATTCGATCTACTCCTTCATTCTTGATAAAACGAGTGCTATTCCGTTCCCATGACAAGATAATCAAGAAAGGAGATTGACGTTACGATCGAAATTATCAACTTTTTAAGATCAATGTTTTTTAATACTTGAGGATTTAACGAATGTTTACGTTTGTTAAATATAGGTTGATACGCGGGACATTGACATTGACATACCCGTAGCGATGACGACGACCAATGATGAACGATGACGAAAACCAAAACGGCTTTTCATTGGCTTGACAAACTTCAACAAGACTGTTTCGATTTTTAATTTGTAATAGTATTTTAGTATCTAGCATCGATATTGTATCTAGTGTATTTCGAAGAAATTATTGTTATATTGTGGGTTGTAGGTGTAGGTGAGAATCGGATTGAAACTGAACTATAGGGACGCTTGAAAAAAAAATATTTATAGCCAGGGGTGACAGGGTGCCAGCAAGAACAATCCGATCATGTGTTCGAATTTTCGATTAAGCGTTATAGTAGCATTTTCAGCAGAGGTTAATCCATGCCATCGTTAAACCTGATTTATATAAATAATACTTATTATTAGGTATTATCTAAGTAACTACATATATCAAACAAAATCAGTGCTAAAACAGTTATACAAATTAAAACATTTCGACATTATGTGATGTCGATTCATCAGCGAAAGCTGCTCGTCTGTAAACTAAATATAATTTAATAAATATAAATATAATAATAAATAAATATAATATTTCAGCCGTATCATAGACGTGTCCGTGTGTGGTTATCAGGAACTACGAGTATTGTGATACCACAACAACTACAATATAACCCTCTCTAGAAGTATCTGACAAACAAAGGAATAAAATTAAACACACCTAGTTCCATTTTACTATGCGAAGTTCATGCGAATAATGTTTATGGCTCATTATACGCTACTTACAATAACATTACTATGTGACGACCTTTGCTGGCATAAACAAATACTCCTTCAAAAATATTTTTAGAAGAACTATTTAATAATTAAAGTAGTTATCTACTTTTCTCTTACCTATATATAACAGTATCTACTTCTTTACTACTTTCTTTAAGTATTAGCGATGATTTTTCTAAAGCATATTCTTGATACATATTTCATGACTCATAAATCATAATACATGTTTAAAAATAACGTTCTTTTATAAACAGTAATTTGATGAAGATTCGACCTAAATTTGTAATGCCTTAAAAGGATTGATTACTTCATTAGCCTTCCCGGCGGATGTTACTGAATATTTTATTAAATGTTACCGTCCACCATTTATTCACTATACTTGTACTGTATGTTACTTGGGCAATTTAGGCGGAGAAATATGTTTTCTGCGAGTAATGGTTTTTTTATTGGTAAAGGCTATTCAATGAAAACCACACTCAACATTTAGAAAGAGTTCCAAAATACCCCTCTATCAATTTGATGCCGGATATTAAAAATTCAAAACCGATTCCAGAAAAGGAGTTTTTTACACCCCAGTAAATCTGAATGTAGTCAACATTAAGCCGGTTATAATTGAAATTAGTGACTGATCCTATCTTGTGCTCGTTCAGAGCAGGCTCCCTGACGTAGTGTCCGGCGACGAGGCCGACCGAGCCCCGGCGCGCTCCGTGACAGACGTCGATGTAATATTGCGCCTCCGTCCACAAACCAACAATAAATTGTCACCAAGGCGGAATCCACCCCGGTTACCCCACAGAATTAGATAATAATTCTCGCTCGGCTTTTTAAATTAAGCACCCTCCAGTCGATATGGCGACGGAGACGGCCCATTACGATGAATAATTCGAGCGTAACTCATAATTTCGCGTTAATAATCGCAACGACTTAATGAAAAATGTTATTTACATGGGTTTCGGAAAAAGGAATTCGATTAAAAGGATGTGACATGGTCAACAGGAGCACAGTATTACTGGAAGAGAGAACCCGGCTGGACTAACTTAAGAGGGATGTGGGGCAAGCGCTCAGCGCCCGCCGGGGACTCGCTTGATGATGACCACGGTAACGTTCGTGTGCACGGCCCGCGCACGCCCCGCGCACGCCCCGCGGCATTGCACCTCTCGCCATCCGCCACTAGCTCAGACTCTTCCGCACTCTATGTAGCATACACCTTGACCTGACCATCTACCACGGAACAGCTAATGCGATAAGCTGGTTTTGTATTGGATTCCAAAACTTGATTGTTGTATAAGCACGTCGCTGCTCCGTGTGTGCATGCGAGGTACGTCGCTCACTCTCTCACCACTCTTCTGTAGCTCTCTGTCTCTTCATGAATGATCTCTTTTAGATGTCCGTAGAGCTTGTCTCTTCTTTCTTTGATGTCTCCTGTTTGATGTTAGATGAATGTTAGATTTATCTGTATATTAGATTATTTATTTTCATCTGTTATAAAATAGTTTCGTAGCACATTTTAGACACATTAACTCCAATGACATCCGAGTAATCCGTAACTGGCAAACGACCTTTATAACTAAAATTAAAATTCAATTAGCTTTAGCTCGTACGGGTACCAGAGTATTAGACAAGTGACGTAAAATAAAAGTGAGTATCATCGTGTTCCATACCAGCGGATTTAAGAAAACAAGTGTATTGCCCACGAGCCGCGCCCTCCTCAGTGATGCGCATTCGATAACGTTTGATTCGAGTCAATGATCGCCACATGTGCACAAAAATGTTTTCCTTGCTCTATAAAAAGGTCCGTTAAAAATACATTTATCCTGGGAAATATCCCTTCCCTACTTACTTGTAATTACGAAGGTTCGCTCAACGGAGTTTCCATTCCAGGTGCAAAAACAATAACTACAAAAACAAGTTACCTAATAAATTACTTTTGAGCTGTATATATAATCTTTTTTCGTATACCTACTTAACTTGTATCTGAAATTCTCATTGCAATTGTAATTCTCTCTCAACATATTTGTAAACTTTCTTACAGTACAAAATCTAACTAAAACGAAATAAGTTAGGTAAATAACAGAGTGAACGAGCCGCCGCCACAACTCGAGTCGAGCTCGCAATCTGGAGGAGTCGCGCTGATTTTACGAAATAACAATTGTTTTTTACGAGAGTTCCCGCGGGAGGCTCACTTACTGCTCCACAACTTGCACGTTTTATTGAACGCAAACACTTTAAAGAGCTCTGTGATCTGACCCTTTTGGAAAAAGAACTTACTATTATATTTAGCTTGCACAACAATAGTTACTTTGCAATGTAAGCCGTTTTCAGAATCACTAAATACTTAACACTATTAAAATAGCTTAAAATCCCTCGGTTTATAATTAGAAAGGGTTCATAATCTTCGGCTAACATCTTGCTCTATAAATTTTAAGTAAAGCTCAAGCTAGCTTAGTTTAAAAGTGTAACCGCGGGGCGGGGCGGGGCGGGGGCGGGGGTGGACGGCTGCACGTCTAACCGCAGGTTATGCTGAAAGTTTCAATCGCTGTGATTAAATCAAAGAATTTCCAAATTAATCCAGCCAATGAGCGTGAAGCCGCGACTTGCGCCTTACTTCTGAGCTGAACTTAGGCGCCGACTACAAGCGGTCGGATTTCAAAAACTCTTACACTATACAAAATTTATATTAAATATTTACAAAAGCTACATCTAGTTACGTTGTGTGTGTATACACTAGGGTGGATTACATTATTAGTAATATTATTATTTATTTGTGTAATTTATTTTTAGTCTTCCTAGACTTTATCAATTATTATAGAAGGCAAGGGTTATTCCTAAATTTAAATGTCTGTAGATTCACATCGATATTGGGTAGTGAAGTTAAGCTTTATTAGTTGCAGCTACACTAGTATAGCTCCTTCTAGGAATACGATTCGTATCCCGAACTCATGTGATCCCCGGCAGTGAGCGGGCTGCGGTGCGGCGCGAGCTCGCAAATAACGTAGAGTTGAGCAAAACTTTCTCAAGTTAATCACGCGTTAACAAAAGCCTTTGTTCGCATCGCCGGGGGAATTACGTGCGTTTAAAGCTCAGCGCCACCTGCCGGCTCGCTGTACGCAGCTTACTCACATACTCCCAAGTCCCAAGGGACGAATGTACTGACTCGGTAATTAGCAGATAAATCGGACGGCATCGGAAATAGATTACTGTTTGTAATGCATGAGCAAAGTCGTATTTAAATTTGCTGATGGAAGTCTTGTAGCAAAGAATTCTCTAATATTTATTCATGTAAATAAGAAAATATCTAATTAACATGTACCTACTTGTCTATGTAAATGTTGAGTCTGATAAACATGGTTTGAATAATGCACTTATCTATTGTTTATTTTGGGCAGTAAAAAATAATTTTTACATTATCATTTAATGTAATGATAATGTAAAAAATAATTTTCCTTTAATTGAAAAGAGGTCATTACAATACTATTTGTTTTAATTGTAAAGAGGTAATTACAATACTTAAGGCGACGATACATGTCAAACCTCCCTATCGCTCGCACTATTCAACATTTTTGAACATATAAAATCACTGAATGTGGTTATGGAAAATAGCAAACCTTCACGGCCTAGAAAATAACAATTCAAGGGTTCAGCAATAATATAATTTTGATTCTATCACGTTTTTTTTACCAAAAAACTGGTACTAATGTGATCAATTTTGGTGCAATTTTTTTGGTAGGAAAACGTGTTGGATTCAACATGATATTCTTGCTGAACCTTTGTATTGTTATTAACTGCATAACTACATTCGGTGATTTAATATCTTCAAAAATGTTGAATAGTGCGAGCGAGAGGGAGGTTTGACCTGTATAGTTGCCTTAAATATTATTTTTTTAATTTGCAGAGAGCAGTGGAGCGGGAGACGAGGCCTAGACAAACGGAAGCTGTAATATTACGACTACTTATAAAATAAATAAAATAAAAACTGTCATATCTCATCTCATCACCGTATCTTAAAGTATATTTTGTTTGTTGCAGTGAAAAAAACATGTTATAAAAATAAATTATTTTGAAAGCATTTAATTCACTTCACTCCCAACCAGTGAAGGGAATTAAACCAGTATGTCGGTTATAGTTCCTAATGATTTCAGTATTAATTTGTTACAATGTTTCTGAACTTGTATTAGATATTAGGAAACTTCAAGAATCTCGCAAAGATTGTTTTGAATTTTCAATTTATGTTTCGTCATTTAGATCGGTGTTGCCAACTCACCACTGCTGGGTCGTTTTGAATCTCAATTTCGTACAAATATAGCTCTTTTTATGTCACTTCCTAGAGTAAATTTTTAACTGAATATTAAACTATAGATTATACGATATTATAAGTGTTAGTTACCGCAGTGTAACTGTAATATTATGTTAGTTAGTCGCTGGTTAATTGTACTTAGTATGTTGATGTAAATTGTAACTGAAGGCTTCTGTCGAGGTTCACAATTTGTCCAATAAAATTTTATTCGGAAGCCGAAATCTGTTGTTTAATTCCCAATTCCTTGGATGGAATCTCAATCATTTATTTGTTTGAGATGAGACTAGCGAGTTGGCTGTGTTATGTTTAAGCATTCTTGAAGGCAGAATAAAGTATGCCAAGATCAAGTAAGACTGGCGCAGGCTGTGACGCAGCATTTTTTCAGCATATCTCTACATTGAAGCTTGCTATTCGCGCAAATATTTACGTTTACCTAACAATTAAACAGCATTTCGTAATATTTCGAAATTCAGACTAAATCTTGTGAATATTTGCAATGTTTCTTGTGTACCCACCCACTCTTTCAGGCTTAAATGTCTTTTTAGCCTGCCCATTTGGAAATGTTTTGGGATAAGGTTATATATATATATCTTATTTTAGAAACCCCGCAAGCAAAGTTCCCTAAATATAGTCAACAATCCTTACTTTCCAATTCGTAAGTAAGTCGAATAATCAGATCTAAAATAATTTGACAAAGTTACAATCAGATATTGAATTAACTAAAGACTTTGAAGTGGCGAAACTGGCTAAGTCGTAGAGAATAAACTGAGTTCGTAAAGTGACCGAAGTATAGGCAAAGTTGTGTTATTACATTCCGAGTCCCGCGCCCACTGGCTGACTACAGCTGTCCCGGACTGTCGACTGGGATTTCATAAAATAGATTTAGAGTATTATGACTTTTCTATAAATCAAATTAAAAATATCTTTCTACAGGAAAATAAAATATTAATAAACAACTTCTATTGTCAACTTTTTCAACATAATGTTTCTCTCTTTTGTAAATAAATCTGTCAGTCAAACAAACAACAGCAGACACGCTCTGTGCAACTCCTGCTATTTGCATCTAGAAGTCCAAATAACAGTAAAAGTTGACTCTCTGCAGTACATTCTGTTATTGAACAGTGTTTAAACAGTGCACCGCACACAAACCAACCAGATTGAGATTGTTCCATTACACAGTGTATTCACGGCACTCCCGCGGGATTGGATGGGACCCGCTACCTGTGTACTATCCTACCTACTGTAAGTAGTATTTCCTACTCCAAGTTTTGTTGCCGTGACCTTGTGGAATTATCTGTTGTAATACAATCCAAGAATCCAAGAATAAATCTAATTACTAATTAGTAATAACTTAGGTAATTCCTGTAATAAGTTCAAAGACCTTAACTAATAATAACATTAGTTAGGGAGCTTAATATATTTTGGATTTAATATTATAAAAGTGTAAAGTCGGTTTGTTTATTACGATTTACTCAACCGATCATCATGAAATTATGCATTAAACGTTGTCAGATGTACAGACAAAGACGCGAGCCAAGACTGGGCAAAAGTTTGTATCATAACTAAATAAGATATATGCATATATACATAACATAGCTAGCAGCATAAACAAGTTGATATTCAATACCACATATTAAAGTTACATAATATGTGGTATTGAATATCAACTTGTTTATGCATACATTCATTAATGAATGCTTTCAGCGTTGACATCAATGTTGTCAAAGAAACCTTATTTTGAAAACTCTGTTTATTACGAACTGAAAGGTTTGTAACAATGAAGGATAATTTGAGTCGTGGCGTCTTTGTTGATGTGATGAGTCGATCGAGGTGTCATCATCGACAGGCTAATCACGTGAATCAGGAGCAGGGCCGGATATTGCGTAACTACATACAACGTTGGGAAGATTTACATATAATATAAGTAAAATTGATTATAGATAAATAACGATAGCTTTAGTAGCGGCGTGTAGCGGACCGGAACAACTAGTCGCTGCATCTTAATACTGGTTAAATTCTCGTAAATAGTATTTGCTGGTTAATGAGATACTTTCGCAGCAAAGTTAGTCGTCCCCATCGCCACGTCATGACGTCATCACCACGTCAACGTGGAACGGTGCGGAGTCGCGACGCGGCACGTTGACGACGTCGTGACATGGCGATGGGGACATGCTCTAAGTAATTATGTATTAAGTAGAGCCTGTATACTTTTTTGGTTTCATAAATACCTACAATGAGTAAGGAAACTAAATAAAGTAGATTTAGATATTCTCGCGCTTTTAGTGCTTAAAACAATATTGTTTTAACTCTGGCACATCTCAAGAGCGATCTCAGTCGGAGCTGTGCACTCGCTCTCACTGCTCATTACCATTGAATGAGCTACTCTGAGTTGTTACTTAAACAAACGTTCTTGAACATTATTTCATTTGTTTGAAGGTACCTTGGTACATAAGTACTCGTACGTACGTCGTACATACTCTCGCTGGTACCCATAGTACCTAGTTTGGAATCAGTGGACCATGTGTGTCCTATATTTAAAAATATATTTCTGAAAATTCCTGAATGTTTTTATTCACCACCTCTGTGGCGCGGTGGGTGAAGCTCCACCTGGCACGCAGAAGGTTGTGGGTTCGGACAACTGTTTGCAGTATTTGCAGATATTTGTCTCAGGTCAGATAAGGTCTGGGTGTTTTCAGGTGTTGCAGCTTCCTTTTCCAAGCATCGGACAGCTTCAGCAACCTCATTTTTGCTGATTCCTAGGAGCGCAATATCGTCAGCATACAATATCACCTTATGTTGTCCATTTAATTCCACTCCACCATTCAGTAAAATGACTTTGCGTATAACGTGTTATAGGGTTAAATTAAACAAGACAGGTGACAAGGCATCCCCTTGTTTTAACCCAGTTACAATTTCAAACTCCTCCATCAGATCTGTGCCCACTCGTACCCTTGCCCGGCTTTCATGTGTCGCTACTTCAATCATACGGACTAACATAACTGGAAATTTAAAATTCCTTAGAATTTTATAAAGGGCCCCTCTGACAATACTGTCGTACGCCTTGGAGAATTCTACAAAAAGTGAATGTATATTCTGTGCGTACTCCCACTTTTTCTCCATTAGTTGCCTTAGGAGGAAAATTTGGTCCACTGTACTACGGTTATGTCTAAAGCCACACTGATAATCTCCCAAGATACTTTCCGCATTGGGCTCCAGTTTATTATGTAGCACATAGGACAAGATTTTGTACACACTAGCCAGGAGAGCTGTTCCTCGGTAATTTCCACACTTTTCCCGGCTTCCTTTCTTATGTATTGGGCATATAAGTCCTAGATTCCATTCCTTTGGTTGGTATTCTTTTTCCCAAATGATCAGAACCAGCTGGTGTAGCACATTAGGAACCGCTTTACCGCCGTGTTTTCACACTTCTGCTTGGAATTCACCTAGTTGTTATAGATAGATGTTAATATATAATATATGATAGATGTTGTAGATAGGGAGATGGATCAGTATTGTCGTTTACCTGCAACAAATAACAATAAGAACTTCCCTTTGTTTGAATTAAATAGTTTTGAAAGTTAAAGTACTACGCGTTAAAGTACATTATTCTACAAACCTCATTGTTTCTAGAGGAAAAAACGATGGGTTTGATTCCTATTTGTAGTTATAAATTTTATTCTATTTGAGCGTATACCATCACTCCAATAGTATCCGAACCATAAACCCCCAGCGTTTATTAACCCCCCGAGTGCACCACCCTGCTCGGCCGGTGCACTACAGCCTCCCTGTAGGCTACACATACGGCCAGCTCTCTTCATAGGACGAGTACAATGTCTATTGTTAATGCAATACACAATACCAATATCTAGAATCAACTACTTCTAAAGAGCACCACAATATTGGCACTCGGTTTTATCGCAATTGATATAAGAACTAGTGAACCAAAATTTGCTAATAACTTAACAATATCTGATTCTATTAGCACATTTTTATACCGTTTCTTTTCAATAATTACAGTATTCTTTCAATATTAGTATACGGTTAGGTTAGGTTCTACAGTCTAGTCTAGACTGCACCAACTATAATTTAGTTCGATTGATGCTGTAACGAACAAGACTTTAATAAGTAAGCTAAAACAAAACTCTACCCGTAATCTGTGGCAGAAAAGAGGTTTTAAATAAAGGGTACTAGCGGTAATTGGATGAAAAGCCGCTACGAACTTATCTACGGAATACGGTCTACGGCTACGAGTTGCGGCTACAAAACTACTAGGAGTGCGGCTACGAGACTACTACGAGCTACGGCAGCTACACTGACGAGCTACGGCTACAAAGACTCTTTTCGTGATAAAATCTCAACCCATTCCACAATCCCATGTTATTAAATGAGAAAGTTTTTTTGATATCTGTTCCCCTTGATGCCAAAATCAAAAGAACGAATAGAGCAGCAACTTTGCTCATATTATATAGTTCTAGTGTTCTGTGTAACAGGAATATCATTATTTTTATTACTAGCTATTCATATTCATATAGTTTATTTCCACAAAACGTCACATAAGTATACTTCAACACAAAGTATCATTAGCGGTTTCGTTCGTGTGGTACCTACTAGGATAAAAGCATTTATGTTAAACCAGATCATGAACCATATATATTTCAAGTTTCATGCAAATCCGTTCAGCAGTTACGGAGTTGAGAAAAAGGAAATTTACATACACCCGAACTTTTTTATTTATATTATTAGTGTGATTACTATAATAAGGAATATTTACTAACCAAGTTAAAAGATTCTGGTGCTGCTGGCAGAAGCTAGTTGTTCATAATTAATTGCAATGGACAAAGCCAAAGCATACGTTTCGATCGAGGGCATCCAACCACGACAATCCGATACAAGCATTTAATTAACAACTGTCAAAAAAATCATAGGTTGAACCAAAACTCTAACAGCACCACTCTGCCCTCTCTAAAGCCTCTAAACTAATAGCATTAAGAGCAATCACTGGCTACCAATAGACTGTTTATGGATGTACCTGAGTGCTGTCTAACTTCGTTACCAGCTTGTTGCTTACCCAGCTTAGCTTGGAAGATGATCCTTAACTCTACATTTAGTCTAAACTGCACCAACTATTATTTAGTAACAAAGTAAGAGTGCTTCGATTTATAATGTTACTATGTAGGTGAGAAAAATGACGAACTAGTTTCTATTGGGAAATAAATAGTCAACGTATGTGGATACGTCAGTATTTTTTAAATTTCTAAAGTAGCTATCTGTCTGTCTGCTAATTAAGGACCTACGCTTAATTATTTCCCAACAAAATGATCCTTTTAAGACACCGTTTTCCGTTTCAGTGAATGTCATGTAAATAAATAATTATTTCGTTCGGCAACAAAGGTCATGTTACTCATCCCAGCTTAAATAATTATCAACCCCATGTTTCCTAATGCCACATTACGAAGTCACATGTTTTAGCTAAACCTTATCATTAAGAATTAAGGTTCTAATTCGCACAAAATTTTAATTAAAAAGAGTCCCAAACTTCCGAATAATTAGTTCAGAATAGGCACCGAAATGCCGAGTCATTCGAGCGGTTACTTCGATACAAAAGCATTACCTAAAGTTAGAAATCAGAATTTAATATAACTTGAAAACTTTAGCCTAGTGGAAGGAGGATGCTAGTTGTGGGTTCAACCGCGTAATAAAAGGCGCTTGATATAGTCGAAACAAGTATTTTTATTTGGTAAGGTAGGAATTAAAATACTCACTTTTTTATTAAGTATATATCAAGATATGTAACCAATATTTTATCTTTTAAACTATTCTACATCAATTTTTGCACATCAAAATAACCCTTCCTTGACAGTCGGGTAAAAAAATAGAACAACGAATTCAAATACAAACATACCGCATCAGCATTCAAATACTCGTAGCTAGTAATAAATGAAACCACGCTCCCACGTCCAGTGCTTGTAATTCACGTCGCAACATGTCCATCCATTACACGGCCGATTAAATCAAACCGATGCAGGAGGGATGGGCCGGTGCATCATCAGCGGACTCGGCGGAGGCAGTCCGTTACTCCCCGGACATCGGACTGCACATCCGACAGGCTATAGTTAGGTTAGGTTATCTATTAGTTCTGATTCATGTCTAAACATAATGATATATTACCGAATATAAGTTATTTTACTGAAGGCCCGTCCACACGTGATTGCAAACACTAACTCTTGCTGGAAAAAACAGCTGAAGAAGACTTCAGAGTTATAGATACTGGTTTTAAGTCGATCAAAGAATAGCAAGCCCTTCAACGTAGCAAGCAGCATCTGGCCCAGGTTTATTTATTTATTTATTTAATAGGAACGCCAACAGCTTAAATATACATTGTATTTGTGTTTATACATTGTAGAGTTACACTGACAAAGTTTTAATTCTGATATAGAAACCAATTACAGGCGGACACAGCATTCATAATAATAATAATAACTAAGTAGTAGGTACTTATGGTAACTAAGAGATCAATAGGTACATATGTATTATTAGAACTTAAAATATTTAAAACATTTAAAACTAAAAACAGGTTGTCCAGATTTTATTAAAACACCAAAGTATGTACTATGCTAATACAATTCTTGTAGCGATCTTGAAACTCGAACTGAACTAGTATCAGATCTACGTCGGTCTCATTCTCTCGTCGGCTTCCAGAGATTCATTCTCACGACTTCCAAAGCTTTTATTTAGTTATAATTAAATTTAATACTAAGAACTTCCATGAAATCAAACTAATCACACTAACATAGTATATATATGTTAACACTCAAACTCTGCACCGGCGGACGGATTTGGATGATACTTGGAATACTCTCTGTGACCTGGAATAACAAATATTATCTATATATTATCTATTTGTACGCCAGCGAAGCCGCGGACAGAAAGCTCGCTTGTGTATAGCATGGTGGTGTCGATGACCACCGCCAGTGATAGATCGCGGGCGCTCACGGCCTTGACGCGTGCGCAGAGATTATTCTACTCAATGAGTATAGTAAGCAGGAGATATCTGATGTCGTGCGCAGCATTATCCTACTCAATGAGCATGATTGTAAGCAGTGTGTCACAGAGGATCCCTGCTGCGCCCCTGAAGCGACTACAAATCAAAATTACATTAGGTCAGTAGATAAATGGGACACAGGCCCGTCCGCCCGCTCATCAGTGAAAATGTTTGAATTAAAAACTTCACGCCAAAAGAGACTCTTTTTAACAGGGCTAACAGCAATAAGTAGTTCAACCTAAAATTGATCCTTAATTAATATTATAAATGCGAAAGTTTGTGTTGGTTTGGTTGTGTTTTAGGTTTGATCCCAATCTACTCCATAAAGTTTGAATTCATTTGGATATGCCTTTACTTAACTACACTATACTGTATGATCCTTCAAGAGTGTAAAAATGTAGATACTTTTGCTGATAGTCATAAGAATTTCTTTAAGATATTTCATTATGAGATTAAGAAAAAAAGAATCATAAATTAAAACTTAAAAGTTTTAGTTTTAATTTAAGAAACTATGCAAACTGTAAACTTGTATCGTTCTTAAATCAATCGATTAAATTAAATAGGTGGTCTACATTGCTTACGACCTGGATTAGCACATGAGATGTAAGCTCAACCAAAATGTTTATAATTAGAGTAATTGGCGCAAGCCGTTCTAGTTGTTAAGTCAATAAACAATAACAATGAGCTAATTTTTATCTTGATAACCAGCGATCTAAGGCGCAGGTCACACGTATCGGGCAAGGACATGGCGCGGACATGGCGCGGACGTGGCACGGACGTGGCGAGGACATGGCGCGGACATGGCTCGGACATGACGCAGAAATGACGTCACAAAGGCACAAGTGTAGTGCAGTCTGTTGTCCGGTATCGATGTGTCAGCATGTCATCCTCAGAAGACGAAGATGCTCTTGCTGTCGTGCATACAATTATAATTAATTATATACAGATCAGGGCCCGTACAACCCCGATTTCGAGTTAGTTGCTTCGAAAAAGAAACCCCTTCATTGGGTTATACAGTTGACGGGATTTACCCTTTCGTTTGGGTATTCTCCTCCTAACACAAGCGAAAGTGTAACCCGTTCCTTTTGGTTTTCAGTCGATAGGGTTACCCTCTTATGAGGTTAAACGAATGAATGGAGTTACCTCTTGATAGGTTTTTTGAATGTTACACAATGGTTATCATTACGCCTGACACTGGGTAGGGGAATTTAGATTTTGACTCTTGATTTATGTCATCAATCATTAGGTATTAGTTCAGATCGCTTTATTTGGTTGAAGGAAGAGCGTTTGAAAACATAAGGAAAAAGCTGTTTTTCAGTCAGTTTTCATTGGTCATCATCGCAGAGTATGCGTTGTCAAGTACGAGACCCGCAGTCAACATATTAAAAAGAAAAAAAATGGTGTTTCAGTTTTCATAAGTCATCAGTTATGTCATGACTGAGGCCCGCAGTCAACATGTTAGAAAGAAAAAAATGTGTTTCAGACAGTTTTCATAGGGCATCATTGCAGAGTACTCTGCGTAGCGTTTTTTTTTATATTGTATTTATTAGGCAAAGCCAACAGTACATAAAATGAGCATTTTGTAAAGCGTTATGTCCGAGACCCGCAGTCAACGTGTTAAAATGGAAAAATATGACCTTCAAAACTATTTTGAATAATAATTTTGGATTGTCACTGTCACTATCACACTCAACTCAACTCAAAGCTCCACTCGAAACTCATTCTACAAATTCATCTGTAAATGGTTATATCTCTGGAACTACTCATCTTAGACTAGCCGTTAATTGCTCAAAAGATAGCTATCGACAAGATCTTTATTTTTAATGACATATGTCAAACTTGAATTTGTCATATCTCGAGAAGTACTCATCCTAGACTTGCCATTACTAGCTCAAATCATAGCTACTAATAAAATCTTAATTTTCGATGACAGCTGTCAAACTTAAATCGACCATATCTCGAGAACTACTCATCTTAGACTTAGCTATCATTTGAGCTAGTAAAGGCAAGTCTAAGATGAGTAGTTCTCGAGATATGGTCGATTTAAGTTTGACAGCTGTCATCGAAAATTAAGTTCATGCCAATAGCAATCATTTGAGCTAGTAAAGGCAAGTCTAAGATAAGTAGTTCTCGAGATATGGTCGATTTAAGTTTGACAGATGTCATTGAAAATTTATTCCAATTTTATTATAATATAATTATTATTGCGTAATATAAACAATTAGTAGTCTGCATTTCCGCCATTAATGCTTAGAACACAATTACCGCAATTAATTTTCATCTTGACCGAATTTTTTTTCTCCTTTATCTCCTATAACCCACGTATAACCCGTGTTACAATGATAAAAAGGGTAACCCTAAGGAATGGGTTTTGGAATAATACCAAAATCCAATACTATTGATAACCCTCATGATCAGGTAACCTAATCAAAAGGGTTTTGAATGGTTTATCCCATCAAATAATAGTGTAACCCATACGGAGAGGGTTAACTAAGCTTTTGGAAAAACTCTGCCGAAAACCTCTTCATCGGGTTACCAAATCGGGCCCTGATACAGATGAAGAAAATACGAGCAAACGAATTTGCACAAGGATCAGCTAGTATTACCATGGGTATTACATAAAAAAATCTTGATACCGGTTTAGTTTAATCTCTTTCCGATTTCCAGCCACAATTTATCTTTAACATTTCAGTTACAATAATCGGAACGACAATGATCATAAAGCGTTGCATTTACAATCAATTCACAAAATTCAATATTAAATTCGATATCGTCATTTGTCACGCATTTTTACATCACTAACTGATAACTAACACTAAATGACGTATGTCGCAAGCAAGTACATACTACGAACTGGCGGCCATCTGACGCCCATCTGACGCCCATCTGGCGGAGATCGGGCGCGGGCGCCGAAATGGCGCGTCATACGTCCGAGCAACAACATACTGTGTGCCCTAAATTGTGCTTTATTTCCATGCATTTTGTATGAAATTTTAATGGAATAGGAAACCGCCTGTGCCATGTCTGCGCCATGTCCGTGCCCGATGAATGTGACCTAGCGTCGGGCGCAGACAAGGCACTGGCGGTTTCTTATTCCATTCAAATTTCATACGAATTTTGTATGAAATTTGAAATGGAAATAAAGCACAATTTAGGACACACGGTATGGCGTTGATCGGACGTGCTTATGACGCGAAGTCGTCCGAGCTAAATTGTGCTTTATTTCCATGAATTTTGTATTAAATTTGAATGGAATAGGAAAGCGCCCGCGCCATGCCCGCGCCAGGTCAGACAAGTGGGGCCTGTACCTAAGAAAAAGAGGGAGACCGAAGAAAGTGATGGATGGAGTGGAGAGGATATGATCCTCTTTTACACACTCCATGAAAGGATTGGATACAGATTTGACGGCTGATAGAAGTGAGCGGAAGAGAAAAACATGTTGTGCCGACCCCACCTAGCGTGGGACGGGACGAGGGCAGGACAATGATGATTAACCAGCGATCTGAGCCGCGGGCTGACACTAGTTACAGAATAAAAAAAAACAGTTCAGTTTTCTAAAATTATTTAATGCCCGATCGATTTTGTAATCGTCAGTTCGTCGTCTAACTGGAAATATAAAAATAATTCACGTTATTTCATAATTTTTCATTATTTTATAAATACCTATGTACTGGACTATCTGACAATTGAAGTATTAGTTGTAAGTTATTAGAATTAGTTATTTACGTGCTAACATGTACTAAAAAAGAATAGTTAAACACGAATAGATAGCTACGTATACTTACGTTATTACTAATTTCGATTGCTGAGCAATTAATAATGCAGTTTCATTACCCGGGAGTCCGTGATAAGGGTCTCCTGACGACGGTTTCTTTTGAAATGTCCTCTTTATTTTAACAGATAAGCTTATTTATAACGAAGAAAAATGTTAAAGTTTTTACGTAGGTATCAATTATATGTTTAGCCCCAACCTCATCTTTATCCACACAATGTCTCAAGGTTAAGAGCTGGTCAATAACATTCATCACGCAAATAAAATCCATTGGTTCACTCGTCCATTCAACATATAAAAAAAACCGGCCAAGAGCGAGTCGGAATCGTGCACCGGGGGTTCCATACAAACTTGTAGATATGATTTTTGGTTTTGATTAAGGTTTTCAGATTGTTCTATTTACTTGTGCTATGAGTCGTTACTTCTTGCCAAATTTCATGATTCAAGGTCAATGGGAAGTAACCTATAAGTTTTGATTCCCTTGCGGATGTTAAAATATGTAGCATAAATTTTCGTATTGTTTGATTACGTTGCCTTATAAATTTAAACTTTCACGCGTTCCAGAAAAAAGGAGTTTTGGCACACACAAAAACAGACAGACGGACAACAAAGTGATCTTATAAGGTTCTTATATTCCTTTTGAGATACAGAACCCAAAATAACGTATATTCTTGGTTTTTTATATGCCAAAGCTGGCAGACGTACATGCGGGCTACCTGATGGGAGGTGGTCACCGTCGCCCATGGACACCTGCATCACGAGAGGCAGTACTGACGCGCTGCCGGCTCTGTGCGGAATATGGAATGACCACCTAACCGTACTAACATTGCACTTGAATTAACCCTTTCTTATGTTATAGAGGGAAGCGGAGTTATACTACTACCAGCCTGCCTAAAGATACTGGTACTGGTTACTGGACCACTTTCAACACCAAATATTTAAAAAAAAAATGCGGGACGTAATCACACAGCATCATGTAGCCCCAAACTAAGCAGAGCTTGTATTATGACCCGAAACAAATATCTACAGAATCTGCAAACATTTGCCCCGCAGCGGGAATCGAACCCGCAACCTTCTGCGTCTCAGGCGTACCTTCGCCCACTGCGCCACAGAGGCCGTCAATAAACGTGAGTTATTGCGCAAGAAACAATATTATTTTCGCTCAGTACTATGTTATTTCCTCGATTTATTTAGTAGTTATTCTCGTAGTCTAAGTTCGTACTCTCAGAAATATCCCAATAGAGGTCTATTTCAGCAGGTGCTAGTGAAAATATAAAAAATACGGCTATTTTTTCTCTAAACTTGCTAAGACTTACTGATTTATTCATGAACCAATTTTCGTTCGTTAATTAAATATTTTTAGCGAACTTGCAAATTGGGTAATAATTTAATCACATAATTATTTAGTGTTGCTGTGATGGATAGAACGACCTCCCCCACCCCTCCCGACTGTCTTGGAAAAAATAAACATTTTCGGAAATTTATTAAAAAAGTGCGGCTACAATTAACTGAACACGACTTTACCCCGACTAAGTTCACTTATATGCTTACAACAACAACCTATATCAGTCAACTGCTGGACATTGGCCTCCCCTAATAAGAATGGCGATATGCCCATAATCCCCACGGTGGGCCTGCGGGTTGGGGATCGCAGGACACAGCTCTCGCGACGCTGCTGCCTTTCGGCGGTCAGGGAATTTAGCTTTGCTGGTGTTAGACGTTAGACTGCGCTATGACGCAATCAGCCAGCCGCCAGAACCTTGTTTGCTAGTCAGCAGTATGCACCATGGGCAGGTGAGGTGGGCTTGACTCCGAAGGTGGTGTTTGGACCCCTTAACATCTTTATGTATACAATACTAGGTTACGCTATTCCGGATAAAAAGTAGCCTCATGTTATTCCAGGTCCAGAACTACAAAAATGCAAAATTTCATCTCAATCCGTTCTGTCGTTTTGGCGTAAAGGAGAAACAAACATTTTGCATACATTTCACAAACATTCGCCTTTTTATTATTAGTAGGATACATTCGATGTATCTGTTTGATTGTTTGTTTGAAACTTTAACTTTATTGCACATATTTGAATCGTGTTCCGAAAGGTGAGCTTACAGACGTACTTTAATAAACGTATGATTAATTATGCTAAGTATTATCTATTATTATTTATGCTAGTGATTTGTAGTGATTCTAATTAGTCTAGTTCTAGTAATTATTGTTTTTTTATTTATTTTGTAGCTTATCAGGCTTTTTTAAAGTGAAACCGCTTGCTGTAATTATGGCGCGACTAACAACTCAGCTCGAGCAACGGGGTACGGGTATGCTGAAAACCAACCTGAGTAGACTCTGTTTGCGCAGAATAGTGCTGAGCCTATCCCAATTGCCGATTAATTGTTAGTTCTTCTTTTATATTATTTTTGGTTAAGGTGTTTTTTTTTTTGCAATAAATTGATTTGTATTTGTATTTTTATTTTATTTATTAGATCACCAACGCTGTGTACACTATTACATTATTTTATAAAATCATTATTTAAATTAAGATTAAATGCCACAACAATTAAAGGCGAAGACAGCTTGTTAAAATAAAAAGTACATGAACGAGTAACATATAATTACAAAAAATATTTACACAATTAATTAATTTTGACAGATATTTAAACAATACATAATTGGAACGAAGTTCCTTATCGCGCGTTGCGAAAGGGGGCTAGACGGAAAAAATTAAGACCAAAAGTTGTAACGACACTTTTTAATTGTCAAATGGTTGGGCTGATGACGTCATGATATGACTTGTGCGCTTAATTCAACCGTCTATGCTAAGTGCTCGTTAGCCACGCCGTATAGGCTTGGGCTGCCGCTCCGCAACACCCAGTTCAAATCGCCTTGTTTTTAGTTTGAATTTATGTAATATGATCTGTATTTCAATGAAGCCGTGCGGCGTGCGCGTGTTTCTCTGTCTGTCTCTCTCTCTCTCTCTCATAGAAAGCTACTTTGTTCCATCCGGGTGTCCCTTGACACCTCTCAAGTTTTTTTTTAACAAAATCATAAAATAAAAATAGAGATTAGATTAGGTACAATACAAAGTATAGAAAAAAACAATTAAGAATTATATGTACAAAATTGATTAAAATACACACAGTGTAATACACATGTAAACATAATCGTTTATGTACTATATGGTGTTATACTCATGCATCTGACGTATGTGACGCATCTTGTATTCTGATATAAATATCTGAAGTTCGTTTGTAGCTGAAAAAGTGGTGATGGCAATGAGTTAGACCCGAACTTTTCGTAATATATTGTTAAAGACATCACACCACATAAAGGCAGGAACATTATTATTAGTTTTATCTGCAATAAAGCTTTATTCCCGCGGATCATTCGGCGCAGTGTGCTTACGCATTTACAGCTGCGAGTGGGGCCTGTGACTGGGACTGGGACTGGCGGGCTATCGGACTGCGAATATACAGTGATGTCGTATGCACCTTGAAGTTATTGTTTGATAACTATATAATTAAGCTTTCATACGGTATATTTTTTAAATCAACAAAATTTAGTTTTTGATTATAAAGCACGTACTACTCATATTAATTTTGATTTCAAAGTCTGACAAACTTCAATCACGTAGATTGCCGATCATTTTTAGGAATGGTTTCGGAGCGAGCGCGTCCTTTTGCAGAATAGTTCAAGGAGTGTATATAGTAACTGTTGTATTATCTGTGTTCGCTCGTAAAATCGGACAAATTAATATTTGTGCGGAGCAATGCGTGTGCGTGTGCGTACTGTGTATCTATATGTATATGTACGTGTGCGTGTGCGTGTGCGTGTGCGGGACGACGCAGTGGCGGCGCGGGATCGTAAACTGTACGTAAGTAGGTATTTAAAACAGACCGACATAAAGGAATATTTAACTACTTTTAGAAATACTATTGAATAAATAAATATTTTATTCAATATTTTTACTATTTTATATTTAAAACAAACAAATGTTGTATCTGTACCTCCTTATTTCACAGAATCAGGCATCTACACTACAGGTTGTCTGGAAGAGATCATTGTGAGCGATTAGACCGCCCATTGTACTTCATGATTTATTTCTTTGTTTTTTCCCGCGGCTTCAGTCGCGTTCAAAGTTATTTTCCTATCCCTTGGGAGCAGTGCTACTTTTTTTCTGGCTGAAAAGTCCTTTTTTTATCCTTGAAAACGTGTATACGAAATTACTATGATCGGATGAATAGATAAGGCGTAAAAGCGTAACAAACAAATAAACTCACTTTCGCATTTATAATAATAGTGAGGCTGTTTATTGTGTTCAATACGATTTTCTATCTTTTATGAATCTGTCGATTCTTTTTATTCCATTTTAAATCCGCGTTCAGTTGGTAGACTATAAGCGGTTGCACTCATCCGCTATCTATCCTAAACGCGACCACTATACCACTGTATAGGTGGCGTGGAGAAACACACACTTACATAAGAAAAAACCCAACAGAAATTCGACAATATTTCGCCTTCCCCATAAGATTTTTTAATTCTTTTAATTCTTTAATTCTTTATTGTACACGAAAACATAATACAGGAATAATTTTACTTATATGCTATGTACAAAGGCGAGCTTAACCCTGAGAGATTTTTCTTGTGTATTAGTATGTGTTCTGTTTCTCCAAGCTAATTACAGGTTAACGTGTTTGTTTTTATTTGGTGAAAGAGTCTGAAGACGGTTGCATTTATTAATGATTGCATGTTTGCTTGTTCTTTCTCTGATTTGCATGTGAATCTGCGGGCGGGAGGGCGGTGCATGCGTATGCATTTTGTGGAACTTGTCAGAGAAGGTTGCCGAAATTCGTACTAAATATTTTGCCTTGTAGAATATCTTGTAATGAATTTCCGCAAAGTCACGCCTGAGTTAATTAATTAAAATACAAATTGAGTCATCACACTAATATTATAACTGCGAAAGTGTGTGTGTGTGTGTGTATGTGTGAGTATGTTTGTGGTCGCTGCACTCTGTAACGGATTTGGATGAAACTTTGAATATACATAGTTTGTGACCTGGATTAACACATAGGCTACTTTTTATCCCGGTATCACGCGAGTGAAGCCGCGGGCGGAAGCTAGTATATAGTAATTCAAATATAAAAATATTCTTTTATGTCATGAAAACAACGCTTCAACAACCAGATCAACAATTTTCAATTAGATGAATTTAAACTTAGGTCTATAAATGTATTATATGCATTTCTTTCTACTCTTATGAAACACAATATGCCCAGAATTCATTATTGAAATTATTAAAGTCGAATCCGCGCCTAAAACATCGACTTCGCATTTTTTGGTTTAGAATATCACTTGTTAATTATTCCAAAATCATCCATTCCCATTATTCAAGCTCACACACACAATGGCTTGCACAAAGCATTTGCACAAGTTAAATTGAAAACGTTCGTTGAAATTATTAGCCTCCCGAAGTTGGCGCGAGTGGGAAGCTGCGTATAATCCGCAGTTTAGGATTTAAACAGCTGGTTAAACTTTTAAATGCTTCGTTTACTGTTTCAGTTTCGTTGATATTGAAATCATTGGATTAATTAGGTATCGAATAACGTTATAGAGAAAACCACACGACACTATACTTCTAGCATCGACTAACTTGTCAACGTGTCAGCAGCAACATAATAATTCATTTATTGATAAACGATGGTTTAAAGGTTGCTATAAAGGTTTTATAACGCAGCTTTAAAGCTTTTTAGCACTGTTTCTACATTATTCTAATTTAGTAACAGTTTAATAGTTCATTCACACTCATTTATTTCTCCATAAGAACGTAAAGTACACTTGGTTATGTCAATTTTTAAAATTAGCATCAATTAAAAAACTTACACGAGTTTGTAACCAGTTATAGGCGCTTGTTGGTAGCACTTCCCCGAAGGAGCTCTTCACAAAGAGTTCTACAGCACTACTCAGGTGATATTACACATTATGAACGAAACTAATCGCTAGCAAGTCGCTACTATTGGTCGCTACGCATTATCGTAGCACAGTGCTACGCCCCTAAAGCTGTCGGTCGTTGTCGTAGCACTTTGCTACGGCGTAGAATCAGCTACGAAGTTTCCTCTCACTTTGTTTTTGTTATGTTATCCTACTTATAAGTTATTTCCTTTTGTAGTTAAGTTTAGATTATGCTCGTTTTATGTTGCAGTTGCAGGCTAAGTAGCAGTCAAGTTGTTCAGGCATATAATCAGGGATATGAACCTTTTCTAGAAGTTTAAAACCTGTGTCTACTGAGTTATGCATGTTTTAATAAGAGTAAACATTTTGAAGGATACAAGTATTGTATGTTCAATTCGCAGGTTGATCAGCATGGTATATGTATATAGATATATTTTATAATTAAATACCTACCTGTATGACCTTTAGCATGGTTACCTTCTACAGTTCCAGATTTTGTCTATTAATCGATTGTTGTTGTGTGTTTTCTAACTGAGTATAGAACTAACTGCAGTGTTGTCTTGTTGCATATTATGCGCATGTTATGAGACCCTGTAACCACGGGTGCACTGAAACTTTTAACCTTTAGTCAGTTATTTTGGGTGTCCTTATAAATAAATAAATAAAAAGACATGTCCAATTATTGACCATATCTTCCCCATTGATAAGGCAGACTAGGCGAAGAGAATGATGCTGGGCGAATCAACTCCATCTAACCGTGTCCTAGGTACTTTATCATCACGGTCAGTAATAAGTTAAAACTTCACGCAGTATACATTATCAATATTAGATGCAAAGGTAAATAACAGGATTAGCAAATAAAAATTTGGTTTATGTTGGCTCTGTTTTGTTTAGGTACTCAACCTCATACGAAAACGAAGTGACTGACACCACTGTTTGCTTACGTGACTGCCTACTGTGTTTAAACCTTTTTAATACCCACCTACTTATTGCTATTTCTAGAGAACCATAGTGCCTAGTTAAATCTAACTTAGGATTTAAGGCACTGTTAACCGAAAACATGTAATATATCAATAAACGTTTTCTGTCTATATCATGAGGTTGTTTTTGTAAATTTCTAGAAATTAATCTGAGAATGGGGTACCTACATTATCACATTACAATGTCTTGTTCTACCTACATAATGAATAATAATAATGTAGCTATTTGTTGTTCCAATACTTAAATAAATAATAAAAATAAAGGTACATCACGTATTATAGCCATTTAAGTTCAGTGTTGATTTAACATAATGATGACTTTAGCTCGGTAACGGTGTATGGCTCGTGACTCGGGTTGTGTTTAGGGTTATATAAGGCAGGTCAATCCGGCATAGTGGTCGGCGACGCACTAAACCGGCCGCCCCGCCCGGTTTAAAGCCGGAACGGATCGCTCCCCGCGGGACGCACTCAACTTATTAACTTCCATGAGATTAAGTTAAAGACTTTTATAATGACTAGCAGCCGACTCTGACTTTCTTTGGTTTCTGGTAGCTTAAGTATCACTTTAATTTTTTTGCCAAAAAGTTATATAATACATTTCTTTTTTCACTTGGGTTAAATGATTGTCGATAGTAACTCGTTTCTGTTACATGACTTTTAAAAATAAATACAAACTAATTTTCCGCATTATAAATGTTACTTATATTTTTATTTAAACTGAAAACAAAAAGATTCTAAATAATTAATAAATAAGAAAATTACGCAAATAGAATAAATCAAGCCTTTCGCAGTTAAACAAAATTAGTTTTTTTAAATTAACATTAGTTTGAGCATGTTCTACGTTTATTATGCTACTTAGTTATGTTCATCTGTTAAAAATATTTTATTTTTATTTATTCATGATTAAACTAGCTTCTACGACTTGTAGTGAATGGCTAGTTTACTTATTTTATGATAACGACATGCTGACCCAGAAGTAGGCACTGTACAACTATCACAACAAAATGTAAACCAAATAAAACTATCCAGGAATCGTTTATCCCATCAATTAAGATAATAGGATCCCGAATCGTTACAGAATCCAACTGATAAAGGTTCTGTTCTGTTTTTTGACCGCAAAACAGAAAGCGGGATGTTTTGTAGGATTATGCAAACGAGAGGTCTCGTTACGGGCCAAGCGTCGACGGCTCCCGCCCGCCCCGGCTGCCGCCACCGCCGCCCGCCCTGAGAGGAATCGCTTACAATAAATTGAGTGAGAACGATCACAAGATGATCTCGAATAATGTTTGTGCAATATTTAATCTACCGTTGACTATATAACGTAATAAGGTGAAATTTGCATCAAATATGTAAGTTGAGGGCGATCCCATTTCCCACTATAATTAGTTGGTAGTCGAAGTATGAATATCCAACTCCTCTTTAATAATAATTTATTTTATTTATCGCAGCAATCGGGCACACACGATACAGATTTTAATCTAGTGTAAGTTCCACCGCATACCTTGACGAGCTCTCAGTCCTCACTAAAACTTTTAAGACAATGTACCGTAGCTCTGAATAGAGTTGAGTAAGTAGAACTAGTATCTATAATTATTTTAAAATAATTTTTTGCCTTTCTTATTCATATTTTTTTTTGTTAGTAATAGAATAATTAGTTGTTGCTAATAGAGTTATAATTAGGATGTGCCTAATTCACGCCAAAATATATTAATGAATTGAGCTGAAACTAAGCACATATATTTATGTAGTTCTAGGCCAGGAAAACACAATAATAATGTACTTACCTACTACTTACCAGGTATTTCGCGCCAGGTAGTTTTGCCCGCGGGTCCGCTAGGCTGCAGCTAGTAGTATATGAGTACCTTGATTATGAATATCAACGGGATATTTACCATGATTTGTGAGTTCTGTTGTTTCCCAAAATAAAAAATGGTAAATATGCCGTTGATATTCATAATTATGTTCACGACCATGATAGTTTCAAAAGTTATGAGTACCTTACTTGAACTTGATCTGTTGTATTTGGTATCTGTTTACTCGGGACATAGCATTCCCAGCTATGGTATTTAAGTATAGTATGAATATCTTTTAATATTGCTTTTGATAAAATAAACAAGCAATGCGTAAGTAAGCTACCTTTATTCACATAATATATTGGACCTATGTAACCTATGTCTTGCGAATCCGCGGGGTATTACTGTAAGTAGCTAAGTAGCCGTCCGTTATTGCTTCGTAAGTAATGAAAGCGTAGCTGTTTATATTTTAATATTGCTGAGAATGTGCGAATATCGTGCTTATTGTTAAATGCTCTAATAGATATGCGGTACGGTAAATTTGATAACATCCTTACTGTAAAAATAGTATATTACATCAAACTTAATTAGACTAAGGCGGATGTAATTGTACAAGATATTGTTCTTCCGTGCCCTCACACTCATTTTAACTATCAAAACTCTTTAAATCGTATGGAACTTCCATACGATTGTGGCCACAGTGCTCGAACAGACAAGATGAAATAGTTTGGAAATCTCTAGAGAACACGAACAAAAACCTAATAAAAGTTCGGGCATCAAATTGTAGTATTTGTTCGTCTTTAGAGTATGTTTATTCTTCTTATCTCATATTTCATACTAAAAATCCCTGTTAGGTCTTAATTCACCGCCGCCGCCGGAAAATTTAGGTGAACCGGTTTGGAAAAGTAAAATTTTTAAGACTATTGAAACAAAATTTTGTTAGAATACCTGTTACACTTACCTTTTTCATACCTTTTACGTAGGTACATGACACAAGCTGCACTGTATTGTGGCATTGTATCTAATCTAAATATGATTAGAATGCTTGCACTGTAGACTGTAGAGTTTAGTTTGGCAAGTTGTCGAGTTGCGGCACAGTGTAGCAACTAGTAAGTACAGCTGTGGCTCGCCGCCTGTCCCGTTTACTTGGCAACTTGTAGCTGTACTGGTGAACTGCGTTTATTGCACTCACAACACGTTGTCTTAGTTTGTTTAGTTTTAAATGAAAATGAGTCGAACAACTAACTTTACGCATATATTGTAGAGCTGCTGTTTTGTTGTTGAGTTGCTCATTCTGATGTGAACTTTATACAGAAACACAGAATAGAAAAGGAACAGAATTTTCACTCCGCAAAACTGATTAAACAAATAGCTACTTTAGCTGCGACACAAAAAAGTGTTATTCAGCTCGTACCTAACATTTTATATTCACCAACACCTTGCATCCCTTTCTAGGTATACGTAACTGTTATCTCTTATGACGCGTACTAACCTTCGGAGCGAGCCCCGCACTCGGGGCCCGCCGATGTACTTATAGCTTCGTACTTAAAGTACGGAGTGAGACCTATATCTTCTAAATTAATGTGGATAAGAAATGATTTACTTCTAACAAAAGCTAGTTTTTTTTCAGATACCTAAATGAGTAGAAAATGAGTAGGTAAGTAAGGAAAGATAGTTAACGTATCTAATCATAAAACATTCACGGCTTGCTTGTCAGACTGCCAGTTATAAAAATGAAGTCTAGACATCTTTCAAAGTATAATATTTTGAAAATTAGCTGGATCTAATAAGTGATAGTGAGTTAGAGAGGCCATTAGTTCGACATTTACAGATCGCCCGCGAATATGAAACCTGTCCGTTTCGATCTTGATCTATCTAAAATGATCGACTTGTACCTACTTGATTCAGTTTCAAACGCAGACTGGCTACAAAATACTTTTGACTTCGACATTTATTTTCTTTTGAACACTTTTGCATAATATTAGTAGAATTTCCCAGGACAGCACTAACAATGAAATGTAACGAGAATACTATTTTTTTATAATTATAATTTTATACGAATCATGACTCATCTTCATACTTAAAATTATATTGTAGGCATTTTTTTTACTGAAATATTGAAGCACAGTTACCTAGGTATAGCTAATTAGTTTTCCAAAATTACTTACCTACATTACACTTACACTCACCATGTTTATTGTAATGAATTACTAGCCGATTAGTACTTTCTTACAAATCAAAGTACCCTCGAGAGCAATGAATCCGGGTCACTCAAAGAATCCAAAAAATCTCGGAAAGTAAGAATGCTAGGTTAATGCAATAAATTGTATTTAATAGACAATTTAATACTCCTTAAATGAAAGTATTAAAACTTCTTAGTTATTGTAAAGTTATATCATAAAAAAATCAAATTTGAAAAGGGAACACTGTCGAAGATGGAACTACGAAATTACAGGATTTGTTTTTGCTTTTGTTTGTAATCTGTCATTTATGTTGGTACATAAACCAGGTTGATAGTGCTCAATATTCATTATTCAAGCTGAAATCATGTCGCTTACACTTGAAGAATGCACCAGAATACTTACATTGGTGGAAACCGGCCGGAGTCAGCGCGATACAGCCAGGACTGTCGGTGTGTCGCTGTCAACAGTACAAAGAGTTCTCCGACGTTACGAAGAAACTGGTTCTAACCTACGCAGACCAGGAACGGGCAGAACTAGGTGTACCACAGCACGAGAAGACCGATACTTGGTGAACACCATGCTTCGAAATCGCTTTCTCACAGGAACTGAACTCACAAATCAGTTTCGACGCCTCGGAGGAAGTAACCCAAGTGCATGGACAGTAAGACGTCGGCTTGCTGAATCTAACTTAAAACCCCTTAGACCTGCAAACGGCCCTAAACTGGAGCGTGGCCATCGTATTTCAAGACTAAGATATGCCCAGAACCACGTAAATTGGAGTATTGAAGATTGGTCGAAAGTTATGTTCTCCGACTAATCAAAATTTATGCTCTACAAGCACGATGGAAGACACAGAGTGTATAGAAGACCAGGGGAAAAATTCAAGCAAGCATGCATCGAAGAAAAAGTAGCCTACGGTGGTGGGTCTGTACTTGTGTGGGCCGGAATTTCCTCTGAAAGTCGCACAGAGCTGGTGATCATAGAAAACGGCTCTTTAACTAGCGTAAGATATGTGGAAGAAATCCTCAACGAACACGTTGGTCCATTTATGGTCAATTTGGGTGAGGATGCTATATTTATGCATGACAATGCCCGACCTCATACAGGTAGGATTGTGAATGACTACCTTCAAGAGATGAACATTACTTGTATGGAGTGGCCAGCGCGCAGCCCGGATATCAACCCGATTGAGCATGCTTGGGACGAGCTAGGGAGATGCGTAAAACAACGAAACCCTCCCCCAATCACGCTTCCTGAGCTCAAAATTGCTCTCACAGAGGAATGGGAGAATATTCCCCAAAATCGTATAAGGAACTTGGTGTACAGCATGCCAAACCGCGTAAACGCAGTAATGGAAGCACGAGGAGGTAATACGAAGTATTGAAATTCAAGAAAATCGTCATAAAGTTCAAAAATTTCATGTTTCCTATTTTTGTTTTAAGGAGAGATCAGCAGTTTTTTTTCTTTATGTAATTTTGTGTAAATAAAATGTATGGTGACTCATATTTTTTTAACTTTCATTTAAGGAGTATTAAATTGTCTATTAAATACAATTTATTGCATTAACCTAGCATTCTTACTTTCCGAGATTTTTTGGATTCTTTGAGTGACCCGGATTAATTGCTCTCGAGTGTAGTACCTACTTAAGTGATTTCTATAAAGAAATAGAAATAATTTGTATATTTTAATTATATGAATACTAGCTTCCGCACGCGGAATCGCGGATGAGGAAAAAAAGCTAGCCTTTGTGTTAATCCAGGTCTTAAACTATGTTTATTCTAAGTTTCATCCAAATCCGTTCAGCCGTTACGACGTCGATACGACGATATTAGTGTGATACGTACCCTCCTGAGAGTGAAATTATTGTCCGATTGAAAACAGGTTTTCGAACATAAAAAAGCAAAATTAAATAAAACGCTAAATAAATCCATTGTAATCCGAGGAGGCCTACCCGCAGTGTTTGTCACCGGCCCGTGCACAGCTACCAAACTCGGAGGCACCGTTCATTAGACAACATAAAATAACTTTTACATTTATTAAGCTCTATATTTTTTCTGATTATTTAGATGACAAAAAAGCTTGGGATGAAACTGTCTGCAACTCCCTCAAAAATAATGTTGTTAGCTAAGAATAAATATTGTAAAAATGAGTAAAAATATATAAGCCTAGCAGAGTTTCTTGACAATTCTTTTCTGTTTGGTCAAGCAATCAGATTTGGTATTCGTGGAGTCCCACATGTTGGGTTTTGTACTCAAACTCGAAACATAATAGCTCGATGTTTAATAACTCGACGGTACGTTTCGTCGATGGGTCGTTTACCTCGAAAGATCTGTAGTACCTGGGAGGGTTTCTCCCTCGACGGGTCTTTCCCTTTACAATGATTTTTTCTTTGATATGGGCGATTCTTTAACATCATACGGATGTCGATCGGTTGTTGAACGTGGCTCATGGCCGCTTCAAGTTGTGTGGTGCTGTGCGTAGGTACTTGTAGGCACGCGAGTAGAAAGAGCGGGTTCGATTGATTGATTGCGTGGCGCCGCGGGCCGACGCTGACGGATGTGACGTCACATACAACCTGTCACCAAATATACCGCACAATCAATAAACCGCGCAAAGCTATGGAATTTAAAGTTAATTGATGGTAGAGAACATGTTAGTGCAGTTAGAATCGAACCCTGATGATATACAGCATGATATTACAAAAAAGTTTCTATCGAATCTCTTTGTTCAAACTCACGCCACGAACTTCATTAGAAATCCAATGCGCTACCTACTGCTACTGTTTCTTATTTATTATCACCTAGTTCAAGTAGTATAAAGAGTTTATGAAAAGTGACACGTAGAGCCGCTGACTGCGACTATAAGTCAGCGTCGGCGTCGGCATTAGCGCGCGCTCACCGGAAACTATCAGGAATAGATAACTTCACCGGCGCTGCATTAATAACGGCCCGTCGCCGACGGCCGGGCCTTCCCTGCGCCCGTCCCGTCCTCTCTATAGGCACTCGCTTGTTTATTATTTCATATCTCGACTTCTCAACTCGACTGAAAGGACGCGCGATATTTTCCAGTTCAAGAAACCTAAAAGTTGGAAACTTGTGAAAGGTTATTTATTTTCTGTTTGAAAGCGTTCTCGCTCTCGAAGCGTGGGGATAAGAGTGGAGTAGAGTCTGGTACAGTCCGGTAGAGAAGGTACAGATGTCCGTCATAGGTCGTATGTTATGGAGTTATAGTACCTATGGTCAGCGACTAGAAGGAAGGGGGTCTAAGGGGTTCTAACCCCTATCATCGGAATCCAAGCCAATCTGACATGCACGTGGTGCACTAACAAACGGGGCTCTGGCGGCCGGCTGATTGCGGCATAGCGCACCTACAACGGCTCAACTAATTCCCATGGCAGCCGACGGGCTGCAGCGTTGGCGGTGCAAGAAACTGTGCCCTGCGATCTCCAACCGGCATGCCCATCGCAATTAAATAGAAAATGTATTTTATATATCAAGGCATTTATGAATTATGACTAGCCATTTATGTTTATAACTATTCACGGCTATGTTTCTTTTTAGTTAGGTATTTGAAAAAATTTAAAAATTTTACTACTGTCGCTGACTGTACTGATCCTACCTACCTACCACTACCTACCTGTACCTACCACTAGCTTTCACTGACACAAATCTTAGCAAGGTATTTTTTAGATATTTTTAAGTTTATGTACTTAAGTAATAATACTCGTACTTGCTTACACAATGATGATTTACAAGAAACAAAATAAAAGTGCAAATAAAACCGGAAGTCACCCCTTTTGTAGGAAATCGGTAAATGAAAGAGAGCCAGAGCAGTTTTGAGATTATTGAAAGCTGAACGATATTCCTGCCGAGGTCCGTTTACTATCTTTGACGTAAATCTCTGCAAAGAACTCTTGATTAGTTTCTTTGAAAACTTTCAAAGGATAAATTTTGTGGTACAATTCATAAGATGAGCGAGTACATGCTACATACATTTTTCTTACTTGCCCTTCTGTTCTACTCTGGAAAATATGTTTCATTGTTAGTGTCTAAACACACTTTATCCGAAATTACGCGACGAAAGTTCCGCAGCTGACTTTGACAAGTTCGGCTGTACGCCATAACGCAACGTAATTTCAGCATAATGTGTCATCAGTAATTCAAATAGCATTGCAGGCGTAATCATGCCGAACTTACGTCGCGTCGGCTATACTAGCTAGTGGAAGGCTAGTGGCTCACTTACAAAAGGAATGTCATTCAGGGCCTATTTCAAGTATCATACAGTCAATGTTGCATACGAAAAAGACAAAGACAGAGACGTTACTTATGCACACTCGATACTAGCGCGTTCACTGTATTAAATCGATATTGACAGGTATGTTATTCAGCATATTTTTAAAGTATACCATCCTATTCATAACAGTTCTATAAACCACAGATAGCTAAAATTTTATAAATTGACATTTGATTATGAACTATCAGATTTTATGCAAGTAAACTCAGTAAACTCATTTATTTAACCATTTCGTTATTCACATAACATTGGCAGTCAAGATACAGCAAATAATATTTCTTATGCCTAATTGTACAACATAGTAAGCACCTTAAAAAATAAACTTAAAAAAACTGTGATACCCTATAACAGTTTTTTTTTTTCAGAAAGAAATGAGTTCAAAAAATTATTGCAAGTCATTAAATGAAGAATTTAAATATTCATTGATTATGTATAATAGATGATTTTCTAGAAATTATTTTATTTTTTGTTTAAACTCGTTTATTTTAAGTCTTGTTATGCCTAATTGTAGTTTATTTTACATTTTTAATTTAATGCAAGATAATAGCAAGATAATAACGATAAGAAAAATATACAGTGACAGCAAGAAGAAAGCTAAAAGAACTATTGCTATCGTAAGGGCTAAGGTACATGATCAACTGTACAAAACACTTGAAAGCTCCCAAGGACACAAAAATCTATACCATCTAGCGAAAGCGAGAGAGAAGAATGCAAAAGATATTACACATATTAGATGATAAAGGAAAAGTTTTGACGAATGATGAAGAAATAAAAGAGCGTTGGAAAGGATATTTTGAAAAGTTAATGAATGAAGAGAATGACTGGAGTGGAGAACTGGACAACATACCAGTTAACTTGGGTCTAGTAGAGCAGGTGAGTATAGATGAAGTAAAATCTAAACATATTTATAAATAGACAAAAAATTACCGAATCTCAAACGTACAACTTTTTAGGGATAACTCTCGATCAACAGTTATCATGGAAGCCTCAAATAGAAAAAATTGAAAAGAAAACAAATAGATTTATTTATGCCCTTAGAGAACTTAGACGTATAGTCAATCAGAAAACATCTCTGACTGCATATCATGGGTATGTTGCCTCTGCGCTGCGTTACGGTATTACTCTGTGGGGTAATTCAGTAGATGTGACAAACCTATTCATGTTACAAAAGAAATGTGTAAGAGCGATATCTGGAGCTGGCCCCCTGGAGTCTTGTAGACCCTTATTTAATAATCTTAATTTATTGACCTTGACTAGTATCTATATTTATGAAATGTGCAAATTTGTGAAATGTCAAGAAAACTTATTTATTTAAAAAAATGACCAAGTGAGAAGATTTGAATCACGTTACCCTAACCGCTTAGTGCTACCTTTAGCTAAAACCGCTCTCAGGTCAAGGAATTGCTACAATATGGCAATAAAGATCTATAACCATATACCAAACAGCTTTAAAGAACTACCAGAAAAAAGGTTCCAAGTAAAATTGTATAACTGGTTAGTAAAAGGTTGTTTTTATAATCTAAATTAATTTTTTGGACAACGTTAAAATTTATTTGACATGTATAATTTAATTTATAAATAAAATGGAAAAATATTTTAATTTTTTAATAAGGATGACTTTTTAATTAAACTCTAGAATAATGTACCTCCTGACTCAATTAAAAAAATGATTTTACTCTAATCAATGTATGATTGCATGCTTAGTTTTAAGCAAAATGTGTTGGACCTACATCTAAGTATTATTGACATCTTGTTATTACCACATTTTATGCAATAAATTTCATTTCATTTCATTTCAAAAATGACACTACAAAGTATGAAAAACGGTAGAGCGGTTGGCCCAGACAGCATACCAGCTGAAGTATGGAAGTTTTTGAAAGCGGATGGATGGAAATGGCTGGTGTAACGGAACAGAACCCTATGGTGTGTTCCGTCACTCACAAATATAGGAAAATATAGTATCTAAATAAACCTTTTGGTAGACCAGTCTCTTTGAACGTAAAATTAACTCTTAACTCGATGGTAAATAAATAAACCTCTTGCTATATTTGAAAATACGCGGGCCAAAACACTAGCGACAAGAACTAATGCATTAAAGAAGCTTAGACATAATATTGCTTAATAAATTAAATAGATTGCATCACTGCTTGCGTTATTTGAAAATACGCGAGTGAAAACACTAGCGACATCAATCAATGCATTATAGAAGCTTAGACATAATATTGCATAATAAATAAAAAAGATGGCATCACCGCTTGCTTTATTTAAAAACACTAGCGACGTCAAACAACGAATTATAGGAGATTCAACCATTTATTGAAAATATAATATGAACTCTAACGTATCAAGTATAAGAACCATAATTACTAGTTCTAAATAGTTGGGTAGGTCAATCAACAAACTGAAGAAAAGTTATTTAATTATTGCTAGATTAATTGAATTCATAAAGCTTTATAAAACATCTTGAATTTCACGAATGAATATAATCATAAAGTTAGCATAACAATAACTATTTTATTGTAATAATTTAACTACAGAAATGCTACATTTAATATAAATGAGGGTAGATTATAAATGAGCTAACATCCGGATTTTGTTATTGCATTTTGTGAAAAATGCAGCGTAAACAATAATGAGTGGAAAGTTTAAGGTTGAAAACACACTTTAAAGCATAGTTTAAACCTTAACTTTATAAACATAAAGACCATATTGGACTGGATGGGTCTGATCATTGAGTTAGCAGAGCTGCCAAGCGGGACTATATGGAGGTTCACTCAAATTTAGATAATGAAATGAACTCTTAACGCAATAGATATAATGTTCAGAATGGCCTGTTTTAGAATAATCCATCAGTTCAAGCAACGTAATACGAAAGGTATTTATTATCGCTAAATTAATGGAAATCCTGTAAGATAATTATTACTATTCATAACTGATTAAAAGGATAAACTTTTGATAGAAATACTTTATATAATGTATCACTTTTCTATCAAAATATTGACTGAGGTAGATTTAGATTGAGCGTAACTTCCGGAACTTGTTATTGCGTTTCGAATGCGATGAGGCGGAACGAAAAAGGTTTTAAAAAGGGGAATTTAGGTACATTCGGGATCATTCCACAATTATCGGTACGGCGTTATCATTCCACAATTATCGGTACGGCGAGATGATTCCACAATTATCGGTACGGGGAGGAACAAGAATAAGTCGAGGCGAAATTACGGACGGACGGTCCACGGTTCCCAAGAAGTTATCGTTCATCCAAGCCTTATCGCCATTTTTATACGATTATAATTCGTAAAGTAAATTCAGTGTAAATTATCAAGTGATATTACGTGGCTAAGACACCTTCATGCCCTTAAATTGGTCTAGTGAGCCTGCTGACCAAGCGTAATTTAAAGTGAACTTTCGACTATTATCTATTACGTGGCTAAGACACCTTCACGCCCTTAAATTGGTCTAGTGAGCCTGCTGACCATGCGTAATTCAAGACAGATAATAGACGAGAGTATAGCGAGTTCAGAGATGATCTGCTCTTTCTTTGCTTCTCAATACGTGGCTAAGACTCCTTCACGTCCTTCAATTGGTTGGTGAGCCTGCTGACCATGCGTATTGAGCAAGTAAATGAGAAGGGTAGAAGGCTTGTTTGAATGATCACTTCAAACGTAGTCCGGAAACCTTGCGGTGTTATACCCAAGGGCTACGTTCCTTGCCCTTAGCTTTGTGGGGTTCCATCATCCTCTCACTGCGGCCAAGACACCTTTAGCCGTCAGCACGCTGATCGGTCTTGTGAGCCTGCTTGACCGGCAGTGAGAAAATCTTTCCCTCATCCTTACTTCCTACCCACTTTCCATCTGTTGCCTTAGGTCGCTTGGTAACAGACTTCCTGTACTTATCTATATATTTATCTATCACACTTATATGTTTAGGGCTAGGGTGGTAGGTACACGTACATATTTGTAGGGACGTTAGGTCTAGCAGTTAGCCAGGTATCTCATCATTACACCCCGATGAGAGACACGCACGTTTACATGTAAATGAGAAGGTCGTACTTCTAGTTTTGAAAGAATCCCACACTTAGCTATTTTAGGGCCTACGTAGGTTTAGGTTCAATGGTAGGCTAGGAAAAGTAGGTAGGCAGGAATTTATTTAGTATACTTGTTAAATCTAAGTAATGTATTTTCTTAACGTTAAATCCGGCGGGCCAAGCCGTCCTTTTTGTAGATTCAATAATATAAATTACGTTCTAAAGTCAAACCTGCCTGAATAGGCCTATTAAAGTAGGTAGGCAGGAATTTATTTAGCCTATTGGTAAAATCTAGATCTTTATGGTGGCAGCGTCCTAGCTAAGACCAGCAGGCCAAGCCGTTCTATTTTTAGATTCAATAATATATTGTTTTAAAATCTATTCTGCCTAAAAAGGTATATTATATATAATTATCTATCTACCTATTAACTGGAGAGAATGAGCAGTTAAGTTCTATGATTCAATATAAAATTGTCCTTTGTTTTCATATTAAAATCCTCGCACAAGATGAGGTGATTGCCTAATAAGGGTATTGATATATTTTATCAAGCTATTGAAGCTACTAAGACAAGCAGATGCAGTTCTTATCTACACAATAAATCCTCGCAATAGATGAGGTACAACCAATAAGGTTCACGCTACAAAGACAGGCAAATGTAAGTCTTTGAAACTATCAGTAATCATGGTGAAATATATCATTGATTTCTTATTCAAGTGTATAGCTAAGCTAACATTTTAGGAATCTAATTCCTTGGACATTTCGTATTGTATTAGCAGACAAATAACTGCTTCATTTTACCTAAGTTATAGGTATTATCAATATCAGTGATTTGATGCACCTTAGCTGAAAAATCACTCCCTCTTACTCCTTTGCTTGTCAAAAGACTGACCATACAATTACATACAGTATATGAGGCATGTTCTCAACCCCCAAAAAGAAATCTTGGTGGGGGGTACCCAAGTAAGGAGACGAAACCCACAGGACGTGCGGGGCGGAGCGCGTCCCTATGCCAATTTAGAGTCAGAATGTGAGAGACAAAACTATTCATGATCACATGCCGATCAACAGAGTCAGTATGAAAGATTCACAAGATTCACAAGTTTTACGTCGATCGCTAAAGCCAGTATGAAAAAGAATTAGATCCATTAATCCTATGCCAATTTAGAGTCAGAATTAAAGATTTATATCAATAGAATGTATTACGTTTTAGCATAACTAATATAATATTTAATAACTATAGGCTGTAAACCACTAGATTCAAGAGTAGAGAATGAAACTCCAAATAAGTTATTAGGATAGGTGTAGGAATCGTAGAAAGTAAGTTCAGAAAGTGTTTTCGATCAGAATTGTGTTAGAATAGATAATTTACAGGTAGGTAGCAAAACTAAGGGTAGGCTAGAGAAATCGTTTAATTTACAGGTAGGTAGATAATCTTAGGGTAGGCTAGAGAAATCGTTTTAAAATACCTCAAAAGAATCGCGGGTTATGTACGGTATATGCGTAGGGTTCTAACCAAACTAGACATCATATGGCCAAATGAATATATAAAAGAAAGTTTTATGGGGGAGTATTTTTAGGGGGGGGGGGGGGGGGGTTACAATTTAGCGTGCCGTGAACAGGATTTGGTATTAATACAAGTAATGCGGTTTATTTTAGCAGTATAGATTATTGATTTAACATAATTTAGTATTATTATCTGTTAAGATTCTACATGAAATGTAAGAAGTATGTACATATTTGAGAAATTATGTAGGTTTGAAGATTTGCTTAGGTATAGTTATAAGTAGTGTACAGTGCGGAATTATTTCGCACAATTTGTTGCCGCGTATAGAGGAGAGGTTTTAAAACGATTAAGTAAGTAGGTAGTATAAAATAAGTAGCAAAAAAATAGTTTAAAGTAGGTAGCTCAGTGTCGGTATATTTATTTAAAATTCAAGCAGTGAACTTCTTCGAACTGATGGTGTTACTTTTAGTCGCAGATTATTCGTAGGGTTCAGATTCTTATTCCAAAACTTGATTGATAATAATAGGATAATGAGATAAAGTAATAAATAGATACGTATATTCTTAAGTTTATACGCAGAATAACTAATAGTACAGGTGATAATTTAACATATAATAGACTGAAATTTAGCAAGAACGTGGGTTAGGCTAGATTGCCATTTTACGTCCGACAGTGTTAGTGCACATAGGCCGTGATCGTCTAGTAGTTGGATAAAGGTGCTCGTGGCGTAAAAATAAAATCGGAAACTTACTCGTGGGGTAGCTCATTACACGAAAATAAAATAAACAAAACAAGTGCTCGTGGCGTAGCTTCAGTTAAAAAAATTATAGTCTGTAAAAACGATCGAGGCGTAGTTTATTTGAAAAAAAAAAAGTTTGCAAAAACGCTAGTGGCGTCGTTTAGTTCTGTAAAAATAATTCTAGAAAATGTTGTTTCGTAGATTACTTAGTTTTATATTTCGGTGAAAATAAAATTTGTAGAAAGTTTTCGGAGTCATAAGTAGTTCAGCAACTTTTCGTTCAGACACAGTTTGGAGGGGGGGCCGTTTGATGACGCGTAGGGATGTAGGTTCTCTCTCTCTCTCTCTTTCTCTCTGTAGGTTGTTGATTTCTGACTCTTGGGAAAGAGTTAGGTAAATGCAACTTAGTAGTTCTCGTGTGGATCCCTAAATTGGAACTGCCCAAATGCAGAGTTTCACCTAAATTAGTTCAGCACTTAGTTTATTATATGTTGCGATAGGAAGTGAGTTAGTTTAGATTATTACTGGTAAACGTCTGCGGATTCGCTTGTGTGGATTCCTAAATTGGAACTGGCAAAGTGCGGAGTTTCACCTAAATTTGTTCAGCACTTTATTTTTAGTTTAAGAAAGAGATAGACGTGTTTACATATTAAAATTCATAACCTTAATTTCTGTATTCGTAAGATTTCACATAAAATAAAATAGAAACAGTTGTTTTCGTAAAATTTAGTAAGTAGGTAGTATTCATGCATTAGGACTTCTTGAGTTTGGGAGACAACTAGATACTGAAATAAGTATAGTATCTACTTGAAGTAGTAGGTAGTCGTAGAATCACGCCCTCTCCTTCATTTCGATTTTCGGCTAGCTTGAGCTACTTACTTACTCATTGGTGATAGGTTAGGTTTGTAAGTTATGTACGATAAATATTATGTTAATATAACACAACATAACTAGGTAAGATAAAATACTGAGGCAGGTAGATAATTGAGATAAGTTACACATAATTTACTTGCATAACGTGATAGGAAGGTAGGTTCGTACAAAACTTTTATTAAAATGACCAAGCGTTCATACTAGGGTAGGTATTGGCTTGTTATAAGGTAGTCTAAAATTTAACTATTACTGATACTACTAATGAAAATTGTTATCGGTACACCGCTTTCCTCAACATTGCTTTTTTTAATAGGAACCTTATAACTTACATCTACTTTTAGGCGGATACTTATTTCACCGTTTGCATAAGTATGATTTATATAGATAGAACGGAATTAAGAATAGAAGAAAACTAAATTGAGGGTTTTAAGTTTAAAACTAAGGTCGTTTTGTTAAATATTATGGTGTCGTTAATTTAAAAATGCAATTTAGTTATAACTTATATACGATTAGTCAGATAGTTATTTTACAGTAAAGATAAAATTCAGATAGATAGAACGGAATAAAACTAGGTTTTTGGTTTTGTAGTTTAGAGCCTAGGTCATTTGTCTTTTGATAAATATTTTGATTTCATCATTTATATAAGCAGTTTAGTTAAAATAGTTTACTTTTTAATTTTCAAAACAGAAACAAAACATTGTTACGGTTTAGTTTAATTAATGGGGGGTTGGAATTAAAAAACAGAAACAAATCATAAATATCATAAATACGGTTTAGTTTAAAAAATGGGGGGTTGGTATTTAAAGTTTTGTCGTAATACTTTATATTAAGTTCATTTTTATTAATTTCTTTGAAAACAAAAATATAATTAATTAATCGGCGGATAATATTGTAAAAATAGTCGGATTCGTTAAAAATATCGGTAATAATTGAAGCCTTTTTAAAAAAAAAATATATATATTCTTTTAATATTCCAATATACCTAATAAAACAAATATAAATAATTCGAAATAAACTGTCATCAAGCGAAATAAATAAGATAAATGAAAATAGATTGAAATAAATGAAAAACAATTCAAATCATTTAGAATAATTTATTTCAAATTCGTAGATTAAGCGGATTATGGGGATTAAATATTGACATGGGATAAGATTACATTATATGAATCTAAAATTAACTTGAACGCCTCTATTTGGTTATTAGTTTGGGTTCAGCACATACTCGTAGGTCGAAATAAAGAAGGTAGGTATAGCTCATTTAAGCCATATCTAATAGGATCTACTTACATTGTATGGTACTATTTACATAGAAAATAATTAAAGTAGAGATTTGGAAGTACTCGTTGTTAGCAATTTCTTCAGTTCTTTTGTTTTGGGAAAAGAACTGAAGTAATTGAAAGTTATATCAAAACTTATTTTCAAAAAGTAACATAAAAATCTAGAAAATTAACTATATCTAATTTAAGACCAAATTACCGGAAATCTAATTTAAAGTTAATTATAAGTTAGTACTCTTAGATTATAGTAGTAAAAGAGTTATTAACAAATTATTGTTAGTTAACACCTAGAAGTTTTAAAATAAGTGAGTATTCTTTCTAAGAAAAACTGACAATTATACATAGAAAAAAAACGTCGCTATAAACGTCATTCAGTCTGTCAAACAGATAGAAAATCAGATGAGATGACTACCTGAGCTTAATTTATAGATATTGGATAAGTTAAATCATATCAAGTAAGTAAATAAAATAATTTAAATAAAATATAGCATACATTTAAAAAAGGGAAAGGAAATATTTTAAGATAAACAATTTAGTGAACTGCAAAAATCAAATAAATTGCTAGTTTTCAGTTTGAATTTGATTGATTTGGGTTTGACGTTTGTCAAATACAAACATTAAACCAAAATTAATTAAATTTAAAAATAAAATGCGGTGAAACGTGAGTGGGATTACCCAACTGGGGGGTTGTTTCGTTACATTCAACAAGGTTTTGGCTGTTAGAGAAACAGTACAATTTTTTCGTAGTTTCTGGTTTCAATGCATTGATTAGTTGTTTAAGGTGGCGTGAATGGCAATGAAAGTTAATGCAATGCAAGTGTAGTGTTTATAGAAAAAAAAATTATGGAGGGCCTAGATGATTAATCAATAACATGACTAGAAACGGTTTGTTGACTTTGAATGCAAATAACATTTAAGAATACATACAAGGACCTTTTATGGGGAAGTTTGGTGTTAGGTTAAGTCTGAAGACATTCATCAGTATATTCTAATATAGCTGATCTCATAAAGAGTCCTACTCTACACGCACGAAAGAAAATTTACGCACACTATACATGCTCTGTGATATTAAACAAGTTTTAATTTAGTTAAAGAGCTTAAATGCTCTTGATGAATTCGGGTTTGAGAGAAGGTGGTGTAAGTGTTCGTATTACTGAGGAAAAGAGGTAAATGGGATGCTCTTACATCAAATCATTAGGATTGATTTGCTTCACAACCAAGTTCCTTTTTCGAAGAATCTGAATTCAACAAGAGATATAGACTTTGAGTACTATTCTATAAAAAAAATTAAATGCTCATTGATGCTTGTTTATATTTCAGTTTAAACACATTAACATATTCTAAGAACACACAACATATTTACATACAGACGCCAATTCAAATATTTGGATTCAAATGTAAGCAAATTAGAAATTTGTACTTAGTTAAATGACTTATCAATGAAATAATATTATATATTTGTGAAATTAATGGGTTAAAATTTTTCCTTCAGTTAAATATTTACTCACCTGCGTAAAAATTGGGGGTTGGCTGTAACGGAACAGAACCCTATGGTGTGTTCCGTCACTCACAAATATAGGAAAATATAGTATCTAAATAAACCTTTTGGTAGACCAGTCTCTTTGAACGTAAAATTAACTCTTAACTCGATGGTAAATAAATAAACCTCTTGCTATATTTGAAAATACGCGGGCCAAAACACTAGCGACAAGAACTAATGCATTAAAGAAGCTTAGACATAATATTGCTTAATAAATTAAATAGATTGCATCACTGCTTGCGTTATTTGAAAATACGCGAGTGAAAACACTAGCGACATCAATCAATGCATTATAGAAGCTTAGACATAATATTGCATAATAAATAAAAAAGATGGCATCACCGCTTGCTTTATTTAAAAACACTAGCGACGTCAAACAACGAATTATAGGAGATTCAACCATTTATTGAAAATATAATATGAACTCTAACGTATCAAGTATAAGAACCATAATTACTAGTTCTAAATAGTTGGGTAGGTCAATCAACAAACTGAAGAAAAGTTATTTAATTATTGCTAGATTAATTGAATTCATAAAGCTTTATAAAACATCTTGAATTTCACGAATGAATATAATCATAAAGTTAGCATAACAATAACTATTTTATTGTAATAATTTAACTACAGAAATGCTACATTTAATATAAATGAGGGTAGATTATAAATGAGCTAACATCCGGATTTTGTTATTGCATTTTGTGAAAAATGCAGCGTAAACAATAATGAGTGGAAAGTTTAAGGTTGAAAACACACTTTAAAGCATAGTTTAAACCTTAACTTTATAAACATAAAGACCATATTGGACTGGATGGGTCTGATCATTGAGTTAGCAGAGCTGCCAAGCGGGACTATATGGAGGTTCACTCAAATTTAGATAATGAAATGAACTCTTAACGCAATAGATATAATGTTCAGAATGGCCTGTTTTAGAATAATCCATCAGTTCAAGCAACGTAATACGAAAGGTATTTATTATCGCTAAATTAATGGAAATCCTGTAAGATAATTATTACTATTCATAACTGATTAAAAGGATAAACTTTTGATAGAAATACTTTATATAATGTATCACTTTTCTATCAAAATATTGACTGAGGTAGATTTAGATTGAGCGTAACTTCCGGAACTTGTTATTGCGTTTCGAATGCGATGAGGCGGAACGAAAAAGGTTTTAAAAAGGGGAATTTAGGTACATTCGGGATCATTCCACAATTATCGGTACGGCGTTATCATTCCACAATTATCGGTACGGCGAGATGATTCCACAATTATCGGTACGGGGAGGAACAAGAATAAGTCGAGGCGAAATTACGGACGGACGGTCCACGGTTCCCAAGAAGTTATCGTTCATCCAAGCCTTATCGCCATTTTTATACGATTATAATTCGTAAAGTAAATTCAGTGTAAATTATCAAGTGATATTACGTGGCTAAGACACCTTCATGCCCTTAAATTGGTCTAGTGAGCCTGCTGACCAAGCGTAATTTAAAGTGAACTTTCGACTATTATCTATTACGTGGCTAAGACACCTTCACGCCCTTAAATTGGTCTAGTGAGCCTGCTGACCATGCGTAATTCAAGACAGATAATAGACGAGAGTATAGCGAGTTCAGAGATGATCTGCTCTTTCTTTGCTTCTCAATACGTGGCTAAGACTCCTTCACGTCCTTCAATTGGTTGGTGAGCCTGCTGACCATGCGTATTGAGCAAGTAAATGAGAAGGGTAGAAGGCTTGTTTGAATGATCACTTCAAACGTAGTCCGGAAACCTTGCGGTGTTATACCCAAGGGCTACGTTCCTTGCCCTTAGCTTTGTGGGGTTCCATCATCCTCTCACTGCGGCCAAGACACCTTTAGCCGTCAGCACGCTGATCGGTCTTGTGAGCCTGCTTGACCGGCAGTGAGAAAATCTTTCCCTCATCCTTACTTCCTACCCACTTTCCATCTGTTGCCTTAGGTCGCTTGGTAACAGACTTCCTGTACTTATCTATATATTTATCTATCACACTTATATGTTTAGGGCTAGGGTGGTAGGTACACGTACATATTTGTAGGGACGTTAGGTCTAGCAGTTAGCCAGGTATCTCATCATTACACCCCGATGAGAGACACGCACGTTTACATGTAAATGAGAAGGTCGTACTTCTAGTTTTGAAAGAATCCCACACTTAGCTATTTTAGGGCCTACGTAGGTTTAGGTTCAATGGTAGGCTAGGAAAAGTAGGTAGGCAGGAATTTATTTAGTATACTTGTTAAATCTAAGTAATGTATTTTCTTAACGTTAAATCCGGCGGGCCAAGCCGTCCTTTTTGTAGATTCAATAATATAAATTACGTTCTAAAGTCAAACCTGCCTGAATAGGCCTATTAAAGTAGGTAGGCAGGAATTTATTTAGCCTATTGGTAAAATCTAGATCTTTATGGTGGCAGCGTCCTAGCTAAGACCAGCAGGCCAAGCCGTTCTATTTTTAGATTCAATAATATATTGTTTTAAAATCTATTCTGCCTAAAAAGGTATATTATATATAATTATCTATCTACCTATTAACTGGAGAGAATGAGCAGTTAAGTTCTATGATTCAATATAAAATTGTCCAGGAATGGAATCCTTTGTTTTCATATTAAAATCCTCGCACAAGATGAGGTGATTGCCTAATAAGGGTATTGATATATTTTATCAAGCTATTGAAGCTACTAAGACAAGCAGATGCAGTTCTTATCTACACAATAAATCCTCGCAATAGATGAGGTACAACCAATAAGGTTCACGCTACAAAGACAGGCAAATGTAAGTCTTTGAAACTATCAGTAATCATGGTGAAATATATCATTGATTTCTTATTCAAGTGTATAGCTAAGCTAACATTTTAGGAATCTAATTCCTTGGACATTTCGTATTGTATTAGCAGACAAATAACTGCTTCATTTTACCTAAGTTATAGGTATTATCAATATCAGTGATTTGATGCACCTTAGCTGAAAAATCACTCCCTCTTACTCCTTTGCTTGTCAAAAGACTGACCATACAATTACATACAGTATATGAGGCATGTTCTCAACCCCCAAAAAGAAATCTTGGTGGGGGGTACCCAAGTAAGGAGACGAAACCCACAGGACGTGCGGGGCGGAGCGCGTCCCTATGCCAATTTAGAGTCAGAATGTGAGAGACAAAACTATTCATGATCACATGCCGATCAACAGAGTCAGTATGAAAGATTCACAAGATTCACAAGTTTTACGTCGATCGCTAAAGCCAGTATGAAAAAGAATTAGATCCATTAATCCTATGCCAATTTAGAGTCAGAATTAAAGATTTATATCAATAGAATGTATTACGTTTTAGCATAACTAATATAATATTTAATAACTATAGGCTGTAAACCACTAGATTCAAGAGTAGAGAATGAAACTCCAAATAAGTTATTAGGATAGGTGTAGGAATCGTAGAAAGTAAGTTCAGAAAGTGTTTTCGATCAGAATTGTGTTAGAATAGATAATTTACAGGTAGGTAGCAAAACTAAGGGTAGGCTAGAGAAATCGTTTAATTTACAGGTAGGTAGATAATCTTAGGGTAGGCTAGAGAAATCGTTTTAAAATACCTCAAAAGAATCGCGGGTTATGTACGGTATATGCGTAGGGTTCTAACCAAACTAGACATCATATGGCCATAAAATGAACATAAAAGAAAGTTTTTATGGGGAAGTATTTTTAGGGGGGGGGGGTTACACTGGCTTTGTTCTTCAATAAGCTGTTGCATGAGGAGTCGATCCCAGATGAATGGTGCAGTAGTTCACTGGTGCCCATATTTAAATACAAGGGTGATGTACAGGAATGCAATAACTATCGAGGAATAAAGCTCATGTCACACACTCTGAAAGTATGGGAGAAAGTAATAGCAAAAAGAATGAGAGAGGAATGTGAGATTACCCAGAACCAGTTTAGTTTTATGCCAGGACGGGGAACAACTGATGCAATATTTTCCTTACGCCAGTTGTGCGAAAAATACCGACTCGCACAGAAAAACCTTCACATGGCCTTTATTGATCTTGAGAAGGCTTATGACCGTGTACCCCGTGAAGTACTGTGGTAGGCTCTGAAAGAGAAAAGAGTGCCTGCGAAGTATGTGAGGCTTATACATGCAATGTATGCTGGAGCACGAACGAATGTCCGGTCCGAAGCTGGTATCACCAATGAGTTCAATGTGGCAGTAGGTTTGCACCAGGGATCGGCCTTGAGCCCCTTTTTGTTCCTCCTGGTAATTTTGTTCCTCCTGGATGCTCTGCCATCAGACATACAGGAGGAAGCACCTTGGTGCATGCTTTTCGCCGACGACATTGTTCTTGTCGGAGAAGATGCAGCTGAGGTACAGAGCAGACTGTTAAAATGGCAGGAGAAATTAGAAAGTGTCGGTCTAAAAATCAGCCGGACCAAGACTGAACACCTTTTCTGTGATTTTAGTGGTTCCTCCAATCTCTCCCCGATTGCCTTGGATGGTGTAACCCTACCAGTCTGCTCCGATTTTAAGTACCTTGGTTCGCTCTTCCAAAATGACGGCAATATTGACCGGGACGTGAAAAATGGAATGAATGCGGGATGGATGAAATGGCGACAGGTCTCAGGAACAACTTGCGACCCTCGAATGCCCCTTAAACTTAAGGGGAAAATCTACAAGACAGTCATCAGACCTGTAGCATTGTATGGATCAGAGTGTTGGGCAATGAAAAAGACGGACGAAAGAAGAGTTCATACTACTGAGATGCGAATGTTAAGATGGATGTTTGGTGTGACAAGGATGGATAAAATAAGGAACGAGTATATCAGGGGAAGCTTGAAAGTAGCACCTGCAGATAAGGTGAGGAGTGGAAGACTAGCATGGTATGGACATGTTATGCGGAGGGATGGAAACCATGTGACTAAAAGAGTGATGAGTATGAATGTAACTGGATGTACGAGTAGAGGGAGGCCGAAGAAAAGATGGATGGATTGTGTGAAAGAGGATATGAGAGTGAAAGAAGTGAGTACAGATTTGACAGCCGATAGGAGTGAATGGAGAAAGAAAACATGTTGTGCCGACCCCACATAGAGTGGGATAAGGGCAGGGAAATGATGAATAGCAAGATAATAACAAGGAGTTTAATGTTCAAATAGGTTGCCACTTTTCGCTGCCACCTGTCGCTTGGACCAGCACATTCATATTTTATATTCTATGGGAGTAGAGACCAAAATTAGTTTTTAACATCCGTGAAAATTGATACCATTAACGAAGTATTTTCTATCGTGTTTTGAGAACCCATAGCAGCATCAACTTAATCATTTGATTATCTGGTGCCGTACATAGGTTTTGCATTTTCATTATGAGTATTAAATTAATATACCTATTCCAATGTTCTAAGCTCAACATACCAAACTGCGATTTGCTATTACCTATAGTCATCGAGTCGTATAGCGTCGAGCTCAGGGCGCAATGGCGCTCATCAGGGGAGGCATATGTCCAGCAGTGGACTGCTATAGGCTGATCTGATTATGATGATGATGATAGTCATTGCAATAATTTTTCTCCGCATTCCGTGAAAGGTCGCGTCCGGCGCGGAGCTGGGGCGGGGGCGGGGGCGGGGGCGAGAGCGCGGGGCATGAAAGGAAGTATTAGTCTGGTTTTAATATCGCCGGATCAGACGACATATTGACCCGCCTTTGAAGTCGTCTTATACTTGGATACTCTGATACTCGTGCACCGATAGACATTAATATGTTACTTTGGCAATCCTTCCTACTAATATTATAAATACGAAAGTTTGTGAGTATGGATGTATGGATGAATGTTTGTTACTCTTTCACGCAAAAACTACTGAACGGGTTTGGATGAAACTTGGAATATACATAGTTTGTGACCTGGATTAACACTTTTTACGCCGGCTTCTTTTTATCCCGGTACCACGCGAGCGAAGCCCTGGGCGGAAGCTAGTATTTCAATATTTCAGTAGCAGTAGAGTTCTTTGTGGAGGGCTCGTCCGGGGAAGTACTGCCATCATGTCTATTTCTGACGTGAAGCTGTGTTTCGATTTGAAGGGTGTGGGTGCCGGTGAATTACAGGCACAAGAAGCTTATCAACTTCATGCCTCAATGTTGATGGACGCAGGTCGTTGCAACGTAGAGCATGATCCGGAAAAAAAATATATACGATGCCATGCTTTGTGATAGGTAATGGTTACCACTTAACATCAGGTGGGCCATGTGCATGTTCCATTTTCAATACCAAAAAGTCTTAGAGCAAAATGTTATAAATAAAAATTCATAACTTCAATATACTTATTTTAATAATTCTAATACAATATTTACAATTATATTCTAACTGTTGTGTAAAAAAATCAGTAAATTGAACTCAGGAACACAACGTAACCCATTCAAACCTAAACTAATTTATGTACGGCTTGTATTTGACTGCTGTCTTTGTCCATGACCATGAAGGCATTACATTCTTCACAAGTATTATTAAATCTACTTACAACTCTTTTCATTGTGAAACTGTTAGATGACAATATAAATAATTTAATGTTTGCTAGTTTATGATTTCGTTGCTCAATCAAAGTAACTTTTATTATTTCTAGTAAAATTACAAATTGGAATTCGTAAATGTGTGTCACACCACTGAAGATCCAAGATGGGTCTACCGACACCTCCGTGGAAATGGCTCGACTCAAATTAGCCTTGCTTATAATTTGACACTGTTATCACGCAATCACCATATAATACGTGAGGAGCCAATAGTTCATTTCAGACATTTTCGCCCTTGACCAAATCACATGGTCAAAACTTGTAAAAATAATAATAACAATTTTGTAGAAAAAGATGTTATTTAAAATATATAAAATAAAAAGATTGAATATCTATCAATATTACAATAATACTATGTATCCATGCAAAAATATACTTTTGTGTAGTACAATTTTGTAAAAATATTTTTATATGGAACGCCAAGCCGAGCCAACTAACAACAAAACCAATTCGACAGCTGACCAAATTCTAAATTGGGTTTTGGTTTTGATCTTTAAAAACAACTAGCATTCAAATAAATACATTTCCGAGGAAATTCGACGGCACAAAAACAGTATATTATCAAAAGCTAGTGTTAATTTCTCTAGCATTCAAGCTGTAAAACGAAGGCATGTCAAGCGTGGCTATCAACTTTTGGGTTTAAGAGATGAACTAATGTAATTCTACCTACCTACTATTCTATATTCTAGTATTCTACTACAAGGAAATCCGTTCCAACTTGTAGGTCACAAAATGATGGGTTGTCAGCAGTTCATAAATCAACTAAATTCAACACAATACTACAATATATGTTAGCGTTTTGCTGCTATTTCATTATTTCCTTCCTTCGTAGGGGTTACCTCCGGTGTCGGAGTTTCCAGGCCGCCCGAAGGCCTCCGACGTGGCTTTCTTTCATTCAGTTTTAAGACGTCACAAACTCAGGTCCCAAATAACGATCACTGCGGCACTTCAGTCCATGGACGTTACCAACAAACAGTTGTAACTTATCATAGATGGGTAGCGTTGCATAGTGGTAGAGAGTCGGGACGTCACTCCCTGTAGGTGCAGACGAGCACGTAGAAGCAGTCGTCGCGCTGCATGGCGAGGTGCGAGAGGTACTTGCGGAAGGAGGCGGCGCCGGCGTCGCAGTAGACGAGGTTGAGCGCGTTGTGTTCGGGCGGCAGGTGCACGAGCGCGGCGTCGGCGTCCGGCGCGCCCGGCGCGCCCGGCGTGCCAGCCGCGCCGCCCTCCTCCTCCGGCGCCAGGTACGTGGTGGAGCCGCCGCTGAGCCGCCGCGCCGGCGTGCCCAGGTACAGCACCAGCTCCAGCCGCGCCTGCTGGTACTCCTCGCGCGCCGGGATCAACTGATATAACATAAACTAATGTTTTTATTGAATTAACCAACGTAAATACAGTTCAGGTTGAAGCCCTGCCTCAAGAACTAGAGTTAGCTGTACTCACCTGCCCCAGACAGCCACCTATGGCTGAGCCGACCGATCCTAGTACAATCCGACCCAAAAATATTAACTACGTCGCCAGCTTCAAAAGGATAAAAGGCTTATTAGAGCACGCGATATTCATTCTGTCGTAGAAAGACTGTTTTACCAAACTAATTAGTCAAGCCCAAGACCAACTTAATGGCTTACTCTTAATACACCACGCTAAGTGTAAGACAGCCTTACTAAGACAGACTGAATACCGCGTGCTCTAATAAGTCTTTACATCTCTCACGGTCTGTAAGTAGGTTCTTATTACCTCCAAATGGGGCTTGTAGATGACTAATTAGAGCTTTAGGGTAATAATGTAGCTAGAAAAGCGGGCGGTAAGTAATTAAAAAAAAAAAACACTTTCTTTCAAAAAGTTCACATACATCTAACCATCATACTGGCAATAGACATCATGCATTCAGCCCAATTACCAAAGAGGTCGCTTTGCTATTCATCCTTGTCTTCATGTGAGTATAATAGTCATCCATTTTAAATATCGAACAGCGAAGCTCAATTTCGTTCTTGAAAAAAAAAATGTTTTATTCTTGTAATGAGAGTTTTTTTCTACTTACCTCACAATCGAGATGTAAAGCAGAATAGTTAGCTCGGGTGTAAGCACCAATTGCACCCTCGAAATGTAATGACTCATTACACAACACTACTGCAACGTATCTTTAATAGTAGATTAGTATCCAAGGGCTGTAAGGCATCAATTGCAGCCCGAGATATTTAGGCGCACGAGCGCAGCGAGGGCGCCTATAGTTCGAGGGTGCAATTGGTGCTTACAACCGAGCTAACTATTCTGCTTTACATCTCGATTGTGAGGTAAGTAGAAAAAAACCCGCATTACAAGAATAAAACATTTTTTTTTTTTTCAAGAACGAAATTGAGCTTCGCTGTTCGAGCGGATGTATCGGCCGCGCGGCTCACTCCACACCCGACCGTCGAGGCGCGCGGACGTACGCCGCTCTGCACTTTGTTGCGCTATAATTCGACAACCTTCAACATAAGGTGTGGACAGGACCTCAGTCCGTTCATTCCAATTGACACCACCAGAAGAAAACCACATTGTTGATAAGTTTTATAACTCGAAGGTCGATTTAAGGAGTTCTAATGCAGTAACTACAATTAGTGGTTATTACGTACGTAGCTTGCTATTCAAGACATCGCTGAATAGTGATTCCACGCTAGAGTCCTGGTGAATTATGAAGCGCACAGCTTTCATGGATCGTGATTGCGGTTCCGGCAATACTCTCCCGGGGATGTCATGAGAGGCGAGAGTGGTGTGCATGAGAGGAGCGCGGGGCCGGGGTGTTACCGTGAAGTCTCCGGCGCGCCAGCGCTGCAGCTCGAGCTGGTCGTAGCCGGCCAGCGCCAGGTCGGTGCAGTCGGCCAGCAGACGCAGGAAGGCGGCGCTGGACGCCAGCTGCAGCAGCGCCCGCGCCGGCCGCGCCCGCTCCTGGCGCGCCGCCCACGCCGCGCACACGCGCCGGTACCGCCGCCGGTTGCACGGGCCCGCCGCCACCCACTCCACGTCTGCACCACCACAACCACAACCACAACCCAACGTCACACGTGAACCAACAACATCCTCGTCTCCATTGCACACAAATTCACCAAATTATAGTGATCCACTAAAAGGCTTATTAGAGCACGCGGTATTCAGTCTGTCTTAGTAGGACTGTCTTACACTTAGTGTAGTATAAAAGAGTAAGCCACTACTAAATCGGTCTCAGGCTTAACTTAATGAGTCAGTAAGAGAGTCTTACTATGGCGACGATACATGTCAAAACCTCCCTCTCGCACGCACTATTCAACATTTTTGAAAATATAAAATCTCTGAATGTAGTTATGCAAAATAGCAAACCTTCACGGCCTAGAAAATAACAATACAAAGGTTCATCAATAATCTTATTTTGATTCTATCACGTTTTCTTACCAAAAAACTTGCACCAATGTGATCAATTTTGGTGCAAATTTTTTGGTAGGAAAACGTGTTGGGTTCAACATGATATTCTTGCTGAACCTTTGTATTGTTATTTTCTAGGCCGTGAAGGTTTGCTATTTTGCATAACTACATTCAGAGATTTTATATCTTCAAAATACTAGACTTATAATTGGCTTCCAGTCTTCTATTTTGTAACTATGATAACTACGATCATCAGTGTACAGCAGTTGGTTTTCCATCTCAAAATAAATAAATACAATGTTGAATAGTGCGAGCGAGAGGGAGGTCTGACCTGTATAGTCGCCTAAGACAGATTGAATACCGATTGGTCTAAATTTGCCGTTTACATTTGAGCACAATCAAACACAGAAATAGCGACTTTATTTTCTAATTTAGAGTTACAATGAGATTCAGACGACGTTGTCGCGTAGAGATTTGCAATTGCCACTCCCAATGCACTTTTAAAGATTGAATTTCAGGTGATCTTTTTTTTAGTACACTATTATACTGAGCAAGGAGCATTTCCTTCAAATTACAAATCTTACTTGCTTAGTTTATGCCGTGCATCGATTGTCGGTTGGTCAACCTTTTCAGAGAATAAGATATGAGCAAGCTCGCCTAGATCTATGGGATGTAAAGAGTTCCTATGGAACCCAAGCCAACCTCGTCTGTCCGTGGGGCACCCTGACGTATAACGAATGAGGCTCCGGCGGCCGGTTCATTCCGGTATAGCGCAGCCTCACACCGGCACAGGTCGCTCCCCTGGCCGGCGACTGACAGCAGCGTCCTGGCCGCCCTGGCATCATGGCACACTCGGCTGCAGTCACCTGGCTGTGCGAGGTCGTGCAGCAGCTCGGTGCAGCGCTGCGGCTGCAGGAACTCCTTGAGGCACGCCTCGCTGCGGCGCTCCATCTGCGCCTGCACGGCGCCGCGAGCGCGAGGTGACATGTAGGTAGCCTCAACCCACTGACTCATCAGCACCTGACACCACACACATTTAAGGGTTATAGCTACATGTTTTTTTTTTTAATTTAGCTTGGATGGTTGACAGATGTGAATTATTGAAAATATTTTGTACTCGAACTCATGACAGCTTAAAACTCGATCTCAGCTCGACTTGAGACTCAACTCAAGACTACAGCTCGAACCCAACTAATAAACACCGGTATACTCGTCTGTCTCGAGGGAATTCGGTTGCGATATTAAATCAGATCATGGAACCGAACCGAACTGGGAACCGAGAAATGTATATAACTAACTTCTGATATCCTGAAAATTATTGAAATACAAGCATTTTTCATACTGAGTCATTTTGACCCAACCTGACTGTCAGTGTAACAATTTCCTGGGTTAACATGAGAAAGAAGAGCAGTAGATCAAGATGAATAGTTTGTCGTACTCACGACTTCAGTGTGCGGCTTGGTGTAGTTAGCGGGCGGCGGCGCGGGCTCCGCGTCCTCGTCGTCGGGCTCCGCGCCCAGCTGCGGGGGCGGCGGCGGGGGCGCGGGGGGCGCCGCCTCCGGGGGGCACGTGGGGTCCGAGGGGTCGCGGGGGCCGTGGAACCAGCCGTTGATCGACAGCCGCGGCAGTTCCAGCGATAGAACCTCGCCAACCTACAACGTTACATTCTGACCTATTACAGATGCTTGTGAAGCACTCCCACTGCCAGGGGCGAATTTGATCAGTCGGTCGCCCTAGGCATATGAAAGATTGCCGCCCCTCTACTAGCGGGAAAGCACGAAAAATTGAACAAAAAACCCTCTTTACGGAATATCGCCTCGGCGAAGGTGCAAGAAGTGAAAGGCACGACTACAAAAACAAAATCCTCCCCAAGTTTTGCCGCCCCCTAAATTTTGACGCCCTAGGCTCGGGCCTCCTTGGCCTATTGGGAAATCCGCCCCTGCCGACAGCAGTCGCCTAATAGATCGAGGAAATCGAAGACGCATGCATAGTAGAAGAATATAAGATCTAAGTAAAAAGAGTTATGCTTTTAGAGAAAGGTGTATTACCTGATGGAATGAGTCGGTGCCGACCTTGAAGAAGGCGAGCATGTTGTTGGTTGGGTAGACTTGGCGCACGACGTCAGTGGGCCCGGCGTCGTCGTGCGCCACCAGCTCCAGCGCGCCGCCCATGTGCGCGCTCCATCCACAGTTCTGCACCGACCACTACTCCTCTACATCATCTACATCCACTCTGTGTCGCCCTCCGCCCTCTCACATACCACAGGGCCAGCGTTGCCCGTATATTCAATATGAAGAGCTTTCGCGTGTCACATGCATACCCTCCGGCCAGGTAGAGTGACGATCTGCGAAAGGCAGCTGGTAGACGCTGGATGCGTCGAGCTCGGAACAGGGCGCAATGGCACTCAGGGGAGGCCTATGTCCAGCAGTGGACTGCTATAGGCTGAAGATGATGATGATGCCGAATATTTTTATTTTATTATAAGTTTTGCGTTAGCTCAGCTCAGGGAAAAATATAAGATTTGTATATATCACAAAAATTTCGACTCAGGCGGGATTTGAACCCGCGACCTTCGCATCGATACCGGGATGCGCTAACCAACTGCACTACCAAGTTAACTCCTCGGCTTGTCGAAATTTCCGGGCAGTCACGGCTGAGCGCCGTTGGCTCCACCTACAGAGGAAACGTTGCAGCTTCCAAATCTGTTTGGCGTTTCATAGAAATTGAATGGAAATTTTTTTTTTTTTTTTAAATTTTTGCGAAAACTTACTATTTGATTTAAGAAAAGTATTCCTGTTGGAAAATATCAGTCAATTGAGATTAACTTGTTTTTTTTTGACAAATATCATTTTCTAGGCTATTTTTTTTCAAAATTCTGAGAATGCTATTGTTTTTTTCTTTAAAATAAACCTATAGTTTCCTCGGAACAAAAACTTCTAAGTACAAAAGAAAAGGGGGGTGCCCTCAATGAGGTAAAATTTTGCCCCATGCAGAATAGAGTTGTTATCGAACCTCTGTGAGCAGATGGTTGTCGGTGCCGTTGTGTGCGAGGGGTGTCGCGGCGGGTTGGGGAGGGGGTGGGGGAGGGTGCCAGGGCGCCAGGTACAGGATGAAGGCGACGCGTCGGTCCGCCAGCAGGTCGTCGTGCGGCAGCAGGTGGTCGCCCGGCCCGTACAGCGAGCACGCAGCCGACACGCCGCTCAGCTGCAGACCCGTCACCGCCGACATCTGCAATCAAGTGTTTCTACACTACTTACTTCAACACTCTACTAAGTGTTGTGTATTTGCATATCTATATGTCGGCAGTTTGTGGGTTGATATAGTGACAGTGCAATGACAATAATTGGCCAACTACTGTGAGGGTACCTGGAGAAGATGCTACCTACATCTACCTCCAGTGAGCAGTCTTGAACAGCCAAGTAAGTTCATAACACTAAGAAACCTGGGACATCTGCAACCAAAACATTAATAAGGAACCTGTGACATCAGATTTGAAATCGTTTTATAAATACCAGCATCAGTTATGCAAAATCATTCACCCTATGATGGCGTCTTATGGCAGGGTCTAGTGTTACCTTATTAAGCCATACCATCATTATGTATTACCTAGATTCACAAACAATAAATAATTTATGATTCACTGCTTAGTACCCTTTTGTAGAGCTTCTGGGCTTCAAAAGGCATGTTAAAATATATGCAACACATTTTCAGTTGCAATGCCTTGTCTGAGGCCTTCAGCGGCCTAAAAACTGCAAACTAAAAACCAATTTAAGCAAAAATTTTATTTTTTGTATGAATCCCATCCATTTTACCATATTAATGAGTTCATGAGTTGCTCATTTTCTGATTTGCATATGTAGAAATAATTATATTATAATAAGAACTTATATTGTAAAAATTGACTTGCCAATGTTATGTAATATAACAAAATGGTTAAATAAATAAATACTAAATACACTAGACATAACTATGCTTATCCAATAACGTAGTAAAGGAGCTTGCAAAAGTGGTTGGATCATTCCATTAGAATATTTACAGGAAAATTAGTTGTTTATTTTTAACCAACAACATTATGCACCAGACTTATAGTGCATTCTTTACGATTCATGACTGATGACACAAGGTGTCTTAAGCAAAATATTTATTTTTTTAAATTTGGGGTGTAAAGGGGTTCCAGCCCAAGCCAACCTGAGTGCACATGATGCACTCTGCTGCATAGCAAAGGGGACTCTGGCTGCTGGCTGATTGCGGTATAGCACATGCATTGGCACAGCTAAATCTCCTGGCTGTCGATGGGCAGCAGTGGCGCTATGAGAAGCTGTGCCCTGCTATCCCCAACCTGCATAGCCAGCATGGGGATGGGTATATCCCATTTCTAATAGGGGAGGCCTATGCCCAGCATTGAACTGAATAGGCTGGTAATGTGAACACATTACCAGCCAATGTGAAATATATTAACACCTTGTTTTAATTTTTTTCAGCATTTCAGTCAAAAACAAACCATCATCAGCAGTGATCGGAATTAGGTGAGCTAAAATACCTAAAGTTCGAAAAATAACAGAGACTAAGTGGAGACGCCTTGCGACTAAATATTTTTCCGGGAAAATTTTCCCGGGTTTCGAGAAATTACTTAGGTCCATCTAAAATTAATACAGTAAAATAACAATCGAATTAATTTCCTCTTCTTATTATTGATAACAAGAAGAGGAAACGAATTCGATTGTTGTAAAAAACGGTAAGCACGATTTTTATTGTTTTCAACAAATAAAATGAACGATGTAAGTAAGCGCGGAAGCTAATGTGATTTATAAACCAGCTTTAGTAAATAGCTATAGTAATAAAAACATTTATTTAAGCAAGGGAATAAAAAAGCCATTTTATAGTTTTTGTACCATTTATTCATTTTGTACAGATAATGGAACTCAAAATCAATAATTAAGAAAGTAACCAGTCCTACCTAAGATACACAGTCGGAACTCTAAACATTATTTCCATTGATGTTGAATTTGTCCCTTAATCTGAATCGCTAACGTTTTCATCATGGACGGAGTATAAAGAAATATCTTCGTCCGGAGAATTAAAGAAAATCATTAGGAGTTTTTCCATATTATCTATTTTCAAACGATTTCTTTTTGTACTTAAAATCCATTTATACGTAGAGAAGGACCTTTCAACATCAACTGAAGTTACAGGTACATATTTATAGAATGACAATAATTCATTTTCATTATCTAATCCTTTATCTATATTTTCACAAATGTCTCTTAATGCATCTAGATCGGGATTTCTGTCCATAACGTTTTCTAATTTTTGTTTTACTGGTTCAGAAGAACACCAGCTTAGAACAATTCTTGCTTCATCAAAAATATGGAAAGATTCCGTCAACAATAAGTTAGACTTTTGCAATTTTTTTAATGAAATTTGAATTATTTTAAAATATTCGTCAATGTAATCTAAATCAGTTTTTAAACTTTCTTTTCCTAGGACAGTTTTAGCATGCCTGATAGACAAAGAATCAGAACTTCTTAGAAGTCTTACAATAGTTTTTATTTCTTCGTAATATTCAGCATAATACGAAGCTGCTTCTAGCCATGTACCCCACCTTGTTATGACAGGTTCAGGTGGCAATGGCAGGCTCGGAAATTTTTCCCTTAACAATTTTACTCTATTAGGAGCCTTTAAAAATATTTTTTTTACATTTGAAATTAAAGTATCCACATCCGCATATTGTGTCCGTATTTTTTCTGCAACGCGGTTAAGAGCGTGTGCTAAACAGGTAACATGTATCATATTTGGCAAGGAGTTCTTTAACATTCTTCCTGCTTTTAACATATATGCTACGCTATCAGAACATAAAACTAAAACATCTCCTACTTTGTCTTCATACGAGTCTCCCCACATATTTTCTAGGCATCCAATCACAAAATGAGCTATTGTCTCTCCATTTACTTTTTCTAACATTTTGCAAGCTATTAAAAATGGTTTGTTTGTTGCGAGATTTAAAGGTTTTACAAGAAAATTTACAATATAACGACCTAAATAGTCGGTAGTTTCATCTAGAGATATCCAAAGTTTCTGATTAAGAACATGGTCATGGATTAATGCAATTTTTTTTTTAAAAACTACGTCTAAATAAACCTTTCTCAATAACGATTCATCGGGAATCCTTTTAACATTTGTACATTTACAACACATATATTTCATTAAAAAAGTTTTAAACTCTGGTCGATTTACTCGTGACCAGGGTATGTTACACAATATAAGAAATTGTATTAAATCTAAATAAAATTCTTCGTTCACTTGCCTAGCAGTACCTTGATGTTTTGGTCCGTCAATATGCCTCTGTATATTGCTTTTTTTGCATACAATAGAATTCTCACATTTAGAACAAAATATCGTGTTGCTAGCGGGGTCGTGGTACAATTCGGGGTGATCTCTAATCCACGACTGTACAATCCCGTCGGTAGGTTTGGTCGCCATTTATTTGCTAGTTGCGTTGAGGCAGAAAAATTACTGAAAACAATGAGACAAATATATAGTTTCTACACTTTTCCAGGGACGTCTTCGCGTAAAATATAGTTTGATGATAGAATTGCCAGTAGCTCCAACATTTGTGCACGAACTCAAATATAAAACACTGAATAAAATTCCATAAATAAATAGTTGCATAAAATTGTTTGAATTTGGTAAATTTATCAAAAGCAGTCTAATATTTAGAATGTTTTAAAAGTGTAGTACAAATCAAAGACTTACCAAGTAATTTGATTGCCGTAAAGCGCAGTAAATTTCTGGTTGCAGTAAATCGTAGTCCGTAAATTCAAGCCAAGGTAGATAGCTACAAGTAGTGATATGGTTGCAATAAATCGCAGTCCGTAAATTCAAGCCAAGGTAGTTATGTGAAGCAGATCCAATAATCGATACGAAAACAGGTTAATAAAATATTCACGAGTCTAAGATACACACGCTGCCGAGGTAACTACAGAAGTGATGCACGCACGCATACAAGTTATGACGCCGTTTGGATGCAAAACACCCTCACCCTTCAACCCTTTTGTCATTGTTTACTTAAACAATGATTCGTTTCCCAGAATAGCCAAAGCATGCTGTCCCTTTCTTAGCGTTTGTTGTTGTTGTTTATCACTGGTTTGCTGTGTATTGCTACAAACACTTAAAGGGACAGCATGATTTGGCTATTCTGGGAAACGAAAACATAGGCGAATCCAGTTTTTTACCTGAGTTAATAACAAAATAAATCTTATTGAAGTTTGTTAAAAAGGAAAATTAATTCAGTTAGTTTTCTGTATGAATAACATTAATATTAAATGTACTTAACTGATATCCTAAAACTTGGAACAAATTCCCAATTTCCGGGAAAGATTTCCCGGAAAAAAATGTTAATGGTAAGGAAGTCTCCATTTTTTTTGACTCTATTCTTTGAACTTTAGGTAAATTAGCTCACCTAATTCCGATCACTGATCATCAGTCAAAAATTATTATAGGAAAAAATATACCTTTAAAAGTTTTTAATTAAATAATATGTGGAATATCATTATTACAACTTTGTTAAATCTATTGCATGATTGTAATTTGAAACATTGAGATATTGAATTTCAGTATACATACCCAACTCATAAATTCAGTTTGCAAAAGTTGGTAGATTCCCCGGATGCTCCGCTGCCAGGTGAGGCTGGCCAGGTCCGCGGTCTGGTGGAACTCATACAAATCCATCTTTTTCCGGGACCAGTCCAATGTGTTCATGTCGTCCACTATGTTGTTTATTATGTCAGAGTTGGCAAGGAAATTGTGAAGGAGGCAAACACGAAATGGTTCAGCTGTAAGAGTGACCTCATCACACTTTAAGTCTATGCTGTCTTTCCAGTGGGACTGTAATCTATCTATTAATTCTTGTGACTGAAAAAATTAATATCAATTAATAAAATAGCAATGTAGTAGCAATTAATGAATAATACAATTCAACAACCTCTGTGGCATAGTGCACAAACATTTGCCTGAGTCGCAGAAAGCTGCAGGACTGATGCCTGCTGTGAGACAAATGTTTGTATGTTTCACAATATTTGTGTACATTTATATAATTGTTCCTTACCTTTAATTTACTGTTTAGTATTGGTTCTTCCATTCGGTTTGCACGAGGATAAAGCTGAGCCCTGACCGCTTTGGTGCTAATTTGTTTGTCATCAATAATAACAGAGTCATCCTCATACTGGGGCTCAGAGTCAGAGCTGTATTCTGACGAGGACGACGAGGTAGACGAGTAGTCATCTGCAATTCAACATTAAATTCAGTTAGCTAAGTAAAGTTATGGTGTAAACTGTACTCACCAACATTTTCAAAAATGTTTTGATGCTATTTATGGTCGAAAAGGCAACATCATCGGTCGGTACCAACTAGAGACTGATAAATCACACAGATAGCTCGAGTTAATTTGAAATTCCCGCCTAAAGCATTAGGAACAAGGTAAGAAAAATCATTGAAAACAAACCTCCGCGGATCCTTTTCACCTCGTCAGCGGAGGCCTGATACGACGTGATCGCACAAATATCGGAATCATCGCTCTCAGTATCCGAAATTTCGATAACAGCGTTCGAGGCAGGGCGCTTGGCGGGCGGCCTCCGATTTTCAGACGCCTCGGGCTCGCCAGCGCTTCCACTCTGCCCATTACCGACGGGCTCACTCGTCGAAGACGCTTCTTCGTTTTTGTGACTTGGCGAACTCATTTTTAGCGTCTACACTACATAATACACAAGAAAAACAAAAGGAAACCGAAATTCGACGCTTATCATAACCTCAAAATAATTCGTTCTAGGTGACTGACACTTGACGTTTGTCTCTGTCTAACTGACTAGTCACACAACATAGATTTAAAGTCACACAATATGTCACTAAGATGTCAATCAACCAACCGAACCGACACCATCGACCATCAATTCAATATATCAATGCCATCGACACTACGAAGTGAAGTGAAGTGACACGATGTTCAAAGTTCAAGGGTTCAAAGTCATTTATTTGAACTTCAAGAGTTGAAGTAGAACTCGAGGAACCATTTTTTCTGAACTATCGTTGTGATTTTTGTTAGTTTCTAGCATCGAGATAATTATACTCCAGAGTTAGAGCTATAAACGTGGATAAAAGTGTCTGCACCAAAACTCAGCCCACGACTTTTTAACACTTTCTAAATGACATATGATCTAAATTAGTACAAATTTGGCATTTTGAAGTATATATAGGTCAAAAACGCTTCCACAATTACAGAGCATGAATGAATTTTAAGATTTCTTCTATGCTTCATAGTTCCTTGGTTTTCACTTGAAGACTGTTACTCTAATAGTATATTTAATATCTTATGGTTTCTAGTGTTTTTCTGTTGTTAAAAAATATTGATATTTAATACAACCCACGTTAACGCATAATTAATAAGCCCAGGTTTTGTTAAACTTAACTTATCTTACCTAAATTTACGCTAAAAAAAAAAAAACAAAAAAAAACTAAAAAAAAAAAAAAAACTAAAACCATTGAACGTGTCGAATCTGGCTTCGAAGATATTTTTCTTGGAGTACCTCAAGGTAGTGTCCTTGGACCACTATTATTTTTACTTTACATTAATAATTTACCATCAGTGACAGAACATTTATCTATTATGTTTGATGCTACAATTTTTATACAACAAAAAGAATTAAGCATAGAAAAGTTCGAAATTGAAATTAATCACTTCATGATATAATAAACTGGCTATCTTCAATCAACCTTTATGTAAATTTAGGTAAAACAAAACTTTTAAGATTTAAACAACCTTAAAGAATATTATGGCTAGTCATATAATTAAGTATAAGATGCCAAGTTTAGTTTAAACGTAGTACTCTAAGTTACTGTATTGTGGTATAAGTTCCTAAGTCAATGTTGTGCCTTAGCTTTAGCTTATTTTTAGAAAGTATGGTATGTTCGGAATGGACAAACTGTTGTGTCACAAATTTACCTACTTAAAAGATCTATGTTTACACAGTTTTTACAATAAATGATTATTATTCTTATTCTAAGGCAACAACCGACTAAGAATAATAATGAAGCTTTAGTTTATAAAGGCAATGTTGTACGACAATGAATTTTATTAGTAATACTACGAAGTTTCACATTCTGCGATATCGCAGTTGTATGCAAGGAATTGGTATTAGGACGCATTATCGCGTGCGGTATTAAGCCTCCCCCACACAGCTGCGACATTATCGGCGATCTTACCGCCTGCGTTATTGCGTTGCTGCGATCATGTATTAGTGTACAAGGAGATGGGACGCATTATCACAATAACGCATGCGGTAAGATCGCCGATAATAGCGCACCGGTGTGGGGGAAGGCTTTATCGTCGTTGTGTGTCTTCTTCTTCTTCGTATGAGCTAGTGAACAACTGTGGTATCGGAGCTTTTAGGCCACCCGAAGGCCTCCGACATGGCGTAACGACTAAAAAGCCGGGACCAACATCTTAACGTGCCTTTCGAAGCACGGAAGCGCTCAAATCGATAAAATAAACGGTAACCCACCCATGTAGTGACCGGGCGGATTGTTGATCTGCTGCAAGGTGATCTGCTAAGAAAGCCGAAGTAAACCACGACACGAGCGCTTGTGTGACAACTTTGTGTGAGACTGACATTGACATGGTGATTTGGTGACACGGCACGCCAACGTCATCTTTCATTTTCAGTCATCGGCAGTGGAATACCTGGAAATGAAACAGCCGATTCCTGCGCAAAACAGGCAATTCACACAGGTTCTCATGATCATTTAAAAATCTACTCCCATGATCTTTGTTTAGTCCCAAAATCCCATTTGGCCATCTCGTGGACCCGCATGTGGGTAGCGTCCAAAACTTTGAAAGGCAAACACTATGGCGAAATTCAACCCGAGATTCCATCCCGACCATGGTTTTTTAAATTCCGATTAGCTGACAAAATAACCACCTCAACCATTTGTAGACTCCGCCTAGGTCATGCGTGCACACCAGTTCACTTAGCTAAAATAAGGATCAGGGACCACTCCCTGTGCGAATGTGGCTTGGACGAAGGTACTGTCGATCATATTCTATTCTCGTGTCCGAGACTGCATTTATCTCTGTATGATGTCACTCCCCCCAATATCCCGCGTCCTCTCTCTTCCAAACTCTTATTGTCCCTAGTATTTTCTCCCTTTATTAAAATTTTATGTAAATTTATACATGTAAATAAAATAAAACTGTAAATATGTTATGTATATAGTTTTTAGTACCGTATCTTTTGTCTATATAAATAAGTATATCTAAGTATATATTTGTGTGTGTCATTTGTGTTGTGTTTGTACAGAAATGGATCAACTTTTATCATAAATTCTATTCGAGACTCCCTTTTTTAAACCGAACATTTTCTTTTACTCAGATCTTCGCATTTTTGTTTTAAGTCTAGTAAAATCCTAGACAGAGAAAGCTATAGACGACGAGATAATTCATCTCATTCTTTCAAGAAAGAGAACTACTTATGCGTGTTTCATGCAAATAAGGGAGACCGCACTATAGATTTGCTGTCCCTTATCGCGTGCCGGTTTTTTCGTTGTTTAGCGCAACATTGCGCTAAACAAACTTTGGCAGCTAGCAGCAGTTTCGGAAGATTTTGTGAAAAACTTGCTTGAAACTAAATTATTACCTGGAAAAATTATGTTTCATCTATTGTAAATCAATAATAACAAATGAATGTTATGGATTTCTCTATCAAAATGGATCGGTGTAGTGTATTTTGGTGCAAAAGTGGCAGTGATCAAAACATTCCGGATTTGTCTTTTCATTCGTAAGTATCGTACTTTTGACGAGGTATTTATTCAAAAATGGATTGTTAACTAGACTTCCACAATAAATAACAACATTTAGAGCAGAAATCTGTAAGAAAATAAGCCAAAAACTGAAATTCAATTTTGTTTTGTTTTGTTTGGTGTTGCCGGCATTTGAAATGAATTTTGCCCACTGCACATTAATTTTTGGCTCAACTTTCATTTATTTGTAGTGAGCTAGGCGGCTGGAACTTTTGTCACAGATAGGTCTATATCTAGGAAGCCTAAATCTAAAATGGCGTAGTGTGGAACCAAATAGTTTTTGAGATATGATTATTTGAAAATTCAAATTTTTTACTTAATTTCGTCAAACTTGATGACACTGCGGGCAATTTTTTTTTCATCACTGAATATCGAAAATATGATCTTCTTCTTTTTATTTATGGCCTCTGTGGTATTTTTTGGTAATTCGACATTGACAATGATATTTCTCGTTGTTAATGTAATACATTGAATAGACAGTCGGTTATTAGATTTTTTACAACCACCTGAAAATCCTTCCCGCAGCAGTAGGTTCTAGGACACCCCAACTTGAGTAGCAAAGGTTCTAGATATATCACAGAACTGACGCAGATCACCCCGATGCCACGTAGTCTTGTGGTCCCTATGCGTAGATTGGATATAAAAAATGTGGAACCAGAAATTCGCGTGGAAGATCCTGAGTGGAGCCCGCGAGGACGAGTGGACGAAGCGACACTCAGGGCCGACGAGGTCAAATACCCGAATCAAATATCCATTTTTATGATTTGAAACTGTTTTTAAACTGATCGTAGGTCATAGGTCCCTCTCCCGGAAGTGTGTTTTGACGTATATTGTTTATTTTTTTTTGTCTCGTTAACCTCAAAACTTAATTATTTTTTTCTCGGAAACTGTGAGATTCCCCCTTTTAGAGGGAGAGTCCTCACTCCCTCCCTGCCCTTCCCCACCCCATAAGTTCATTACATATACAGGAAAGTCGTTGCATTTTTTATTAGAACTTTAAATTATATAATTTTTTTGGTTCATTATTATTTGCACAGCCCGGTTTAAAGATGACGTTTTAATTTCAGGATAAAAAACCAAAGGGCCACGTAATTCAATGGATGGCAACTGAAAATACACCTGTATGTCTCCAGTTATGTGAATTTTCGTAAGTATAAAAAACTTAAGTCTATTTTGATACTGATTTTATCGTTTAAAAGCCATGTGCTATATTTGGTCAACCTTGACTAACCGAGGTCTTAATGTATAGGAAAATAGACCACGAAAACCAAAGAATTCATTATTTTTTTATATGTTGTGCTATTAAATTTTAGGTTATTGTTATTATTATTATGACACTTTATTCATTGTAAAACTCATCAAAAATACATTTTTTACTATAAAATTTATTATTATTATTATTATCATACCTACAATGGTAGAATTCGTTCATTTTTGTCTTGGTTTAAAACTGTTTTTTTTATTTCAGACTAGAGAACCAGAGGCTACGTTAAATCAACGGATCATTCAGATTTAAAACGGATTCGGGATTCGTCAGTCACAACTGACAGCATTTTTTGACAATTCACCTATATGCCCCCAATTATTTAAATCTGCCACAGTAAGTAAGTATCAAAAAGCCTAAGCTATATTTTATCAAAACCGGGTAAGTGAAACCCAAGATACTGCTTGCCTTCTCCGAAGTACCCGCAAATTTAATTAGCTAGTTGTGGGTTCAATTCCCACTGGGGCAAGTGTTTGCATGTTCTGTTTGGGGCTACATGATGTTGTGTGATAAGGTCCCGCATTATTTATTTATTTATTTATTTATTTATTTCCAATGGACTTTGGCTGACAGGAAAGAAATGCTTTAATGTTAGCTCCAGTTTTCAAAAAGTTTTCACTAAGATTTTATACTAGCTTCTGCCCGCGGCTTCGCACGCATGGTACCTGGATAAAAAATAGCCTATAATGTTATTCTTGGTGTAGCTCTACATAATGTGCAATGACAATTTGTTATATAGGTACACCTAGTTAACTACCTACAAAGCCTCGGTCTGCCTACTATATAACCATATTGCTAAATTTACCCTTAGACAGGGTTTATGTGAGATACCTTACCTAGAACCTGTAACACAATGCAATTTAACACCATGTAATTTACTCCGGTGATCTTCGCAGTTCATCTTGGTTAAGCAACACTCCGCCCGGACACTACTTATATGGGTGATCTTGATGGCATTTAGATCTGAGCGCTTCCGCCCTTCGGAAGGCACGTTAAGATGTTCTTCCCGGTTTTTTCAGTTGTTAGCCATGTCGGAGGCTTTCGGGTGGCCTAAAAATTCCGACATCAGAGTTGGCCACTACTTCATACGAAGAAGAAGAAGACCAATATGTTCCATGCCTCAATTCATATGTTTCATCATTATCATCAGCAGCAGCATTAATAGCTTGTTATATTTCCCAGCCAGAACGATGAAGACCTTGTAAAAGCAATAAATTTATTGTATTGTATTGTATTTGTATCTAAATTTTGCGTGAGGGAGAAATAAACAATACTCAATACCTTTCGCCTTTATTATATTAGTAAGATTGCTAGCCTTTTATGTATGTATTTTCTACAGATTATATTTGTTATGTTTAAATACCAAAATTAATATTTGATTACTGTTTTTAGGGTAAATCACCATCATACACACCACGAAGGCTGCGGAAAAAATTTGCGTTGGACTGTTAAGCTATTAGATGATACGCGCAAAACTGCGAGCTCTTGGGGAAAAAAGTTGGCGTTTAATAAAAAAGTAGGGAATTTAGAAAATATGATTGCAGAATCGAAAGCATATTTTCTAAATGTTGAAGTTTTGGAGAAATAAAAATATATTTCCTATAATTCTATTCTTTTTTGTAAGTAGGAATTTTGAAAGCGTATACAAGAAACACAAAGACATGCGTGAATGACAACTTAGGACACAAATAAATAATAGGATATTTTTGCCGTTCTGTAAAAAATCAATGCAAAATATATCTTTATTCATGTCCGTTAAAATATTCAATAGTCTCCCCGAAGACATGAAAGATTTGACACTTAGCCTTTTTAAAATAAGACTTTACAAATGGCTTGTAGATAAATGCTTTTATACGATTAAATTGAATGTATTAAAACTAAATAATAATTTACTATTTTTATTTCTTCATTTGAATGGTTAGTTTTCATTTTGACATATATTTATTAAGTAATCTCGATTTTCAACTTAATTATTGTTAACTAAAATTAACCGATATTAATGATAATTAATGACATATTATATACATATAACAATTTAATATTTGCACGCTTCTGTAATGAAGTATAAGTATGCGATCCACATAGCCTTTAAGATTTTCCTTTGTAATTACCATACTTTTATGCAAATAAATTTAATTTGATTTGATTTGATTTTAAAATTATATAGGTAGGTGCATTCAATCAAATTTGCTAAACATCCTTCCTTCCCTAACATATTATCAAAAGTCATTAAAACTTGTTAGTGAAGGTAGATTATAAATGAATAAAATTTCGTCATGCAATTAATCTATTAATTAACACTTTACCTGCAGTATTAATTGATAGATTAATACTTTACCTGCATGACATTAATTTCTTGTTAGATTTATATTTTACCCATTATCATCATCAGCCTATAGCAGTCCATTGCTGGACATAGGCCTCCCCTAATGAGCGCCTGAGTCCCTGTCCTGAGCTCGATGCATCCAGCTTCTACCAGCAGCATTTCGCAGATCGTTACCACCTGGCCGGAGGGCGTATTATCAGTATATTTTACCCAAATCTATGGAAATTTTAATTATGTGGCAACCCTGCAGTTGAAATGAGAAAGACTAGGGTGGCCACGCAAACTATAAATCTATATATATACTTAATCTATGAGTAAAATACTGTCATTGGCAAACTCGGGGAAAACCGACCCTTGAAAACGCCAAAAAGAAGAAGAAGAAGAAGAGAAGAAGTCATCGGCAGTCATCATCACTCACCCAAATAACCTAAAAAAATGGTAAACAAACAACAACAAAAGAAAAAGGGTCTAATTTATTGTGGGTCTATTGAAGGATTGAAGGTCTAAATAGACTACTCTTTGCTTTGAGAAAGAACATAGAGTAGAGTAAAGTAAGAGCATAAATTCGAGAAAGAAAGACCAAAAACGAAAGAAGAAAGTTATGGTTGATTCCGCAAAATCAACTGATGCTGTTTCAGACGTGCCCCAATGTCAGCATTTTGTGGTGAGGAAAAAACGACTATGTCGTATGACAGTGCGGACCGGGCGTCAGTACTGTGGGGAGCATGACCCTCAGCCGAAGACCGAAGATGGAAATGTAGGTACAGTACAAAATAATTTAGGACAACGGAAACAGATGTAATATACATCGCGCCTCGCGGTCTAATGTGCCTATGTACCTTAAAAATTTTTGTCCTTTTGGTCTTGCTGCAGCACACACAAACTTACATAAAAGTTCATATAATTCGTAGGTTCTTTGAAATGTTTGTGTTTTTTTCTCTTTCTATTAATGTTATTTTTTGTGCTTATATCTTGTTATTAATGTAAATTGTGTGCTTGTAGTAACAAATAAATGATTTATCATCTTATCATCTAAAAATCAAATGCTCTTGGGCGGCAAATGAACTCCAACAATATAAAAATATTATTAAACTCATTTATTTAACCACTAGCTTCCTCCCGCGGCTTCGCTTGAGTAGTACCTAGATAAAAGGTAGCCTATGTGTTAATCCAAGTCTTAAACCATGTATGTATATTCCAAGTTTCATCCAAATCCGTTAAGCTATTATGGAGATAATTGGGAGCAAAACAAACAAACTTTTGCATTTATCATTTAAAATTAGTGTGATTTCGTTATTCACATAATATTGGCAAGTCAACTTACAAATTCCACTCAATAATATTTCTTATGCCTTCTCTCATTGCTGATTCCTGAAGCAAAATTCAAAATTCATATGTATTTATTCAAAAAGCACCATAAAGTACACTTTGAATCGTCATTTTTTAAGCTCATAAGTGCCTGCTGATTACACTGACTGAAACATTTTTAAGTTTGGCAATTCAAAATTAGGTAATTTTTATTCTTTAGTTCTACTCTTTTTTGACGGCCTCTGGTGCAGTGGACAAAGGCCTACCTGAGGCACACAAGGTTGCAGGATCGATGTCTGCCACGGGACAAAATGCGTATTAATAAAAAAAAATTGTATATAAGTAGTAATATCAGTCATGTGGTTCCTATTATACAAGCTCTGCTTACTTTGGGGCTGCATGATATTGTCCAGCATTATTTATTTATATTTCTTTATTTCAGATTGACAAACGTGTTCCATGTCCAAATGACCCAAAACAGTAAGAATATAGCTGCTTATATAACTTAAATGTTATTATTGGTGCAATTTATGCATTTTCTATTTATATTATTATTTTTCCCTTTCTAGCACTTGCTACATTAGCAAGCTTGAGAAACATCTGGCAATATGCAATGCGAGGCAAGGCGAGCTGCCTCCATATGTGGTGCTTCATATCAATGCACCACTAGCTGCAGAGACCTATCCTCGGAAACCACTCAGCGAGATCCCCAAGGAATCGCTCATGCTGCTTGTTGATAAAGTCAACTCTCTCTATGAAAGTAAGTATTGTAATAATTTAATTAAAAATAGGGAGGAAGAGTAAGAGAAGTGTAGTGAAGTAGTAGGTGTATTGTGTATTTCTATAATATTTATAAGATTTATTTATGAAATCACTTAAAATAGGTGTACAATTCTACTAATCTATTATCTAAAATTAACTTAGACAAAACAAAAACAAAAAATATTAAAACATAGATTAGTCTAAGTTGTATACATATATCACCTTTAACAATTTTGCTAGCGCTTTAGCAGCTGTGCTAGGATTATCCTGTGTTACAGCTGCTACACTTCCTCATAAAACTTACTTAAATAATTAACTACATAAAAAAAAAAGTTAACAACAAACTAGTTTAGCGGAAGTTGGTAGATCGAGTTACTTATTAAATGTGTGCGCGGGCCGTGGTCAGACTGCGCGAGCTGTCGGTCGGCTGTCGAGCTGTCGGATTTAAAGTTTCCTGTTCATTTTAGGATTGAACAACAAACCTATAGTCGACTTGGAAATCTCTGATGCTAAATGTAAACAAAGGTGTTACCAGACAATGCTACGTTCATAGTAGCGTTTATTATTTTTGGAACTTTGTCAAAATATACGTAATATTATTTCCTTCAATTGGACCTGACTAATTATAATTATAACTTTATTTTGGCGTATTTGTTTTTATTTTTATTCCGTTTTAGACATAGTTACTAAATAAATAAAATTTCATGGTAGAAAAATTCTCGATACTTGGAACACCGACAAGGGTTCTGTTAACTTTGGATCGTTCATAGCACACTCCTAAGAGCGATTTATCATCATCATCATCACGTGGGAGTTGATTTTTCGGAAAACCGCGTAGTTTTTTGTTCTCAACGAGAAAATACTACACGAAGTAATGTCGCGTATTCACCTAAGTACATTAGAGGGTTTTAAAATGTTTTTGCAAGCCAGCGATAAAATTTATTCTGTGCGCGAATACGATTGAACTACAATGATTGAATTGAACACTCGACGATTTTCTTCTTTTTCTTCTTTGTATGAGTTGTTTGTTCTTTGTAGTGACCAACACTCAACGATTATGTGCCTACGTGTCAAATCTCGTAGGCAATTGTTTCGCCGAAGTTCTCGTCGAGTCAATCGGACGAATACCTTTACAACGCACACTGGACGGAACGAGAAGAAACATATTCGCATATGACACCATTTAAGGCACGAATAAAATACCAAATAGCGATGACAGTCTGTAACGCTGCGTATACAGCGTTAATTTGTACATGTTGGATATGAGGACGGCAGCAAGTGAAACGATCGCTGGTTAGCTTAACACTGTTTATTGTAGGTACGATGCAAACGGTGGTGGGCGCAGCCACGCACACATACATAACATTCCTCCCCCTAGTACAATAATTACTTAATATTGTATCTATCATTTACGACATCCTAAGCTACTAAGTTAATCTAAAAATATTTTTTGAAACTAATTGGAGGACGCTTACGTAACAATCTCTTTGATGTGAAACCGCCAACTTGTGGTTCACTCTGCTGGGTATTAATTTCGTTTTCGGCTTCATGAAACTCTTCCTCTGAATGGGTAGACTCTTCTTCGCCTATATCGTTTAACCCAGTGGCTGTTTGCTCATTTCCATTAGAATGTTGGGAATCACTCTCATATTCTTCCTCTCTTGACGGTGAAGAACGTGGTTCGTACAGTTCTGCTCTCCTCGCTCTGGCCGAACTCTGAGAGCTGAGTTCCGGTTGAGATGCAGGAATCCCCGATACCGGTACTTCCGGAGAACGAATGATCGGTGAAATTGACGCGGGCGGCGACTGCGCAAGAAGCGGTGAAGGCGGGGATGAAGAGGACGGCGAAAGTGGAGGTGACGGCGGAGGCGAAGGTGTCTCCGGCGGCAAAACAGAATACCCAGGTACATTCGCATCTGAGTTTGGCTCAGTTTTTTCTGGATTGTTACTGGTCCCTTTATACAACATCAACTGATTAATGTGTCTTTTGTGACTTTCTGAACTATTAATATCTTGTACTTGGTATAAAACTTTTCCTATTCTTTTTAATACAATTCCTTTACACCACTTATAATTAGTTTTATTGACGAATTTTTTATACAATACAACGTCATTTTTTTTAAAACATTTCGTTTTATTTTTCCCTTCTTGTTTAGTTTGTGTACACTGTTGATTTTTCACATATTCGGATAAGGACGGTGACGAGGGTGATGATTGATTCGGATTAATCAAGTCTAAACGTGACCTTAGTTTGTGACCGAAAACCAATTGAGCCGGAGACAAACCCGTCGTAGTGTGAACAGAGTTACGATAATCCATGAGATATCTTAGTAACTTGGTTGCTGTATCTTTCGCATTATGACCCGCTAAAAGACAAGATTTGATGCCCTTTTTCACTACCTTTACTAAACTTTCGGCCTGACCGTTACTTGGCGCGTGATAAACCGGCGAAGTGAAATGCGAAATTCCATTGGCCACGCAAAACGACTCAAATTCTTGTGAACAAAAGGCTGTGCCATTATCGCTAACTATTGTTTTCGGCACTCCAAACCTTGCCATAAAATCACACAGCTTGCCTATCACCGCGGCTGAAGTAGTAGTAGTATTCATGTTGTACACTTCTACCCATTTAGTGTGTGCATCAACTACTACCAAATAGACGGAACCCTTGATAGGACCCAGAAAGTCAATGTGAACTCTGTAAAAGGGGCAAGGTGGAAACTCCCAATGGGCAAGCGGGGCGCGCGGGGGAGAGGGACGCAATTGAATACAAACGTCACATGAACCTATCATTAATTCTACCGCTTGGTCAATTCCTGGAAACCAAAACCTCGAACGAGCGTCCGCCTTCGTTTTGACTATACCTAGATGAGAAGAATGTAACTCTTTAAGTACGATTTGGTGTAAACTTGCCGGTATTACGACCTTGTGACCTCTCATGACACATCCGTTCTCATAAGATAACTGAGATCTACACAAGTGGTACGGCTTTAACCGTATGTCGCCGACTTTCGGCGGCCACCCATTCGCGATACACTCGATTACACGCTTTAAAACGACGTCACTCCTCGTTTCGTCTCGTAATCTCTCTAGTGTCACAGGCATACTTCCGTCTACTACGAAACAAACATAAGTCGCTCTGTCGTAGGATACCTCACAATCCCCACAATGACACGGATCAACGCACGCGCATGGATGCACGGAGCGCGGTAGGCTCGCTCGAGACAAATAATCCGCACTATTATCAGCGCTGCGCACATATTCTATGTTAAAGTTATAACTACTTAGAAACAAGGCGTATCGTTGCAGCCTATTAGCCGACATTTCTGGTATTCCTTTATAAGGCCCAAAGATAGACAAAAGCGGCTTGTGATCAGTGCGCAATATGAATGGTACTGATCGCCCATACAAATATTGGTGGAAACGTCGCACGCCGAAAACGATAGCCGTTGCTTCCTTTTGTATTTGGGCATATCGTTTTTCAGCAGAGTTTAAAGTACGTGAGACAAACGAAATAGGCCTTTCAACACTATCTATGCCTACCTGTGAAAGAATCGCGCCTAGGCCGCTAGGCGAAGCATCTACAGTCAAAATTATCTTCGCATTGGGGTCAAAATGTGCGAGAACTTGTTGTGACGTCATCATCTCTTTGATGGTCCTAAAAGCTAAGTCATGACTCTCAGTCCATTTCCAAGTACAACCTTTTTTAAGTAACTCGTATAGCGGGCTAAGAATTGTAGATGCGTTAGGTATGAAATTCCTATAGTAATTAATTAATCCTAAGAATGACTGTAGCTGACTAACATTTGTGGGAGCCGGAGCTTCAACCATTGCCTTAACCTTCTCTGGACATTTTTTTAAACCATCCTTAGTGATAATATACCCCAAATAACTGATTTCGTCCTGAAAGAAACTACACTTTTCCTTCTGTAGCGTTAACCCTGCGTCTTGCAATCGCTTTAGAACCACATTTAGCCTTTCTAAATGCTCGTTCTTATCCCTGCCGGTCACCAAGATATCATCCAACAGGCACAAGACTCCATCTATACCTGACAGTACGCCCTCAATTGCGCGTTGGAAGATAGACGGCGCGCTCGCCAAACCAAATACGAGCCGAGTATACCTATATAGCCCACGATTTGTATTTATACATGTAAGGTTTTTTGACTCGTCATCTAATACAAATTGGTTATAGGCCATAGACAAATCAAGTTTACTAAATTGTTGGCCCCCATGGATCTTAGAAAACAGCTCATTGGTTGTGGGGAGGGGATACTGTTCCACAAGTAACTGTTTATTTATACTTATTGAATAGTCGGCACATAGTCTGATAGACCCGTTTCTTTTTAAAACTGGAACTATAGGGGACGCGTACTCCGAAAATTGTATAGGCTCAAGAATACCTAAATCGACCAACCTATCGATTTCTTTCTGCACCTTATCGCGTAGCGCAAAAGCTACGGGCCGCGCTTTGCAGAAAACCGGTTTGGCACTATCCTTTAATAACAGTTTTATTTTATAATTTTTGAATTTACCTAATTTTTCTGAAAATAAATCCGAGTATTGTTGTTGCAAATCCTTAATAGTCACGGTAGAATCTACACAATAATTTACCGGCGTTAGCTGGAGGTTAAACAAGGATATAAAATCCCTGCCCAACAGAGGAGGTCCGCCGTCGCGTACCACGTATAAGACAATGGGGTGTGTACGGCCCGCATAAGATACCGGTACACGAATTGTACCTACGCAGTTAATTTTCCTCCCATTATACGTCATTAGTTGTTTACTTGTGGTTGATAATGGCACACCTCTAAAATGCGTTTTATAAAAACACTGTGATACAACTGTTACCGCGGATCCACTATCTATTTCGAATTGAAACTGCAAATTATTAATAAAAACTCTTTCTACCATGGGTTCACCTCTGAATGAGCGGATATAATAAAGCTTACCATCATCATCATCATCCTCACCCTTGTCACCGCAATCCATTTCTACGTAATTCACTTTTGTGCACATTTTACGTAAATGGCCTTTTACGTGACACTTTTGACAAACATAATGAGCGAATCTACACTCGGAAGCCTTGTGATTCGTATAACCACATACGTTACACTTCACTTTTCCTACACTTCCACTTTTTGCTCCATTTGAGATCTTGAAAAGCTGGTTCTCCGGCGTAGACAGGTGTGAGCCCGCGCTCGCCACGGCGGCTGTGCGCGCGCGGCTCATGTTCTCCGCCATCTCGACGAGCTTGGCCAGCGTGAGCTCAGCCAAGTCCTTTGTATATAGCTTTTCCTTCTCTCGCCCCGGCTGCATTCCCATGATAAACTTGTCACGGAGCGCCTCTTCGACGTTGAGAAAACCACACTTTTCTGTCAGCCCTCGCAGTCTTGCCGCCCACTGGGAATAAGTTTCTCCAGTGAGTTGAGTGGCTGCGTAGAAGTTGTGACGCTCACCGAAACCGACGCTCTTCGGGGTGAAATGGTTATCCAGAAGTGATAGGAATTCTTCATAGGGCACATCATCTACGTCTTTAGGCAAAGCTAAATCCGTTGCCAATTTATATGTAGCCTCGGTGAGTGCGCTGAGGAGGATCGCTTTTCTTTTCTTGCCTGCTGAATCCGTCGTTTTGTTGATGTCATTAGCAACAAAATATTGGGTTATTCGACCTTTATACGTTTTCCACGTTTGGATATTATGGTCGAAACTATTTAAAATTCCGAATTGTACGCTTTGAGACATTTTTAATACTGTTTTTTTTCTATGCGCGGGTAGATCGTCCGCCACTGTTGGATATGAGGACGGGAGCAAGTGAAACGATCGCTGGTTAGCTTAACACTGTTTATTGTAGGTACGATGCAAACGGTGGTGGGCGCAGCCACGCACACATACATAACAGTACATCATTGCAATACCTAGTTTATTTATATTTTTTTTAATAGTAGACACAATAGTAGATTGTTTTACAAGGGACTAAACCATCCCATTATATACGAGGTTGTTATACTCCCGAGCTTAGCGAGGGAGGATGACAAGACCGAGTTATAATGGGTGGTTTTGGCCCGAGTAAAACACTCTACTTTTCACTTCGATTGCGAGAAAATAAAACAATTCCAAATTAGTCAATTTTCAGAAATTTTATTAAAAATTAAATGTGCAGTTAGAGCAATTTTGAATGTTTAGTGATATGTTTTTCCCGGGCAATTTTATTTCGTTTCTCTGTGATTGGGATGTGATAATATTTTGAGTTGATTGTTGTGGAGTAAAAGTTGGAGAGACTCGAAACATGCTTGAGTTTCCTGCGCGGCTTCAGCTGAGTTCACATATTCATCCAATCCCGCGATGTAGATGCTTGGGGTTCTGTAATGTTTGGTAGAATATTGATTCCTTCCATAATCCGCTGCGTGACGTGATACTTGTTTTGTATAGAGTCCTCTATATAACCTTCAGCCACTTGATCGGACCTCCATCCACCGTGGCGTTTTAATGTCGTTATATTCGCACCAGAGTCCGCCAACAGAGTCGCGGATGTTCTGCGGAAACAATGGCCCGTGTAGAGTTCCGGATTTGGTAAATTTAGATAAGTGGCAATATCTTTAGGCATGTTACCAAATTTATTTTTGCCTATGACTTGCCTTGTGCATTTACCATTTTGATAATTTAGAAAAAATCTTCTCGTTGAAACATTAGTGGGACGTAACTCCTGATAGGCTTTAACTATATTAAGGTATTCTCCACTGATGACAAATTTACGCTCTTTGTTTGTTTTCGTGTTCGGCAGACTCACAGCTTGTAGGTTTGTATCCGTTTCTACGTCTTCTAGCGTTATATTGGCAAGCTCTATTCCTCTGCATGCACCGCTGATTCCATAAATTAAAGCAACCTGTTGAACAAAAAAATAAGTGTGTTAATAATCGTAATAACCTAGGTACATAATTTAGGTATGTAGGTAGGTATCTATTTATTTAGTTTGAGTAGAGTACATAAGTAGGTTACCTTTGTTGCCAAGTATTGTTTATTTGGAGCGTTATTTAAAAATGTTTCGATTTCTTGTGTCGTCAAGACTTTAGATTTTTTTGCCTTGTATCCAGTGGACAATTTCTTCAGTAAAGCCGTTAAATTTACATATTTTTTAATATCGACGTCGTGTCTCGTTTTTAAGGTCATTCTTAACATTGAATATGTGCTCCAAAGAGTCGACGATTTGAATTTTTTCGATAATTCATCAAAATAAGTGAGAAAAACCCCTTCTGTAAAAGAATCCACACGTTTCTCATCTCTCCATTTCATAAAATTTTCGTAACTCTTTAAATATATTTCACGTGATTTTGTCGGCAACAGATTCATAATTATTTCTTTGCCCTTTTCTTCCATTTGCATATATTAGCATCTTCACTATCACTTGATGACATTTTTCACGTTCACAATTTGAAAGTTAAAGTCAGGAAGTTAAACGTAAAAGTTTGTGATTTGGAATGAAGAAAATTCTAGAGATTTAGCGCCAATACCATCTTTTTTTTTAAATCTCTATACCTTCAATAACCCTCAACGAAACAGTTCGCATTCTACCGTGAAGGGAAGAATCAACCTTCATAAAACATCACCAAGACGGTTCTATTTTCAAAAAAAAAGATTGACGGAGCACCAAGAAGTCGAGTTTTTATATAAGAGAACGAATGCTTTGTACGGGCTGATGATTTTAGACAAAAATTAAAAAGAAAAAATACTTTTTAGCCCTAGGTATTAAACTCGAGTTTTAGGCCCGCTAAGCTACACTATTATGATACACTTTTTGAGCAAGAGAAGTGAAAAAGATATTTTTTTTATCTACTTACGTATGTATGTGGATTGAAATTCGTAGATTAATTAAATTATGTATTTTTCAAATTTCTTTTAATGTGTAACGGCTTTATAAATACTATTTATCTATTTCAGGTCCTATTTTACCCAATTCAAGTGCATTTATTTTTATCTAGGTACCTAATTTTAAGATAATGTAACTAATTACACTTTAATTTTACATGAAATATTGCCTACTTTATAACTTGGGTGAAATAAATACCTTTTTATCTTATCTTATCTAAATAGTAGAAACAATTATTTAGTAACTCTTTAGGTAACTAACAGGTAAATATTTTTACCCAATTTTCGGGAAGATGTTTTTTGTGGGCTCACACTTAGCGATATATCGGTAGTTAACGAAAAAATCGAGACAGTCCCTGACAGGGTCAATGTATAGGTCGCGTCATGTAAAAAGAACGCTGAGGGGAAGCTGCGCATTCGGCGATATATCGGTATTTACCCGTGCGCAAACACCACTCCACTTCTTCCAGCGTTCTTTTTAATGATGCATAATCTACCTACCAACCTACTCTATGCTTAGCTAAACTAGACCAATGCACTGTATGTAATGTAATTTAAGCATGAATAAATGAATATGAATATCAACATGCTTGTTTTTGAGGCATTTAGCAAGCCTTACGGTTTTATGTTAAGTTCCATTCCTAATGTTCACAAACAAACTTTCCTTATATTGTAGAACACATAAAAGACAACATATCAACAGTCCCCGAGCGTCCCATTCATTCGTCGGTTCTAGCGGAGTTCAATGAAGCAGATCGCACTGAGAGCTCGCTGCGGCACCTGAGACAAGCCTCGCGCCTGCTGTGGCTGGCCGAGGAGGAAGGGCTCGTGGAGGATCACACCTGTTACGTGGAGTTGGGGGCCGGGAAAGGTAATATCTTATAATACTGGTCATTTTTTTACACTATGAAACAAACAAATAAATAAATAAACTGAGATGACGTTTCATAGAAGGTGCATGGAAAACATTTTTTATTTTCGCGAAAACTTACGATTTCATTTGGTAAGATACTCTGGGAAAGTGTTCCTGTTGGGAATTAGAGTCGATTGAAACCAACTTGTATTTTTTTAAAAATGTTATTTTCGAGGCTGACTGTTCATTTTTTCAAAATTCCGAAAATGCAGTTATTTTTTCTGCATAATAAATCTATAATTTCCTAAGAACAAAACCTTCTAACTACAAAAGAAAAGGTGGCTGCCCTCAATGAGGTAGAATTTTGCCCCACCCTGTAGGTATCTATACTTTTTTTTTGAAGGTGGTAGAATTCTTTGTGAAGGGCTCGTCCGGGGAGGTACTGCCACCATGTCTATTTCTGCCGTGATGCAGCTGAGCTGTGTTTCGGTTTGAAGGGTATGGTTGCCGGTGGAATTACAGGCACAAGAGGCTTATCATCTTCATGCCTCAAGTTGATGGACGTAGGGCGTTGCATCGTAGAGCACGTTCCGGAAAAACGTGATGTACGCTGCAATGCTTTGTGATAGGTAATGGTTACCACTTAACATCAGGTGGGCCATGTGCTTGTTCCATCTTCAAGTAGTATAATAAAATGAGTTGATCGCATTCAAGGTGAAGCGTTTAAATCCGCGCTGGTGCCTATACCAGCAGTCGAACTGAGAACTTAGGCTCAATGCACACTGAATTGGCAGCGACGCGACGCAACGAGACGATCACTTTCAATAACAAGACATTATAAACCTTACATTATGAATAATGTTATTACAAGATATAGAAACGCTTGATACAATGAGCGAAGTGTGGCGAAGCCTCGCGCCGGCTCGAGCAGTCTCGTGTGGTCGCGAGCTGACGCGCGTCGGCGGGCGCCAGCACTCGCTCGCAGAGCCGACTCGCGCCCCGCCACTGCTCGCCAGCCTACGTTTATTTCTTTCTTCCTCCTCTGCTTCAGAAATAAATGCTATCATGACCAAATCTATATATAAAACAAAGCAAAACAGCAAAACACGAATTGGCAACGGTAGATTGTAGACTGGCGCACGGTCCGGCACGCGACCGCGCTCTGTGGTCGTCTCGTGTCGTGCATGGAGCCTTGCTGGTAAGGTAACCGGTAAGAGTGTTCGTTAGGTCAGATGTCGTACTACATGGGTTTGTCGTGGTGCGACGGAGGGAGCCGCGTGGTGGCCGTGGACCGCGCGGCGCTGCGCCACAAGCGCGACAACCGGCTGCGCGCGCTCGGCCGCGCACTGCGCCTGCGCGCAGACCTGGCGCATCTCGCGCTCGCCCACGTGCCTCTCGTGCAGGACACCAAGGCCCTCGTCGGACTCGCCAAGCATCTCTGCGGAGTTGCCACCGGTATGTCTCACTTCACTTACTGCAACGCTTCGGTTGCATTGCATCATCAGTGTTTAAATTGCATTTTTACCACCCCTTACAGACATCTGAATGATGATGAGATTTCAATGTGTTCCACAATCATTAACAGATCATCTTGGTTTAGCAACACCCCGCCCACTCAGTACCTTTGGGAACTTTTGTCAAATAACGACTATGCCGGTTCCATTGTACCCTAAATGTATAGTACCTAATCAGCTAGAGTTTTAGTAACCAACTCGTACTGTATCGACCTGTAGATAATATTAGCTGCATCTGATATCTAATAGATAGGTTTAGTGGTACCTATTTATATCTGAACGCTTCCGTGCTTCGGAAGGCACGTTAAGATGTTGATCCCGGCTTTTTCAGTCATTAAGCATATCGGAGGCGTTCGGGCGGCCTATAAACTCCGACAAGAGTTACGAAGAAAAAAATTACAATCTGGGTGTCTACAAGTCGCGAGTGAACGGTTTCTTCTCCATCGCAGACTGTATCTTCGTTTACATCATACATCAGGCAAGAGACATGGTCGAACGCGATGTGAGCCTATTTCTTAGTAAGGAGTACCTAACGACGTGCATTTCATAACGTGCAGTTTCAGACAGTAGGGCGGTACTCAAACCCCGACCTTCGCCTCTAATCGGCGATGCAATAATCAACGTCAACTCAAAGGCTTATTAGACCATGCGGTATTCAGTCTGTCTTGGTAAGACTATCCTACACTTTAAGCCACTAAGTCGGTCTTAGGCTTGACTAATTTAGTCAGTAAGACAGTCTTACTAAGACAGACTAATACTGTGCTAATACCGCGAGGCCTAATAAGCCTATAAGTAACACCAAATAATAATAATAATAATAATAATAATCCTGGACGTTATCACACACCATCATGTAGCCCCAAACTAAGCAGAGCTTGTATTATGGGAACCACATGATTGATATACTTAGTTTGTATTACGCTCGTCGCGACTTGTCACCTTCAAGGTCATAGCTGAAAATCAGTGTTTGCTCAATGAGCAATATCATCGCTGAGCTATAACCATTTTGTAACGCTGCAACACACACGTGCTTTTAGCTGTAAGTAGGTAAATAATGTTATTGTTTTTTCTTGTACCTACCACCTACAACCACAATGGGTAGGTAAGTAGGTACTCACTTATAAATATGTATAATTTTTACCATATCTTGTTCTGTTATTGTATTATATCTACTAAGTGCCTAATGTCTGTACTGTGTTTACCACCTATACCTACCTATTTAAATGTACGTGTGTGATTGAAGAAACAAATAAATGTTTTATCTATCTATCTATCTATCTATCTATACTACATAGATACATTTTTTTTTGTAAATACATACATATCATACATAGAAAACACCCAGACCCGAGACAAATGCCAGTCCGGATTTCCTATCATTAATCTTTGATGGGTTGCTTTTTAGGCTCTATGTCCCTTATTTTAAATCTGACATTTTGTATACAAAATACCAGTTTAAACCTAGACTATCTTTAGTCTTCGTTTTGGAATAAGACAGTTTATGTCCACAACAATAGAACTTCCTATCGCATCAATACAGATGATGCTAAAGATATTTAACATCGCCCTCTAAGTAGTAGATCGTTACTCGCGCGCAGCCATCAGTCCCCGGTAACTGGACGGTACAGTTGAGGTGAGCGGTGTGCTTCCAGACTTCGCGCTGCGCTGCCTGACGGGCGCGGACGTGGCGGGGCGTGCGCGGGGCGCGGTGCTGGCCACCTGCTGCCACCACCGCTGCGAACAAGCGCACTACGTCGCTAACGACCAGCTGCAGGTAACTTCTATACATATTTTGGATAAGCTGGGGAGGACGCATATCTACTTTTGTCACATCATCCCACCTTGTACCAAACGATTCGCTTTTGCACGTTTATTGTTTGTACTAGTGTCTAAGGAGTGGAACTCGCTTCCGGCGTCTGTTTTCCCGGATCAGTACAATCTCGTAGTCTTCAAATCCAGAGTGAATTAGTTCCTTCTAGGCAAGCGTATTAAAATGTATCTAAATTTAATGATTGGATGTATTAATTTGACATGCCTTTAATATGTGTATAACTAAATGGTCAATAAATAAATGAATAAAGAAAGGGAAAGAGCTCATAAAGTATGCATGTTTTGGTCCAGGAGCTAGGCATCAGCGGCGAGGAGTTGAACAGCATGCTGGGCGTCGTGTCGTGGGCCACCTGCGGCGACGGACGCAGCCGCGGCCCGCGCGCGCCCAGCTGCCCAGCGCACCCAGCGCACCCAGCGCACCCAGCGCACCCAGCGCACCCAGCGCATCTCGCCAACGATAACGATACCTCACACCACCGCGACATACATCGGGAACATCAACACACGCAACATGGAGAAAAGGAGCAGGCGCTGAGTCAGGAGTTCCGGGAACAAGTGGGGCGGAGAGCGAAGGCGCTGCTGGACTGGGGGCGGGTGCTCTATCTCAGGGGGAAGGGCTTCGACGCAAAGCTTTGCTACTACGTGCCGCCCAACGTCTCTCTGGAGAATGTGTGTATTGTCGCTAAAAAGGTAGCGTGACGTGGCAGATTTGGATATGTAGAAACACGAAATAAAATATAATTGTATATTCAATATCAATAATTACTACCTATCTAAAACAAACTATATTTATTATTTATTTTACAAATATCACCCACGGAGATAGTTCCCGGAGCTACTGATTACAAACGAAGCTATAATTATACAGGTTCTTAGAGAATACATATTTAATGTTAAATCAAATTCAAACAATGGAAGATTAATTATACAAACTAAATAATCGCTAGATTCGCAAAAACGGTAGAAAAATATAGTAAAATACAAAAAACTTTAGTTTATCCCCAAACAAACAAAATATATTAAAATAGAAACCCCTCACTCTCTGAAGCAACAACATTCAAGAGTTAGATACGAGTTAAAGGCTAAATTATTCTAAAACTAAACTAACCCCGTGTTCCATGCTACGTTCAACATAATTGAACACTTTCTCAAAATTGGCTAAGTGATTTCAACTCACAAGATGTTGATTAAAAGCCAAAAATAAATTACAGTTAAATGCTGGGTACTGCCATTTTTATATGCCAAATACACAGAGATATAATTTTCTGCTGTACCACGTAAATTCTATTAATTCTGGAATGTAACCTACAACATAATTAATACATAGATGAAGCTACAGATAATACCACAGGTAACCATTATAACGGGACGCCTAGTGCTCTTACACAACGCAATAAACAGTGTTCCGCGCAGTAGTTATACTCTGCGCCTGTCCTAACTATGTATCTACATCATTTATAGTTAGCAGTGTTACCCCGTTAGCTTTTCACAATACATAACTCGTCGCAAAGGGTGTAAGGGTGCTATTTAACAGCTTCTAAGGGAGGAGAGTGTACAATGCTATATGTTCTTGTATACAATGAATATTTTACAATATTTACATTATTTTCCTAGATAGAAGAGCAAGTAGGTCCAATCATAGAATAAGAAAAGTTAGCTAGAGATCGTTGTACCAAAAACTTAATGATATCAGGAACCATAATTATCTGAAAAATGTTTGCGTCTTTAAGCGAGGAGTCACTAGACGGACATACCCGCCGGACCTCGTTACTATAGGTCTGTACAGTGTTTTTCAGTGTAAGCGGCGAATGCAATTGCACAGACCTATAGTAGCGAAGTTCGGCGTGCATATCTGCAGACTTGCCCGCGGGCATGTCCGTCTAGTGAATAACTAAAACGGGGAGTTTTAGTTTTAACTTGTGTCTAAAATTACAATACGCCAAATCGTAAAACTCAAAGGCTATTTTCGACATACAATTCGGAAAACTAGATTAATAACACCTACAGGAATACAATATAACAACGGACGCGGGTGCTGAAATACTTCCTGCCATTCACAATAATTCATCGATAAGCAGATGAAATAATAACATTAGATTTGTCGTGTTTTTATTAGAGGTGCTTGTGTTGTTGTGGGCACGGATGTAGGGTGTAGGGTGTAGTCAGTAGAGGGCAGGTAGCGTGGTGCATCAGTAGCCGTACTTCTCCTGCAGCGAGGAGACGACGCCGTTGGCGAGCGAGGAGAGGCGTCCCGCCACGCGCGTCACGCCGGCGCGCACCGACTCGCGCACCTGACCCACATCACATTCACATAAACATCACTTCCCAAACAATTACGACCCTAGCGGCTTCAAAAAGACAGTTAATAGGCATCTTCTGGGAAAGCTTGCCCCATCGTCGACATCATCCTTACCTATGCAAGCCGAGCAGGTCAAGAGCTGGCCCATTTTTATAATGGGTAATTATTATATTATATGGTAAATTAAAAACTTAAAAAACAATTTGACCCGCTGGTAGTCATTTGGGCGAAAAAGAGGGGTTAAGTTAAAAAATCGGAATGCCGGACAGTAAAATTCCTTGTAGTGTACGAGCGCCCTTCCCCGGAATGTTTTACGGGAGTTTTGCAAATTGGTAACTTTATAGATTTCGATGTGCTCTTTCCGAATTTCAACTTTGCCACCTCGTATTTTAAGCCGCTCATGCCGCCATATTTCAAAGAAATGGCAATTTCTATTTTGTAATATAAGTTTTTATACTGAAATGAGTCTGAAAGGACGTATTGTCAAAAATGTGCTTTTTAGACACCATTTTTCCAATATGGCGGCGCGAGTGGCAAATCTACGAGGTGGCAAAATTGAAATAGACAAAGACAAGTCGACAAGAAGAGTAGTGAGAGGTTGAGGCTTACATCGTCGAGGTCGGGCGCGTTGACGCTGAAGGCGCTGTTGTTCCTCGGCGCGGGCTGGCCGAAGTACTCCGCGGACGAGATGCTGCTGCTGCCCTGGAAGCGAGCCGCGCTCGACTCGCGCTCCCAACTCTTCTCCTGAACAGACCGACAATTCACTTTAGCTAATAATACAAAGAAATAATTATTCGCTTAAGAACTTTTGATCAACTTGAATTAGTGCAAATGTACCTAAAATGTCAAAGAAGGTCAAGCCACTTATCAAGTCTACTATTTTTTTTTAAACCATGACTTTCTAACTACAGTAGAAAAGGTCCCAATCTACATAGGCTTACCTGTTCTCCAAAGAACTGCGCAGAACTGATGGCTTTAGCGGAGCCGAATTTTTTGACCGCGGAGTCGTCTTCCACTTCCACCTTCCTTCCCCTGGGGCGTGCGGGGGTGGAGGCGGGGGTGGCGGGGGCGGGGGCGGGGGCGGGCGCGAACATGGAGCGCACGCCGCGCTCCCGCTCCGGCTCGATGTGCGCCGCCTCCGAGAACTTGCTCTCCAACAACTTGTCCAGGCTGCGACTGTTGCTGAACGGCTCGTTCCTGCACCAACTCACAGATTATTGCACAGCTCCTGCAGTGCACGCTGCCTGACCGCCTAAGAAACAGCAAACTTCGCTCCAAAACACAGATCGCCTATGGTTATAAAGGCGCAAGCTTGAAATGGACCTGGGCCGGACATGTCTGCCGAATATCCAACGACTTGTGGCCGATGACCACCAGAGTGGATACTACCCAACACCAGAAGGCGACGTGGAAGACCCAAAAAAGATGGCAAGATGAACTTGACGCCCACATAATATCTTGGCCTGTAGTAGCAACGAATCGGAAGGAGGGAAGGGATGCCCTTGCCCTGCAGTGGGATAAAAATGGCTTCATAATAATAGAACGTTAAATTATGATTGGGTAAGGTTAAATTTGTGATTAGTGAGTGAGGTGATGTAGAACTGACCTGATCATGGTGAAGGAGGCGGTGAAGTCGTCGATGTCGTCGAGCTGGGCGCGCGGCGGCGACGAGTCCTCCTGCTCGATCGCCGTCATGTCGCACGTCGCCGAGTGTGACACCCCGCTGCACAGACCACTTCATTACTATACTACTATTTAATGCATACATTCACCAAAAAAATGCCTGTTTCAAAGGTGAAAGGATAATTTTGAACTTGTATCATGTCAACAAGTTTTGAGAACCTGTTAAAAATACATGATGCAAAACTGTTCTTCAAAACCTTTTTCGTAATCTTTGTGTAGTGCGGCAGCCCTAAAATTAAAGACATAATTAAAAAAATCAGCTGTTCTAAAGCAGCTTTACAAGCTTTTGAGTAAAATTAGGTTGAACTCTTTCATAGAAGAAAAACAACAAAATTCGAAAAGTCCTTAAACAAATGTTTTTGACTGTTGGGAGTACATTAATCTCTTTTCGGGATAACACACTAATTCAAACTCATCCTATATAAAGAAATCGCACAAAATAAAGATTAATAGAAAAAGTTGGAGGAGGCCTTTGCCGTAAGGCACACAGATGACAACAGAGTCTAAAAACAACACAAAACCAACAACATACATCTGACTAAAAGGCTATAATAATAATAATAGGTGCGTGTGACTCACGATCTGCTGGCCGCGCTGGCGCCGGCGATGCCGAGGCGGTCGGAGTCGGCCTTGTGGCCGGGCTCGCGGTACGCCAGCCGCAACGACGCCACCTCCTGCTCCACGTTCTCTATGGTCGCTTTACTCTCTGTCGCTTTAGCCTGCCATGCCAAACAATAATACAATGCTTTAATATTGCTCCTGTCATTTGTGAGGGGGGTAAAAGTATACAAGTTTCAGAGTTTTAATGGCAATTTTACGAACTTCCGGAGAAGTTTTTTGCAGTCCCGATCCTTAGCAATGAGGGAACTATAAAGAAAATATAAAATTACCTCCATTTTTAATTTTTCAGCCATGATAGCTTCTCTTTCTATGTCATCAAAGTTAGCGGCCACTTTTGTTGCGCCCAGTCCTCCTTTGCGAGCCCCTAACTGAAATCAAAACTCACAATTATGTATGCATTTTTAAGCAAACAAAATTGGTTAAAAAATGAGGTCAACAATAAATGAAGTTAACAGCTAGTTACCCCGCCTCGCTTGGCGGCTGGCTTCCGGGCTCCGATGGAGGAGGGTCGAGGAGTGTCTCCGGCGGGCGCCGGCGAGGGCGTCGACCCCGCGTCCCACAGCAGCGCTTGTGAACTTAGCGCCTCTGGTTTTGCTGTCTGATCAGCAAACATGAAAAAATAAGCATTTATTTTTTATGACATACTTAGTAAAGTTATCTAATAGGACATTCGTTATAAGTAGCCAAATTATGGAAACCACGACACAATTAAAAACTTTTTTAGTTATTAGTTTAATTACAGGTTGAATTCTAAGAAGCAGAAAATCGCAATGCTCATGTAAGCAAAATAATATCTACATTTCATGAACAACTAGAGTCCCAGAATGTATAAACTGATCTGCAACTGAGTACACAAAATTATGTTAATCAATTACAAACCCAACTAAAAAATCACACAAAGTGGTTAAAAGAAGTCTGTAAATTTGAAATGATCAAAAAAATGATGACTCATAGAAAAATGGATGGTATGGTATTACAAGTCACAGGAAGTATGGTGTTATCAGCTTGTACCTGACACTGTAGTTAATTATGTGGGACAGCTCAGAACTAGATTACTATTATCTGTTAACTGGGGATATATTATCATTTAATATTATGTTGGTTGGAAGAATACATGTGCTATAATGTCTGAATTTTCTTTTATTTCTATCAATTAATTTTATATCAGAAGTCTAAACTTACTAATTTCATTTCATTGTTTAAAAAATTTCCCTAAAAAAATAATGATTGGTTTAAAAAAGCTGTCAAGAACATCATGTATGGCAGAGGCACAGCAAATAATATACTTCAAGTAAAATATAACAAATTAGTATTGTTTCAAAGCAATTCATAAAAACTATGAATAAATGTGAAAAATTGCTCTGAGGTGTGGTGAGGATGAGGGTTACCTGCGTGAATGCAAGCTCGCTTTTGTTAGGGTGTGTGCCCGTGTGCTCAGCAAACCAGTCTACCTCGGGTTCCTTGGGCTTCTCCACAGGTGCCGCATCCAAATGCAACTGAGTAAGGAATATCAATTATTATAAAAATATTTCAACAGCTTGCTGTGTCCAAGTCAACAATTTCTATGTACAATATAAATCATAAGTTCTTATCTTTGTTTTCTTTTAGTTAGCCAATCAAATTCTTTTTTACTTCGTATTTCCATAAAACATTGTTAAATGCTAGTGAGTATGAAGAAACAACTTACGTAACACTGCAATTGGCCAATTTAAAGATGTTTTAAAAAATTACACATTCATTTTAACAAAAAACCATAAAAAATAAGGGATTCAGTGGAATTATGCTCAATAATCCAGAAGTTATTACCATTTCTGCCCAATTTTTTTCAAATAATATGAGTAATGTTGAGACAGAGAGAAAGACTGGTTACCTTTGTTCCGTAAGTCTTCATTGCTTGTTCAGACATAGCACTCAATTTGTCTTTGTACATTTGAGCAACTCGGGAGCTATATTTTTGTCTTGCATCTTCTGTGACGAGTCCGTGGGTGCGGAAATATTGTGTCTGGAAAACATTACATTATTCACACTAATAATTTAGATGCAACATTATATTTATCTAAATATATAGAGATAATTTTATAGTAAGTATAAATATCTCGATGACTAAATATTAGTAGTTTCAAATAACCTGGCCAGTACAATTATATATGAATAACTTCATTATTCTGCTCCTCCCGCACAACATAACATAGCTAAACTATGTTATGTTGTGCGGGAGGATCAGTGTGACTCAAAGTAAGGTAACAAAAAGCATTCGTCACGGAAGGAGTGAAACGAAGAGAGGAGACGTACAGCATTGACGTTCCCGCCGAGCTGCATATTCCGTAGCTGCTTCCATGTCCAGTTGGTATCGAGCTGCGTGGAGCGTACGAACGTCAAGTGCACCCCTAGACTGCGGTGCACCGCCGAGCAGTCCAGGCAGATGAACACTCCGTACGTGACAGATGACCACGTAGGGTTCTTCGCGTTGCAGTCGAAACATACCTGTACACGACACAGAACGTTTACCAATCACTCAAAACATTTAGCCCGATATACCAGCACTAAAATAGTACCCACTTTATTATCGGGAATGCTTCGTAGACGCTGAAAAACCGCTTCAATATCGCTTTTACTAGGACCCGAGTCAGCCATTTTCGATGTGTTGTCACGAATCACGATTTGTCTGTCTGTCTGGACTGTCTGTCAATCAAAATGACATTTTCGAAAACGTCAGTCAGCTTATTTTTGGCTTCCACGTTTCTCCCTTTATGATGTCCTTCCTCCTTAAATCCCCCGCCCTTCCTCTGTTAAATGCTTATTATCCCAGTCCTTTTCCCCTCCTATTATCTATACTCCATGTAAATTTGTACATATTAATAATATTAAGCTGTAAATATAGATAACCCTGCTAATATGTATGATACCTGTGAATATTTTTTATCTTTTAATTTTGTGCTTTTCTAATGTGTTGTCCTTTTCTTTTACAATAATCAAATTGGATCATCCTACTTTTGAACGATTCTCCCATAAAAAACACCGATCTTATTTAATATTAGTACATTTTCTTCTTCTTCTTCTTTTTGGCGTTTTCAAGGGTCGGTTTTCCCCTAGTACATTTTGCTCTCTCCGTAAAGGTTTATGACACTAGCATGTACAGACTATTAGGAAATCAGAAATGAAATCCCATTATGTAATACACACACATTTATTTGTAAGTATCCTTTTACAGTTTTAATTAATCCTATCTATTTACACACATTTTATACTTTTCAATTGCAGAGCCGAATTGATGATTTCAATCTGTTATAGACACTCTTGACAGTCACTTCTATGTTGTCATAGATAATATATCAAAACCATAAATTCCCAATACTGACATTGGCAGAATTATGACAGACAGACACAAAAGCCATAAACAAGAAGTGAAGTGAAGTGACAGTTCATGCGTTAGCATCTTAATAGTCTGTGGACACCACGTTGTGGACAGTTCGTTCTATTCATCCTAAAGAAATTAAACGCTATGCAAAGTTTATTAATCGTACGATAATGACGCTATGTTAACATGCAATCCATTCCATAATCCATTCGTGGCCACAGAACCGATTTACTTCCACTGTCCTGCTGCAAAATTACAAAATATCATATATTTTTTCAAGGATTCCTTCTATTCTATATTTCCATGATGTTTTTTACACTGAGGCGCTTGATCACTATCATTAATTATAATACATACAATTTATATTCATAAACTTAGGTAGAAAAACAAAAAAATTGGTTGATTTAATAGACAAGAACATAAAAGTAGAGTTTTATGGCAAATCTTTATTTTACTGAAGAGAGAGACAAAAACAATCAAATCAAAACCATTGTCTATGAAGTTGTTGAATGGACGCATGAAGATTTTTTAGAAATTTGTTGATAAACTTTTCACGCGTGCAGCAAAAACAATTATTTGCATAAAAATCAGTAACACAACTTTGATTTGTTTATTTTGTGATTACAGTGCTGATCTTGAAAATCCATTTCGAGTGCTTTCGATCGACCATGTCGACGTGCAGTAATCAAGCTGGCGGGTGAAAGTTTTCCAGGAGAGAAGATGATAACCCGTGTAAAACAGTTTAGTTAGTGTTGTGAAAAAACAGGCAGAGCCATGGAGAGCTTTCAGGCGAGCGGCGAGGAGTTCGAGCGTGCGCTGATGGAATTGGGGCCGCTGCTCGGAGTCTCCATCAAGGAGGAAGTGGCAGAGAGCGCCGGCGAGACCCTCGGCGAGCCCGCCGCGCGCGCCGCTCCCCCCACCCCTACTAATGTGAGCCTTTATTGTGCTAACTCAAACCATTCACCTCTATTTCCCTCTAACTATCGGATATGGATTACTGGCTTTTGAGTTTTGTCCTCAGGAACAGACCTTTTTTCTGGTTCAAAGGTACCCTATGTCGTTTTCCGTATCCCTGACAATGAATACTATTAGAATACGAAATTTCATGAAAGCTTGAGTGGTGAAAGCATAACAAACTCACTTTCACATTTTAATTAAAGTTAGGATATTTAAATAGGTATTGAAAATTTTTAGAATGACTGGGTTATATTGATTTATACTTTATAAGTTACTAGCTTCCGCGCTCGCGTGGTACCTGGATAAAAATTAGTCTATGTATTACTCTAGGTCATAAACTATGTATATTCTAAGTTTCATCCGAATCTATTCAGTAGTTTGTGCATGAAAAACTAAAAACATCCATGAATCCATACTCATAAACTTTAGCATTTATAGTATTATAGTTTAAGTAGCGTTTAGAAAGACTGGGTTATATTTATTTTTACTTTATTAGTTATTTTATTATAGTCGACTTGGAAATCTCCGAGGCTAAATGTAAACAAACAAATGTCACGAAATGTCAGTGTCAAAACTTTTAGTAGTGAGCGCTAAACATTTTATAACGCGGATCAGAATATAAAATCGTCTGTTGATTTTACGTTATGCTGGTAAAAATTATTTGTACTGTAGGTAGGTAGGTACATAAATATGAAATTTGTCTCTTTACTAAATTTTTTGAAGTCCTAGAATCTGCTGTGTGGTTTTGATGTAATTATTAGTTTATTAAGCATGAAGCATACGAAGAAGAAGATTGTCGAGTGTTCAATCAGTTAGTTCAATCTCTTAGTAGATACCTACTCGTGTATAGGATAATTTTTATCGTTGGCTTGAGAAAAAATTTTAAAATCCTTGAAACTATAAAAACACTCAAATCAAATTACCTAGGATTACATTACTTTCGTGTCGTATTTTCTCGTTGAAAACGGAAAACGTATACAAGAGTTGAGTGGCGACACATTGCGGCTTGTCAGTCATTCGCATCGTCGTCGTTCGCGTTGCCACTCAACTCGTGTATACGCGGCGTTACAGACTGTCATCGCTATTTGGCATTTTCATTCGTGCCTTAAATGGTGTCATATACGAATATGTTTCTTCTCGTTCCGTCCAGTGTGCGTTGTAAAGGTATTCGTCCGATTGACTCGACGAGAACTTCGGCGAAACAATTGCCTACGAGTTTTGACATGTAGGTAGGCACATAATCGTTGAGTGTTGGTCACTAGCTCATACAAAGAAGAAGAAGAAAATCGTCGAGTGTTCAATTCAATCATTGTAGTTCAATCGTATTCGCGCACAGAATAAATTATATCGCTGGCTTGCAAAAACATTTTAAAACCCTCTTAACTAAAAAACACTTTAATTTATGTACTTAGGTGTATACGCGACATTACTTCGTGTAGTATTTTCTCGTTGAGAACAAAAAACTACGCGGTTTTCCGAAAAATCAACTCCTTTCGTGATGATGATGATGATGATCATGATAAATCGCTCTTAGGAGTGTGCTATGAAAACGATCCAAAGTTAACCGAACCCTTGCTGGTGTTCCAAGTATCGAGAATTTTTCTACCATGAAATTTTATTTATTTAATAACTATGTCTAAAACGGAATAAAAATAAAAACAAATACGCCAAAATAAAGTTATAATTATAATTAGTCAGATCCAATTGAAAGAAACAATATTACGTATATTTTGACAAAGTTCCGAAAAATAATAAACGCTACTATGAACGTAGCATCGCTTTTGGTCTGGTAACACCTTTGTTTACATTTAGCCTCAGAGATTTCCAAGTTGACTATACACACAAAATATAACTCAAGGTAGGTTTAAAAGGCTAAAACTGACAGCATTTTCTACCTGCCTAATCTACAGCTTGTTACATGTAGGTGGTAGGCTACATTACTATATCTATATAGTATCTAGGACTACTCAACACCCTCTGTGGTGTAGTGGGCGAAAGTCTGCCTGAGACAAAGAGGGTTATGGGTTTGATTCCCACCTCAAGATAAATATTTGTATGATCTGCATATATTTGTCTTGGGTCTGGGTGTTTTCTATGTATGTATTTGCAAAAAAAATGTATATACATAGTATATCAGTGATGTGATTCCCTTAATACAAACTCTGCTTAGTTTGGGGCTACATATTGCTGTGTAGTAGTGTCCAGTATTATTATGATTACTACTTAAGCAAACTATATCCAAAGGGAGAAAAATCATCCATTCAAAGTCTGTTAGAAAGTGTGTGTATTGTTGTCTACTCTAAAAGCATTTTAGTGATTGTCACCTAACATTTCTTTAAATATGTCAAAAATTCAGCTTACATTTAAAATTACACTATGAGAGATATTTCTAGCATGTCCTTACATAGCATGGTACAGAATGTCTGCAACTGTGCCCTATGGGGGTTAATGTTGAAACTTCATTGAACATAGAATTTAAGACCTAATAGAGACGCAATAAACAATTTGATTTGATGTGTGATAAATATTAGTTTGATGCAGATAAAAACGCTGCTGAACATTGATGGCTTATGAGACCAGGTGGTATTCAGTCTGTCTTAGTGAGACTGTCTTACTAGCCTAAGACCGACTGAGTGGCTTGCTCTTATTATAGTAGACTGTGTGTCAGGTGGGGGTTGGTCCGGAGAGCGGCGTGGGCGAGCGAGCGGGCGCGGACTCGCTGGCGTCTCCGCCGGCGCGAGCGGCGGCCGGCGCGGCGCGCTGCGTGCTGTGCCGCGCGCCGCTCGCGCTGGCCGACGGCACGCCCAAGCTCATGGAGTGCCTGCATTCCATCTGCGAGCCCTGTCTCAAGGCCAAAATTGAAGAGAAGCAAGCTAGCTCCAGAGATTTTCTTGGTTTGTTTTGTTATTTTTTATGCTGGCCCAATTGTCCTGTTTATTATAAGGTATACTTTGTTTTTTATGTTATCTGATGATGGAACTAGCACATGGCTCACCCATAATTTGCTATGCAAAATTTGCTCAGTGCTCGTAAGGTCTGAATGTGAGGGATGTTACAAGTTGAATGAGTGGGATGTGGCCCGTACGGTATACACCCATACTTATAGCACTTTCAGTTTTTCCCATACCTATTTTACTATTTTCCAGATTATTTAATCCAATAAATTCCTTTTCAAAAAACAATGTTTAAAAAAATACTTAATACTGCTCTAAGTGCTCTAAAAAGTTTATAAGTTTGTTTATTTTTTTAATTTTATTGTAATAAGATAATACTGTTATTCTAAAGTAAACTAGAATCATGGGCAGACCAACTAAACATGCCACCTGCATGGGGGACTACTCAGGACGAAAATTACAAGTGAGGATGAAGTTTTTTTAAGTTTTGCGGTAAAAGTAGCCATCTCTCAGGAATCAAATTAATATGGAAACACCTGTGAAGTATACTCTTTCAAACAAATAAAGAATTTCGAAAATTGTTTCTCAATTGACGGATACATTGGGGAACATAGTGCGAAAATTACAAGTGAGGATGAGGTTTTTTTGAGTTTCGCAGGAAAAGTACCAATTCCTTGGGAATAAAATTAATATGGGACCACCTGTGAAGTATACTCTTTCAAACAAAAAAATAATTTTAAAAATTGGTCCACGAATGTTAAAAATAAATTAAAAAATCTTATAAATTCTCTGAAACACAAATATGAAAAAAAGAAACATTTTTATAAAGATGCCAAATGTCATAGACTGGCCATAGTTAGTCATTATCAAAATAGATCCATTTCATAATGTGTTGAATATATTGTAGGGGCTGAGAGGATCACAATCCAGTGCCCGGCGTGCCGGCTGCAGTGCCAACCAGCCAACATGATCGACCAGCGATTTGTAATGGAGAAGATGGCTGTCGACCAGCCAGGCAATGGTAAATACTAAACTAAGCTAATTTCATTAATGTTGTGTGTGACAGCTTCACTTATTGTGGGAAGAGGAGCAGAATTTGATAATTTAGGTTGATATTATTTAAAAGATACACGCCATATCGAGTTCGTAACAAAACTAGCATTTATTTAAGTACCCACATTAGTTATACAAAAATACCATCAGCTACAATCTAATACACAACATACCTTCCTTCTATAATTTGATACAAATCAAAAATTAATATAAACAATATATAACATTAAACATTTTAAATTAAACCAAGCAAATTTAAATCATCACTATTAGGTATGCCTATCATGTCTGGCCACCTCTCTGGGGGCGGTATGTCAATAGGCGGTTCAACCAACTCATCCGGTGGTTGTGAGTCTGAATCCAACCCATCTCGGTTATCAGTCAATCTTGACTCTGTACGTATAGTTCTTGCCAGTATCTGATCGGCATGTCGACGATGTAACTCTCCATCTTCCGTCCTCACCCTGTATGAGCTAGGTCCTTCCACCATCTCTATTGTGGCCCTCCGCCACTTCTGCCCGGCTCCATACATATGAATCAGCACTGGTTGATCAACCACAAAGCTCCTGGCGGGCGCACGCTGCGCCGCCGCTTCCAGCTGTATCTCGCTGCGGTTCGGTGCAGACTCAGGGTGGAGTATCGACATCGCCGTTCTGTACTTTCGGCCGTTGAGCATCTCGGCCGGTGTTTTGTTAGTAGAGCTATTTGGTACCGTTCGCATATAATAGAGCACCTTGCTCAACATTTCGCTCCAGGGTAGATTTAAAGTATCCATTTTCCTAATTTTATTCTTAAATGTCTGTATAGCTCTCTCAATCTGCCCATTAGTCGCCGGGTGGTACGGAGGGGAGAGCAAATGTCTGATACCATTTTTCTGCAAAAAGCTATTAAAATCTTCTGAAGTGAAAGCTCTACCATTGTCAGATACCACTACATCGGGCAACCCTTGTGATGCAAAAATTCTTCTCATCACCGTTATTACTGCTCCACTACTCATAGTGTTTACTATTTCTGCTTCCATCCATTTACTGTAGCTATCAATCAACACAAAAAATGTTTTCCCATGAAACGGTCCAGCAAAATCAATGTGAACTCTCTGCCATGGCTTTTCCGACATAACCCAAGTCTGTGGATCTCTTGGAGGACTATTTCATACAAGTTGACACTGTTCACAGCTGGCCACCATCTGTTCAATTTGGTTATCCATCTGGACCCACCACACATAGCCTCTTGCATATGCCTTCGTTTGGACTATACCCGCATGTGGGGCATGTAATATTTTCAGTACCTGCTCTTGTAACTTAGCTGGCACTATGACTCTGTTACTCCACAATAAACAGTCTTTAGTGTGTGAAAGAGCCTCCCTTCTGGTCCAAAATGGCTGCAAAGCTGGGTCAGTGATCTTATTCGGCCAGCCATGAAGGACATGGAATAAAACTTTTTGGAGCAAAGAATCTTTCTTTGTTTCTGTAGCGATCCTTTCTGCACTAAGATTCCAGCCCGCTGGTTGTTCTTCTAACAACAATACTTCTTTAAGCCTTTCCTCAGCCACCGTTCCCATAGACGGTGCAGTCCACCTGCTCAATGCATCCGCATTCCCAATATATTTCCCTGGTCTGTGCTTAATAGTATATTCATAACAAGCCAGCTTCAAAGACCATCGTAGCATTCTCGGCGAAATCTGATCAGGTATGGGTTTAGCCGGATTAAACAAGCCAACCAGAGGCTTGTGATCTGTTACAATACAAAATCTGCGCCCAACTAGGAATTCGTGGAATTTCAACAATTCAAACCTAATTGCCAACGCTTCCTTGTCAATCTGTCCATACCTTCGCTCATGTGTCTGTAGAGTACGCGACGCCATCATGATAGGTCTCTCGGTTCCATCATCCATGACATGTGCTATGATAGCGCCAACTCCATACTCCGAGGAGTCACATATGAGCAGTAACTCTCTGTTTAAGTCATATCCCACCAATGTGAGATCCGATGATAGCAATAGCTTAGCCTTCTCAAACACTTTCTGCTCGACTTCACCCCACTTCCAGGGCGTTTTCGCTTCCAGCAACCGATACAACGGCTCCAACAAAGTCGCTCTATCGGGTAAAAACTTTTGATAAAAGTTGTACAAACCGAGGAAAGCCCTCAGTGTTTCCTTGTTTGTAGGAGCTGATTTCTCTTGTATTTCTTTGACTTTTGCGGGTGCTGGATGAAGTCCCTCGCCATCGATCATGTGTCCCAAAAATGTGATGCTATTGGCAGCAAAAACACACTTTTTGCTATTCAGTCTAAATCCCAAATCTGTCAGCTTCTGCATCACCTGACGCAGCCGCTGATTATGCTGTTCCAGCGTCGCACCAGCCACCGCCACGTCATCCAGTAGACACGCCACGCCATCCATGCATGCCAAAGCTGAAGACATTACCCGCTGAAAAATGCACGGCGCCGCACTAACACCAAATGCCAGGCGATTCACTCTCATAAGGCCAATGGGTGTATTCAGAGTTAACAACTCGGCCGCTTTATCATCAACCTTCATTTGCGTGTACGCTTGCTTCAAGTCGAGTTTACTGAAGACTCGGCCTCCACTTAGCTTTGCAAAGGCTTCCACTGACGTTGGCAGTGGGTATCTATCTACTTGTATACAAGCATTAACTGTAGACCTGTAGTCTCCACAGATTCGCAAAGATCCATCATCTTTCTTCACTATTCTTAAAGGTGTAGCCCATTCAGAGTATCTAACCGGTGTCAATACCCCCGTGTCTACCAATCGGTTCAGTTCCTCTTCTACCTGCCGCTTCAAAGGAAAAGGCACAGCGCGTGCTTTCATAAAGCGTGGTATTGCGTCTGGACGCAGGTGAAGAGACACTTCCGGGCCTTTATATGCGCCCAATTCTTCTTTAAACAAATCAGGATATTCATTCATGAAAGGCACCAAATCTTCCTTTGCCCAGTATAGGCCAGTCACTTGTAGGCCTAATGACTGAAACCAGTTGCGACCCAACAGGCTAGGTCCGTTACCAGACACCACTACCAGTTCACACTGAGCCTCTTTACCGCCCAAGACTAGATACAAGATACAAGATACAAGATATTTATTTGCATATAAGTGTAAGTAACAGTAGGTCTTAAGACTAGTTGTAAGTACATGACTTATTCACCGTTTTCCGGTATTGCAAATTTGGTGGGTTTGGGCGCTTTACATTTGATAAAATTAAAAAAAAAAAAAAATGTACAAAGATTACCTATAAAATTAACTAAGTACAAACCTAAATTATACTTTGAATATTTGTACAAAGATGAATAAAAAAAAATGTCAAAAATTAATAATATAAAAAAACTGGAATAAATCATAAAAATTTAAAAAATAAAATGTCAAATAAGTCAATGCATAAATTAAATTAAGAATTCAGATACACTATAATAATATTTTTCAGTCAACCAAATTCTTAGCTTTTTTTCAAATTGTCTCCGTGGTAGATTTTTTACATCACCGGGAATTTTATTATAAATACGCCCACACATAGCAAAACAGCTCTTAAGATAGAGGCTCGTTTTTGGATTTTTTGAAAAAACAATTCTTTCTGGATCTCTTAAACATCTTGTATAAATATCGCTCGCTTTTGTGAATATTTCCGAGTGTTCCCTTACAAACTTAGCAGCTTCAAAGATGTACATACTCGGCAAGGTTAATAACTTTAATTTTTGAAATATGGGCTTACATGACTCCCACGGCGGAATACCAACAATTGCACGCACACATTTCTTTTGAGCAATAAAAGCTCTCTCAATTTCTGTAGAGTTTCCCCACAATATGAGGCCATATCTTAGAACAGAAGCTACATAGCCATGATATGCAGTCAAAATTGTGTTATGATTTGTAGTCTTGCGCAACTTATAAAGCACATACACAAATCTATTTATTTTTTTACAGACACTGTCGATATGTGCTTTCCAATTACAATTCCGATCTAAAATTACTCCCAAAAATTTCGTTTCATTAACCTCTGTTAGGCATTGTCCATTATAACATAGTTTAAGATTCTGACATTTTCTACCATAATTAGAAAACTGCATAAAATTTGTCTTTATTAAATTCACTTGTAAATTGTTATCACTAAGCCAAGAAATTATCGCATTGATTGTATAATTTATGTCAAGAGTATAATTATAAATGTCAGAATTACATGGGATGATAATAGAAATGTCGTCTGCAAAAAGCGTACAAGGATTAGGAGTAACTTCGGGAAGATCATTAATGTACAATAAGAATAACAGTGGCCCCAGAACGCTACCTTGGGGTACACCGCAGTTGTTCAACTTAAAATTAGATCTGAATGGCTTTAGCTCTTTATGGTCGTCAATACGTGAGATTTCAACGCATTGCATTCGATTTCGCAAATATGACTCTATCCATTTCAAGGCTGGACCTCTGATTCCATACCGTTCTATTTTGTCCAAAAGTATATCGTGCGACACGAAATCAAATGCTTTTGACATATCAAAGAACACCGTTGTAACTAATTTTCCCGCATCTAAGTTATCTATAATTCTTTTTACCAGATTAAAGCAAGCCAATGTAGTAGATTTCCCCTTCTGAAAACCGAATTGTTCACTTTTAAGGATATTATGTTTACCAATGAATGAGAGAATACGTTTCTGCATGGCCCGTTCAAAGACTTTTGAAAGTATCGGTATCAGAGTTATTGGTCTATAATTTTCTATTTTGTATCGATCTCCTTTTTTATGAAGTGGCTTAACTATAGAACACTTCAAAGCGTTTGGGAAACATCCTTCTACAAATGATAAGTTAATTATAAATGTGAGTACCGGCACTAGTTCATTTGCGCATACTTTTAATATATTCGTCGCAAATCCATCATTTCCTACTGCTTTGGTATTCTTAAGACTTAATATGATTTTTTTAATATCATCGTAACCAAAAGGCTGCAAAAAAATACTACTTGAAATATTGGTTTTGAGAGTAGGTCGCATATTACATGCCTGGTTATTTGTCTGATCTATCCAATAATTATTGAAGTTTTCGGCAATTTTTTGAGGGTCATATACTATTTGGTCATCATTTTTTAATTCATTTATCAACGTAATGTGTTTTCCACTTTCAGATTCTTCTTTTATAAGTTCCCATGAAGTTTTGCAAATGTTTTTTGATTTTTTCAAGATATTCTCTTTACAAATTTTGATCGATCTATCCATACAAATCCGGAGAATTTTAGAATATTTTTTATAATAATGTTTATTTATTTTTGTTTTGTCTCTATAGTATCTATATCGCAATGATCTTTTTATTTCGCAGCTTTTTTTTAACCCTTTTGTTATCCATCTAGGCCGATTAGTTTTATTCGATATCTTAATTTTAATAAAAGGGAAGCAGAGATTATAAAACAAAAGCACTAAATTCTGAAAACTGTCATAAGCAGAGTTGATATCTGATTGCTCATAAATCTCTGAGAAAGAAAGATTTTGTAAGCATTTTTTAAATTTTTGTATGTTGTCAACGCTGTAGTCCCTTCTGTAATAAAAATATTCTGAACATAATGTTTCTTTATGTTTAACAGGTATATTTAGCAATTGAGCTGTATTGTGATCGGAAATGTCCCAATGTAAAAGTACACCTTCCGCAAGGGGGATGTTACTGATAATGTGATCAATACAAGTACTTTGTCTTGTAGCTTCATCAATGTGCATAGTAAGATTGTAGTTCATCAGTAGACTGTTAAGCTCTGTCGTTCTCTTTGTAGTCGTTAATGTGTTTATGTTTAAATCTCCAGCTAATACAATTTTCTTTTTCTTTTTGAAACAGCTGTTATGAAGTATAGCGGTCAATTTATTCATAAACAAGCGAAAGTCAGATGTTGGAGTTCTATATATACAAAAAACTGACATATTTAAAGGTAAAATGTCAACTCCACAGCATTCAAAATGACAATCCTGGTATAACTCATGAAACGACCTATTTTCTGTAAAGATTAGTCCAGCTCTTACTAAAATACACACGCCACCGCGTTTTTGTTTTTTATTCCTGCAGTAAGATGCAGCCAGATTATAACCTGATATCTTTAAAAGACTCTCGCAACCCTTTTCAATAAATGTCTCTGTTAGGCAGATTAAATCTGGATCTTTTTTTTGTGTGCGTAGTTCCAAAATGTTTATTTCTAAAAGATTGCTCTTGCTCAAAAATCCCGCCACATTCTGATGAAGAATTCTCAAATATTTATTAGACACGAAAAAAATCGTCAATTGGAGCGTTTGTGTCAGTAGAAGTACTCTGTTGAGTTACTGAAACGTTTTCAGTTTGTGTACCCATATCTAGAGTCAAGCGCGCACAATGTAGAGCAGATTTCCGTTTGCGTTTATGTGGTCCATTTTGGAAGCTATGTGGTTGCCGAGCACGTACATCCTTTTTAGCGAACACTAAAAATCTTTCGTTATAATCAAATTGATCGAGAATAGAATTGATTTTCTTACATACGTCAAATACCGAATAATAATTATCATAAAGGTCAAAATCTATGTATGTACATTTTTGGTATTGTTTACTTAGCAAAAATAGCATGTCATTCAATTTTTTTTCATTTAAATATATACTTGTAAATACTTTTAGCACAAATACAGGACATTTAACAGATTTCAGAAAGACACAGAGTTCAGTCATAACTTTCAGTGGATTTGGGTCAGTTTGTCCAACACATATTAAAACTCTGTCTTCGGGAGAAATGTCAAACAACTTAACACCACTGAGTATTTCTTCCGACGAGGCATTTTGCTTTATAAATGAAATTATTTGGTAGTGTTCATAGTTGCTGTATAATCTTGATTTTCTGAGTTTTGAGGCCAGGCCTCTACATTGTTTTCCTCCAAATATAAAAAATCTTTTCGTGGTTTGTTTCTCAGTCAATGTAACAGAAGAGAATCTTGATTTCACAATCATGTTACTAGATGGCTCTACCTTCTCTACCTTCTCATGGGACTGGGATATTGGTTGACGTTGGGTTTGCTGCTCTCCTGTGTTTTTTTCGCTCTGGTCAGGGTGCCGAATAGGTTCCTTATCCAGCCCGGGCACATTATCATCGGTTGTGATTAGGTTTTCTGTGCTGGTGTTGTTTTGTAAATTGAGTGGACTATTTTTAAAACTATCAGTCAATCGACGCTTAGCACTTTTTTTGCCAGTCGATGATGAGTTTCGGCGTTGTAGCGAAGATACCGGACTTCTACAGATTTGTTTTAAAATGTTAACTTCTTGAGCAAGTTGTGCTAACTGCTTCTTCAAATCGACGTTCTACGCGTACATTAGCCACACCTACTACTTTTAGAGAGTCTCGAGTCCATGTGACTAATTTCACTGTAGTGTTCTGCAGCGTTGGAGGTATTGACCACAACTTCCTGAAGGTATTTTCTGACACTATACTGCGAGACGCGCCAGAGTCTACTTCCATCACCAAACTTGCCCCATCGATGACAACATTTACTTTTATCGGAGGTCTATAACTGTCCTTGCACACATAGACACCCATCATGTCTTCACATCCCGAAGTAGGCTCTTCATTATCTTCCACTTGGTGTACTTTTGCTTTCTTGTCACAAGCTCTAGCGATATGTCCATACTTCTGACATTTAAAGCACTTTGCTTTCACAAACGTACACCGCTCGCCTGCTTTGTGTATCCGAGTACAATGTTTACAATCATTGGACTTTAATCTGCCAATCTCCATTGGCTCCGGTGCCTGAGACATACTAGGTTGGCTTTGACTTTCTTCTTTACTCTGGCCAGGATACATGTCTTCGAATGTCGCCTGGTGGTTCAGACACATCTGCACAGCTTTCTCGCATGTAAGTCCTTTCGTTTTCAACAACTCCCGGCGTAAGCGTTCGTCGCGCACCCCTAACACTAGTCTGTCCCGTACTTGGCGCTTCAAGTCCGCAAAGTTACACTTGGCACACAACGCACTTATTGCAGCCACAAAGTCTTGCACGCTTTCTCCTTGTAACTGTGCCCGTTTATGAAATTTACCCGCTTGCAAAATTTCATTCACTTCCGGTTCATAGAACTGGTCCAAAATGGCCAATATTTCACCAAACTTCACTTCCGAAGGGCGTAACGGCACTAAAAGGGACGCAATTAGGGCATATGTGTCTTTCCCGCATTGTGACAAAAACAAAGAGCGCGATTTATCTTCATCTTTCGTCACATGTCGAGCGAGTCCCGCCGCGTCGAGCGCACACAGTAACTGGTCCTTATAATCGCGCCACACATCAGTTTTGGCATTAAACGGCCCGGGCAACACAATATTCGTCATATTGAATGCCATTTTAGCACAATTACAGTTTATTTTCCGTAGTCGCCACTAAAAGATACACGCCATATCGAGTTCGTAACAAAACTAGCATTTATTTAAGTACCCACATTAGTTATACAAAAATACCATCAGCTACAATCAAATACACAACATTATTTTCAGATAAAAATATTATAAACCAATGTTATTACAAAATTAATCCTAGCTTTAGAGATTGCTGAATAAATTTTATGATCACTGTAGTATGATTTATACGACTTGGTTATAAAGTTAGTTGCCAGAACGAAATCCGGGTTAACAAAAGCTGCTTGATTAGTGAAGAAACACAGGTAGCATTGGGAATTCTAGAGCAATGTTGCCGCCAACGCAGAGTCCTTCTTCGTTATCTTTAGGAGTTTGACTCGCTGGGGTCAGGTTAGCAGGAGGGCAATGCACAAATCACCCCAATACAGGATGTCAGTGCAGAACTTTTGCCCCCATTTCAAATTAGAAGTAAGTTGTATCGTGTGTTGCAGGGAGTTTAAACGGCGATCAGCAATGCAACAGCTGCGACGAGACGGAGCCCGCCACCAGCTATTGTGTTGACTGCACCGAGTTCATCTGCGACAACTGTGTGCTAGCACATCAGAGGTCAATCTTTAGTTTAAATGAATACTAGCATTTAGCATAGACATGGCGCCCTGTAATGAGCCCATTATCCTCAATTTGTCGCATTTCACTTCTACCAGCAGTCTGCGTGGATCGCCTTTCCACCTGGTTGGAGGGCGTCCTACAATACTAGTCAGCTTTACTCACAAGAAATACATGGTCGATATGTGTGGAGCTGACTAAGCTGCGGGATTATTTTCTATATAACTCAGCATTGTAAGCACTTGGTAATGTGCACGAATCCAACAGCCATGCAGCCCAAGATTCGAGCCCACAACCTCTGTATCGATAGATGTGGTATATCATAATGCAATTATTGAGTAGAGCAACGCAGCACGGCTGACATGAGACTATCGGCAGGTTGAAGATAACGAAGGACCACACGATCAAGGGCAAGGAGGAGGCCGTCGCCGAGCTGCAAGCGGCGCACGGCGCGCGTACGCCAAACGATATGTACTGCCGCGACCATCCGCAGGTATGCACGAGACATGTACTGCCGCGACCATCCGCAGGTACGCTCGAGACATGTACTGCCGCGACCATCCGCAGGTACGCACGAGACATGTACTGCCGCGACCATCCGCAGGTACGCACGAGACATGTACTGCCGCGACCATCCGCAGGTACTTACGCACCGTCTGTACCGTCCCACACCCGCCCCTCACCGCCTGTACCATCTGGGACCCTGGGGTGGTACCACCTGTAACACTCGACACCCTGGCTTTTTTATCTATCGAGAAGTTCCAATGAGTTCATGTACACTTGCTTATGTTAATTATTAATTTGCTTACTGGTTGGCCACTGGTCAATTTCAATTTCAAAGCCTCAAAGTCAAAAATCGCTTATCAAAGTGTGGGTACTACAGATTTTTTAATAAATACAGTTTTTGATAATCACTCCAGTAGCATGTCCTTGGACACACAGGTCTATTCCTTTTATGTGCTGAAGCGAATCCACAGAGATCCATAAGCATACAACGCCATCCTATCGAGATCCTTAATGATGTCAGACAATTTTTGCAACGCAAAAGTATCGCGTATGGTGTTGTCGAGAACACGTGTGAGACCGCTGTCTATCAGTTCATCTGCCAGCTTTGATTAATGTTAATGTATGTGTGCAGGAGAAGCTGTCGCTGTTCTGTGAGACGTGCGACCGACTGACGTGCCGCGACTGTCAGCTGCAGCACCACCGCGACCACAAGTACCAGTTCAGCACGGAGATGGCGGCGCAGGTATCACATGCTCCTACACATATTGTCGTTCTGTGAGACGTGCGACCGGCTGACGTGCCGCGACTGTCAGCTGCACCACCACGTCATAACAATAGAAATACATCATCTGTGAAAATTTGAACCGTCAAGTTATCACGCGTTCATGATATGCAACTTGGTGACGGACAGACAGACGGACAGTGGAGTCTTAGCAATAGGGTCCTGATTTTACTCTCTGGGTACGGAACCCTAGAAAAATTTAAATTGTAAATGGACTCCCTTTCCCACAATCAGTCCATAAAGTAAAAAATACAAGTTTACAAACACATTATCTTCAACCCTGAACAACACGGGTTTCTAAAAAATCGATCTACTACATCAAATTTATTAACTTTTATAGACTTCACTACATTAAATATGGACGCTGGTAAGCAAGTAGATGCAATATTCATAGACTATAGTAAAGCTTTCGATCGTATTGATCATGGAATATTAGTAAAAAAGCTTTTATCTGTTGGAATTTATGGTAATCTATTCAGATGGTTCACTTCATATATAGAAAACAGATCCCAGGCTGTTGCTTTATATGGCTATGTGTCTATGTGGTGTACTATCCCTTCAGGAGTTACCCAAGGATCCTTACTAGGACCTTTGCTTTTTAATTTATTTATCAATGATATTAACATTTGCTTCTTAAATTCAAGATTCCTTCTGTACGCTGACGACATGAAAATATATTAATTCAGTAATTGATTGTCATTTATTGCAGCAAGATCTTGAGAGGTTCGAAGAATACTGATAAACTAACAACCTAGATCTCAATGTTATAAAATGTCACTCAGTCACATTCACACGAAAAACCAATGCTATTTATTACAACTATGTCCTCAGAAGCTAGAACTAGAAAACTTAAAGGAAGTTCGAGATCTCTGTGTTATACACGACTCAAAGCTTACATTATGATAAACATATAGACCACATTGCCAAAACAGCAAATAAGGCTATGGGTTTTATTATTAGATCATGTTCTCAATTCTCGAATGCTAAAATTGTTAAAATAATTTATTGTTCATACGTACGAAGCACTTTAGAATATTGCTCTCTAATTTGGAATCCTCAATATCAAATATACATAGATAGACTAAAGTCGATCCAACGTAGGTTTATGAGATATCTACAATTTAAATGTAAGAGCTTTGACTCGAGTTATGTGGCGAGATGCAAAAAGTAGCATATGCTACCACTTCGTGCGAGAAGGACTATTTCGGACATTGCTACTTTAGCAAAAATAGCTCAATCTTTAGTAGATTCATCAAGTCTGCTTCGTAACAGTTACGTGTCCCCACAAGATCTGTTAGAATACCTTCTCTCTCTCTCTCTCTCTCTCTATGTTCCTCATGGTGCAAATAATTACAGGCAAAACTCCTTTTTCATTAGATCACCTAACTCTTTCAACAAGCTGGATGGCATTCCTGAGCTAGACCTATTTATATCGAAACCACAAACTTTTAAACGTGTTTTATCCAACCACTGGTTTCAATCTGGTTCACTAACTGTTGACTTGGACTGAATTACTTGTATGTATTATGTACTTTTTTGGAAATGTTTATTTTTGTATAAATTGTGAATGAACATGTGCTTAATTTAATAGCTTCTATATGCGAAAACTTGTTATTGGTATTTAGTGTTATACATTGTCTTACTTTTAGTCATAAAATTACTGTTTGTTTTCCTAATAAATAAAATAAAATAAAATAAAGGTGGTGGTGTGTTGTGTTGCAGGCGCGCGGCAACATCGCGGCGCTGCTGTCGGAGGTGAACTACAAGCGTGTGTTGCTCGGCTCCGCCATGAAGGTCATCCGCGACCGCCAGCAGCTCATCGCCGACAAGAAGAAGGCGCTCGTGCACGAGATCACGCAGACCGTCGTCAAGTGAGTGTCTGTGCCCGTGTCTGTGTCTGTGTCTGTGTCTGTGTGCGCCTGCGCTGTAGCAGCGGTGTCTGCGTCCGCAGGCTGACGAACGCGATCAACACGCGCGGCAAGCAGCTGGTGCTGCGGCTGAACGAGGTGTGCGACACCAAGCAGCGCACGCTCAGCGAGAAGAAGGACGCGCTGGAGCAGCTCGCCGCCATCACCGACCACTGCGTCGAGTTCGTGTCCGCCGCGCTAGAGGACGCCAGCGACACCGCGCTGCTCTACTGCAAGGTACCACTCCCGGACACTGTGCAGCTCTACTGCAAGGTACCACTCCCGGACACTGTGCAGCTCTACTGCAAGGTACCACTCCCGGACACTGTGCAGCTCTACTGCAAGGTACCACTCCCGGACACTGTGCAGCTCTACTGCAAGGTACCACTCCCGGACACTGTGCAGCTCTACTGCAAGGTACCACTCCCGGACACTGTGCAGCTCTACTGCAAGGTACCACTCCCGGACACTGTGCAGCTCTACTGCAAGGTACCACTCCCGGACACTGTGCAGCTCTACTGCAAGGTACCGCTCCCGGACACTGTGCAGCTCTACTGCAAGGTACCACTCCCGGACACTGTGCAGCTCTACTGCAAGGTACCACTCCCGGACACTGTGCAGCTCTACTGCAAGGTACCACTCCCGGACACTGTGCAGCTCTACGACACGTCTACAGCAGGACTGGCTGGAGCAGGTGTGCGACACCAAGCGGCGCACGATACGGTCACGGTTTCTCCATCGAATTAGAGTGCCCAGTCTGAGGTCTATGCCCACCAGAGTTTGATCGGCTGTTTCATTAGCCTAGCTCTTTTTGTCATAAGTTTACACTAACTGTTTGCATGAGGACTGCGGGTGGGCCGATGCGTCGATGAAGTCCAGACCATATTCCCCGTGGATAAGGTCCGGTATTGTTCGCAGCCGACGGTGGCGGCGCACCTGCAGCGCATCAAGTCGCGCCGCGCCGACATTCCCAATCCCGAGATCCCCGTGCGCATCACGCTCTCGCTCGACAAGCTGCCCGAGCTCGTCAGAGGTACCGCACACACACACACACACCACCTGCATGCGCCGACATCCCCAACCCACACACACACACACACACACACACTCGCACACTCACACACATACCCGCACACTCACACACACACACACACTCACACACACACACTCGCACACTCACATACATACACACATACACACACTCGCACACACACACATACACACACTCGCACACACACACTCTAGCACATTCACACACACACACACACATACACACACTCGCACACTCACACACACACACTCGCACACTCACACACACACACACTCGCACACACACACACACACTCTAGCACATTCACACACACTCGCACACTCACACCAACTGTGGAGAATGTCACAATATACACCAATGTTGGATGTCACTGAAGAACCTTTTTCGTCTACTTCAAAATTCATTTATGAATATCCACTGATAAATTCATCTATCATGAATATTTTACAGCTATCAGAAGAATAAAGCTATACATGTCTTAAAAACCCATACATACATCAAAAACCCATTTAATTTTAATAATTGTTTATGATACAGCAAGATTGTATAGATATCGTGAGTGAATTTGTCACAGTAGTCAACGAGCTTATGATGGTTTCCGTTACATATTGTACAGTGTGTTGTGTGTTCATTCGTCAGTGCTGTCGAGTATCGGCGCGATCGTGGTGGACGGCAAGGTGGACGGCGGGCCGGGGGCGGGGGCTGGGGGCGCGGGGGCGGGGGCGGGGGCGGGGGGCAGCGCGCAGGGCCCCTACCACCCGCCCGCGCACTCCTCGCCGCACTCCGCCGTCGTGGCGCTGCAGCAGGCCGCCATGCACCAGGTACCCATTCACAAGCTAGGACACACAGGGTCCGCACTGGGAAGTGGCTGCGTGATTCCCTCTGCTCTGCTCCTGCTCGCCAGGGGAGCCATAGGCTCTACTAGGCACTGAGAGCCGCCGGTCGGTGCGCACGTCTCGATGCGTGTCCGCATATGGATGACGCTAACAACTGTCGCCCCGATGGACGAGAAGATAGCTCTCGGGTCACGGGGGACGAATGCGCTCTCCGTTCATACCGACGATCTATCACGACATCGTTTTAATACATCTGCTCTCGCCTATCGGTCCCATAGTGCCGACAGAAGATAGATTCGTTCAATGTGAACTGGTTCCAACTCCATGTGTCATCTCTCATGCCATGTATAGGGTCGACGGATCCCGGCCGGGTCAAATGATCGTGCTTTTATTATAATACCAGAAGATGGATTTAACACATGGCCCACCTGATGTTAGGGGGTAACCACTACGTATAACAAAGTGTTTGGAGGTTACGCATGTTTAGAACGTGCCTACCCTGCGTCCATCAACTTGCGGCATGAAGGTGTGTCATATGCCTGTAATTTCACCGACACCCACACCCTTCAAACCGAAATCACAAATCAGATTATTTATTTGCAAACATCGGTAACTAACTAATAGGATGATTAATTATCATTAGTGTGTTATCCTAGACGAAATATAGCAATGCTTCTTCACGGCAGAAAAAGGCATGGATACGCAACACCCGATAACGGTTATTAGTAATCCATGTCTCACAAATAAATAAATAAATAAAATAATTTTATTTCGGACAACAGGATCCATATGTTCTTAACACTACTTATTAACACAAAAAAAAAACGAAATTTAAAAAAAAAAACCACACACTTAAAACTAATAGAAGAAAAAACTAAACATTAAAAGTAAAATAATAGTTAGATCACCCTCCGCACGAAGCAATGCCACGTGGGAGAGGTGATCCTGCCAGCTACAGTTTGTAGGATGGTGTTGGGGCTGTCACGTACTCTGCGCATCAGGGATGCAGGCTTCTTACGGAGAATTGCTTCAAAACCGTCCGTTTCATATTCTGCAAACATCCCTGATGCACTGCACAAACGTGCCAGTCCCAACATCATCCTGAAAATGTTATTATATTGAACTCGTAGGGTCTCCAGCGGCCGCTTGGTACAGCTGATCCATAGGTTACCGGTGTAGAAGCTTTGGCAGTAAGCTTTAGAAAGTGTTATTTTAACTTCTTCTGTACACCGGGAAAACCTAAGGATCAGCGTAAATCATCAGCACAAAGGTATATCCAATACAGAAGCTACATTGTTCCATGTCTTTAGACCCTGGCTCGGTATCAGGTCAGTCGTTGCAGCATGTATCTAGATCCTAGATGTTACATCACATGTGCAGTATGTCTGTCCGTCCTGGATGCCGCTGTCACTGTGTGCGATGTCTACTTTTCTCTTCTGGGGCGTGCATGATTCTGACTATTCGATATAGTTGATTATATTAGATATATATCGCGAGAGATGTCACAACTGTCAAAAGACAATGCCGCTTGATGTATGGCGCTCGGTACCAATGATAAAGTGATTGCGTCAAAACGAAACCTAGTTTTTTTTTAAAGATATTTTACTGTTATTCATGGAATACTAAGTCTTTTATAAGATTAACGTAAACAAATTGTTTTTATTTGATATTAGTTTTAGAGTTTGTTTTTTAAAAAATGCTTTCCCAAGACCTTGTGTGTTCAGTTTTGTCTACATAATTATAAGTATTACACTATAACATTTAAATATGATACTATATACTATAAGAAAAGGTTTATATACCACACACAGATAGGTAGAAGGGTGTTTTAACTTCTACTTCGTAGGTAGGACATTACATACATTACTACTGTGTTCTACTTTATATTATTTTCAAATAATGATAGTGACGAGAAAGTAGATAGGCATTTACATCATTATAATAGGTATTAGTACTTACTGGTGAAGGTGAAATGCAAGCTAAGATCCAAGATCTTAACACCTTCATCACAACCACGAAAAGGCCATGGATGCCTCTTCCAAACTATACTGGTTTCACGTCACCGGTTATTAGCAAACAGTTGATGCCACGATTGTTTATCGTGATCATACATCATACATTATTGTGATGATGTCTAATAAAATATCTATTTACAGAATAAACACTGCTACACAATGCCACAGAACACTCTAGCGAGAGCATATTAAATACATAAAGATAGGAGATAGTTTAGTAGTACCACAAAAAAGTTTCTGATCCAACCTCTTTTATTAAACAAAGTGAAAAAACCTCCAAAGTTTTCAGTAAATTCTACTGTCTAAAATTAAAAGTGAGGGTGGTTGCAATGTCATGGCGCCGTGCGCCGGAAACCAAATAAACGAAAGAATTTTACGTGATTATCAATCGAGTCGGTGTGTAAGACTAAATAAAATGTTAATGTTATTTATAAAATAAAGGCAATTTTATGGAATACGTTTGGTTTTGACGCAATTGGTACGGGTTATCGGCATTCTCCTTTCATACAGTTTTGACAGTTTCCGCGATATATATCTAATAGAATCTAATATATCGAATCGTCAGAATCAGGCCACTGTATCAATTTTGGCTTGTGCATGATCATCGTTCAGGCATGATTCAGGCAACACCTTCGCATTTTCCCTCTATCTCTATTCTATCGTAAACTATCTCAATGTTTTAGATATTTTATTTTTTTATAGATTAGCTCATTTTAGAATGGTGTCAAAATTTCTGCCAGCTCGTATCTGTTGACATCTGAATTACAGTAACAGACTGACTTTATTGAGCTTTTAAATCTATTTTTATCATTATTTATTTTAGGCTTTCTTGTTCTAGTTATATCTTTTAGGTTTCCTAATCAAATAAATAAATAAATCTATGGTACATAGCACCAACACATTGGTCTGAAATAAATAATGTATGACAGCGAGGAAGAGCGCCACTGTGCTTCATACCAGAAAGTGAATGTGCTGTGATTATGGTTTCTCATGATCCACCTTTAATCACTTTCGGCATTTAAAACCCAAATGATTCTCAGATTTATCACAATGTTGTCGTCCATAAACTAGCACGCGTCAAACACACAGTTCCAGTTTCAAAAGGCCTATTAGAGCACGCGGTATTCAGTCTGTCTTAGTAAGACTGTCTTACACTTAGCGTGGTGTGATAAGCCTTTAAGTCATAGATCGTCACCGGCAACGTATACAAGTGTGACAGCACTAGATGTGGTCGTTGTTTGCAGTCGTACGTGCAGAGCGGCGGCGGCGGCGGCGGCGGCGCGGGCGGCGGGCTCGCCTTCCTGCAGCTGCAGGCCGTGCCCGGCGCGCCCGGCGTGCCCGGCGTGCCCGGCGCGCCCGGCGTGCGGCGCGGCGCGCACCCCACGCCGCTGCGGCACGCGCTCGTCTCCTCCACCACGCACCCGCACCATCTGCACGGTCAGCACCACGCAGGACACTCGACCACGGAGCCTCCCCAACACTGACCAGTCGAGGCTCCGTTGTTATGTCATCTTCTTATGTCTATGTACATGTACAGTACAGCTGCAGTGAACTGATATAGGCAGGTGTTCTGTTGTGTCTCGGTGATGTGAGCGAAATGAGCGGTCGTTGTTTGTGCGCAGGCATGAGCGAGCTGAACCTGCGCGGCCTGCTGAATGCGCAGGCGCAGGCGCAGGCGCAGGCCCGCGCGCCGCGGCCGCATCCCTCGGCGCACCAGGCCATGCACGCCTACCACCAGAGTGAGTACTGAACCTGCGCAGGTGCACTTACCGTTGAGCGCTGACATCTGCACTGATTGTCGTTTTCTGTCGTGTAACATTGTGACGTTAGTGAGTATGATGCGTTGTTGTGTGCAGTGATGGGTGCGTACGCGTCGAACGCGTTCGGTTGTAACGCGAGTGCGGGTGCGGGTGCGGGCGCGGGCGGGCGGCGCAGCGGCGGGCCGCGCACGCCCTCGCCCGCGCCGCCGCCCGCCTACCACACGCCGCCGCTGCACATGCAGCACCAGCAGCACCAGCACCAGCACACGCAGCAGCAGCAGCAGCAGCAGCATGCCAAGTGGCACATCCCGCAGCACGCGCTCACCAACGGTCAGTACCGAGCCCGCGATACCTTTTTCATTTTCTATCTAGCGATACAACCTCGAGAGTCAGTAAAGTCTATCTGAAACCTTCGCATGGTATTGCCAATATTTAATTTGTACTGTTTTTTTTTTTTTATTTTATTTTTTTATTAGGTCTACCAAACTGGACGTTACACAAATAATCACTATTAGAAAATAAAGCCTAATACAAACAAAGTACAGGTGTACGACCTTCTAGAGGTAAACACAACATGCGAAATGAGAATGGATAGGTAGGTAAGTAAATAATAGAAAAAAAAAGAAACATTACAAAAACTTTTGGCAGCTATACAATAAGAAGGTTTGATGTTAAAACAGTTGGCATACGTAAAATTTAAGTACTCATTTTAGGAGCAAAGCCTTTTTAACTGAATTAACCGATGCACCAAAAACATCGAATATATTACGATGGTTATTGTAGTATAAACACAAACGGCGCATTGGTGAATGATGTCCGTAGTTTGTGCGACAGGCGTGATTGCAGAAAGTTTTCCTGTTCTCAACACGGCTATTGCAACGCGGTACACTAAAGTCAAGTCGATGAAGTAAGTCCAGACAATCAATTAAATTTTGAACAATTTTAAGCAAAAATATGGCATCCGCTACTTCTCTTCTCACACATAGTGGAATGACCTTGTAATACTCGAGACGTAAGTCATATGAGGTTAAAGTTCGACATTTGTTGTTAGAGTAGGTGAGGTGGTACAGAAACTTTTTTTGCAGACTTTCTATCCGGTTAATATGAACAGCATACGAAGGACTCCAGACTGAGCTACAATATTCAAGTAGAGACCGGACATAACAGTTAAATAAAAGCAAGGATATATCAGGATCTTTGAACATTTTGGTTTGTCGGATAATAAAGCCAGATAATCGAGATCCCCTAAGAGTTATATTATTGATATGTTCGCGGAAATCAAGCTTATGGTCCATTATGACACCCAAGTCGCGAATGCTAGAGACTTCTTCAATAGTGAATCCATCAATGGAGTATTCAGCAGAAGTCGGGATTCTTTTTCTGCTAAATTTCAAATGTAAGCATTTAGATGCATTGAGAGTCATTCTGTTAAGGTTGCACCATTTAATTATATTGTTAAGTTCATTCTGAAGCACAATAATGTCGTGCTCTGAACGAATGACCCTATATAACTTTAAATCATCTGCGAATAGTTTGTATTTAGATGTAATACCATCGCAAAGATCATTGATAAAGACTAGAAAGAATAGGGGCCCCAGGTGAGAACCCTGTGGCACACCAGATGGAACATGTCTCGGTGCTGACTTAAACCCACGGATCATAACAATTTGGGATCGGTTGCGGAGGTATGATTCACACCATCTCAAGAGTGAGCCACAAATACCTGCATGGTCAAGTTTTTGAATGAGAATTCCGTGATCCACCACATCGAAAGCTTTTGAAAAGTCTGTATAGATAGCATGTACTTCAAGCTTATTTTCAAATGCTTCAATTATGTCACTTACGTAGCTGACAAGATTTGATGTTGTTGATTTTCCTGGTAGGAAACCATATTGTTGAGGATTGAAGAATGGCTTTAGGTGAAAGCAAAGTTTTTCATAGACTAAAGACTCGAAAAGCTTTCCAATAGCGGAAAGGATAGAAATTGGCCTGTAATTCGCAATGTTAGCCTGATCGCCTATTTTGTGGATTGGCGTGATATGTGCTAATTTCCATTTTACAGGGAACACGCCGGTCGAAAGGGATTTGTTGAAAATAATATGTAGTGGCTTTGCTAAGTAAGATGCGCAATTTTTCAAAAATAAGGGATGAATGCAATCTGGCCCAGGCCCTTTGCTAGTATTGATATGATATAGGGATTTGAGGATATGGGATTCAGTGAACTCAATTGTATTCAAAGATGGTAGATTAGAGAATGGCAGATTATATAGACGTGGGTGAGACGTGATACTTTTATAAATGGAATGGAAATGATTAGAGAAAGTCTCGCTTATATTTTGTCCGCCCTGAACATGATTCCGGTCTAAGAACATTTCGTCAGGAATTTCGCTGCTGGTTGATCTGACAGATTTTATAAATTTCCAGAAGTGCTTTGGATTGTTTTTAATATGAAGCTTAGCTTCTTTTTTAAATTCTGAGAAACAGTCGACGAGCATTTTATCACATCGCTCGCGGAGCACTTGATAAGTGAGATAATCCCTTGGGTTAGAGAACATTTTAAATCTGCGGTGAAATTTGGCTTTTTCCTTGAGGGCTGCAAGTAGGGAGCGACTAAACCAGATAGGGTAGTTGGTATTGCCTTTCTTTGAGAGCGGGGTGTTGTTCTTGATTATTGGCGATAAAATATCAAAGAATTCATCAACCATCTCGTCAACATTGCTATAGGATTCTAGGTTTTTTGACCAGTCAATTTGGTTTAGTTCGTTTTTGATGATAGTATAGTTAGACTTGAAAAAATTTAGATAAGTTAATGACTTATGTTTTGGGATTTGATTCATTTTAAACTTCATTGAGATGGTCAGAGCAGGATGATGGCAGTCGATATCGACTAATGGAGATGGACTTTCGGAAACGAGAAATGAGTTATGTGAGTTCGTAAGAATAAGGTCAAGAGTTTTACCATTCTTGTTCCTGATAGTATTGATTTGATGTAGATCATTGAAGGAGATACAATCAGTTAGCAAGCTACTGACTGGGTTCACTGTATTTACAGGAACAAGTGTGTTTAGATCATGATTGTAGGCCCACTCAATGCTTGGAAGATTAAAGTCGCCAGCTATTAGGAATAACGATTTTTTAGATTGCTTTCTCTGAATATTTAAAGTTATATTTGAAAGCATATGATCGAGACAGTCGTAATTGATTGGTGGTGGAAGGTATAGATTACATAAATAGAGATGAACCGAAGAATTATTGTTTTTTAATTTGATAACAACCCAAAGGTCCTCATCAAGTGATTCCCATTTAACTCTCCGAACGGGTTCATATTTTTTATGAACAGCTATTAGTACACCTCCACCATCACTCTTGATATTCCTGGTACTATTGCGGTCTCGTCTGAAAATAACGTATCTTTTGTCTAAGACTTCGTGATCGTAGACAGACTCGTTCAACCATGTCTTTGTTAGCAAGATTATGTCGTAATCACTTTTTAGTGCATTGGCAGGCCTCTTTCACTCCGCAGAATAGGTATACAAATATACCTACGCATCGCCGGCCTTCCTAGCGTGGTTCGTTACGTCGGTTGCCGAGTCTGCCCGGAACGAACGTGTCCTTGAGCAGCCGCGGCATTTTAGTTTGTTTTTGGTAATGTACCTATATTTTTCGCCAAATTAAGGCAAAAAAGTACTGCATAGCATTTGGTTGCCTGAATAATAATAAGGACCGGCATCTCACGTTTTTCAAACTACCTAATGACAGCGAAAGGTAAGAAAATGTAAATAATACCAATAGTAGGTACAGAACTGAAAGTTTTTCTACGAAAGTTTGTCTCCCGTATTTACTTAAGTAAGTAGGTACTTAGGTACAAGTTCTATTTGAATGCGGTACCTACCTACATAAATAAACGTAATATTATAATGTAGGTATTTTTTCATAGACAATTTTTGTGCCATTGGTAGGTATCTACCTACATAGTGCTGCCTATGCCTAGGCATAAGCAGCACTAGGTAGGTATTATGATTTTGATTATGTAGACTGAGAGCAATATTAGAAACCCAACCTAGGTACATTTTTATTTGATTTAACTTTAAGTAGGCAGTGTAGGTTAACTACTTAAAAACAGTCGGGTAGGTAGGTGTAGGTAGAAAAATCGATGTGGTAAGTTACCTAAAGGTAGGCGTACTAACAACTAAAACTAGATACCTAGGTTACCTACAAACCAAATGTTGTTTTTTTCTCTTGCAAATATCTAGGTAGATACCTACCTACTAAAATTTCTCTTATGATTTAGCATGATGTACCTACCTACCTTAAAGAGTGATTATTCAGTTTTCGTACACAAGACACCTAAACACTTAAGTAAGTGTTGAGGACCCAAGTACCTACCTAGTAGGTATGCCTATTTTCTGAGTTCTTAATGCAGCCAGCCAGTGTAAAATAGTTTTCTGATTTAATACTAGGTAGGTAGATATTATTTGAATTATCATTGTTCCTTAAAATAAATAGGTGGCTAGGTAACTGGATAGTAAAAGGTTCAACAACAACAGCCTATTCAGTCCACTGTTGGACATAGGCCTCCCCTATAAGAAGGGGGATATGCCCATAATCCCCACGCTGGGCATGCGGGTTGGGGATCGCAGGGTACAGCTTCTCGCACCGCCGACGCTGCTGCCCGTCGGCGGCCAGGTTATTATTATTCGTCACAGAATAATTCTCAAGACAACCCTAACGTTACACGTGCCACGTCAGTAGAGAGAGAGCTATACGATAGAAAGGGATGCAAGGTGTAGGTTAATATAAATTTTAGGCGCTGAGTTCGGTGCGAGCTGATTAGCACTTTATTGCGTAGCAGCTAAAGTCGCTATTTATTTAAATGATTGCGCGGAGTGACGCTTCTGTCCTATCTGTATTCTGTGGCATTGGTCAAAGCAGAGTAAGTTTTGGTCCTAAGACCTCTAACATTTTGGTACAAGATTTAAAAAAAAAAAATTAAGCCTTTCTAGACATAAAAACCTTGATAGTGGCGTTAACATTAGTTAAGTGTCTTTAAGAAATCTTCGTCTCTGACGACGAAGCTTCTGGAGTTCACATCCTTTCTGATGTAGATTCGGCCATTTCTCACCCAGACGAACTCGTACATCCTCTCTCTGGCAAACCTCCTTGCAGCCCCATGGAGCTGTTTATTTGCCGGGGACAGGTGCTCGCACACGTACACCTGCATCTTGTCACCAGAAATGCCGAGATGGGTAGAATTGAGCTTGTCATTTTGGTGAACTTTATTAAATGCTTTTACGCCGGCTATGATTCTGTCACGTACAATCGGGCTGGGCAACTTGACGATAATAGAACGGGGCCTCTTAGAATCCTGGTTGATTTTGGCCACACGGTGATAGTTGACTAGCTCGTGATCAGCTAGCTTGCATCCGATTGTGCTAGTGAGGTGCTGAATAATGGTCTTTAAGTTCTCTGATTTGCTCTCAGGCACGCATTGAACCTCAATGTTGTGGTCACGTGATTGCTGTTCTATTTGGCTCAGACGGGAACTCAAGTCGCTTATCTTGAAGCGTAAGTCTTCATTTTCAGTCTGAAGATCATTGATGATTTTAGTCTTGCTCTCAAGGAGGCTGTTCAATTGGTCATATTTGGCAGACAAAAAATTCACACTTTCTGTGAGCTCGGTAAGTTTATCCCGTGTGTCCTTGCTTTCTCTGGTAAGATCTAACTTAATGTTCACAAGAAGTTTTGACATTGAATCGTCGAATTTCTTGTCAAGGTAAATCTTTAACTCATCTAGCGTATCAATGATCGGCGAGTCATCTTTTTGGGTTAGGCTGGTCGAGGGAGGGGTGCTAAATTTGTCAGTTTTCTTCTCAGCAGGCTTGCATTTTTTGCATTTCCAGGATGCCTTGTAGGTCCTGGATTCTTTGGCGAAATTTTCGGTAGATATGCCTAAACATTGGTAGTGGTAATTATCGCTACACTTAGTGCAAATCTTTAGATCGGCATTCCCGACGCTTTAGCTACATTTGCTGCAGATGCCCATTTCGTCGAAGTGACAGTATCCAATTTCTCACAGTTTCCCTAATTTAGGTAAATATGAATGGGGCTGGCAACACCACAAACTTTAAAATGGTCTTCAACTTGTCAATTGAGTTTGATTTTAGTACTTCAAAGTCAAAATTGACGCTGTCATTTGAGTTTGACAGACAGAGATTGGATGTCAGAGCAGCTGAATGCGGGTAGCTATGCTACAAAAATAATTACAAACAACGTAGATGTTAGATTCCAGTCTTATTTCATCAGATTTCGCCACTGAATCGCGAGAGTACTGCTTATTGTTATGTTTGACTTTTCCAGTCTCACTGTTAATTATTTTCCAGGTGGTTGTAATTTTATGACTACTATTTTGAATCTTTGAACTAGTCTTCAATGGATCGCTTCATGCGGTCGGTCTCCAGTAAGTGCAGTGTGCGTGCGTTGTCGTAGTGAGAGTGTTTGTGTGTGCGCAGGCGGGTTCGAGATGAGCATGATGCCGGGCGGCGGCGGCGGCGCCGACTTCAAGATAACGCTGGGGCGTGCGGGGGGCGGACCCCGCGCCGCCCCGCCCGCCGTCACCTCCACCAACCCCAAGACGCCCAGCCCCAGCCTCAACGTGAGTGTAGTGTAGTGTCGGGGCGTGAGGTTCCGCGAGCCGGGAGCCGAGCGCGGTGCGTGAGCGGTGCGTTGCGTGTGCAGGGCGGCGCGGCGCTGGAGCTGGACGCGGTGTGCGCGCAGTCGGTGCAGGACCTGATGGCGACCATCGCCAAGCTCGACTCCAACGGCGTGCAGGTGCTGGCCGAGCCCGACGCCGAGCGCGCCGCGCATCCCGTGCACTCCTCCACCGACGAGCGGACAGGTACCGTCCACATCGCACTGACGACGAGCGCGCCGCGCATCCCGTGCACTCCTCCACCGACGAGCGGACAGGTACCGTCCACATCGCACTGACGACGAGCGCGCCGCGCATCCCGTGCACTCCTCCACCGACGAGCGGACAGGTACCGTCCACATCGCACTGACGACGAGCGCGCCGCGCATCCCGTGCACTCCTCCACCGACGAGCGGACAGGTACCGTCCACATCGCACTGACGACGAGCGCGCCGCGCATCCCGTGCACTCCTCCACCGACGAGCGGACAGGTACCGTCCACATCGCACTGACGACGAGCGCGCCGCGCATCCCGTGCACTCCTCCACCGACGAGCGGACAGGTACCGTCCACATCGCACTGACGACGAGCGCGCCGCGCATCCCGTGCACTCCTCCACCGACGAGCGGACAGGTACCGTCCACATCGCACTGACGACGAGCGCGCCGCGCATCCCGTGCACTCCTCCACCGACGAGCGGACAGGTACCGTCCACATCGCACTGACGACGAGCGCGCCGCGCATCCCGTGCACTCCTCCACCGACGAGCGGACAGGTACCGTCCACATCGCACTGACGACGAGCGCGCCGCGCATCCCGTGCACTCCTCCACCGACGAGCGGACAGGTACCGTCCACATCGCACTGACGACGCATCCCGTGCACTCCTCCACCGACGAGCGGACAGGTACCGTCCACATCGCACTGACGACGAGCGCGCCGCGCATCCCGTGCACTCCTCCACCGACGAGCGGACAGGTACCGTCCACATCGCACTGACGACGCATCCCGTGCACTCCTCCACCGACGAGCGGACAGGTACCGTCCACATCGCACTGACGACGAGCGCGCCGCGCATCCCGTGCACTCCTCCACCGACGAGCGGACAGGTACCGTCCACATCGCACTGACGACGCATCCCGTGCACTCCTCCACCGACGAGCGGACAGGTACCGTCCACATCGCACTGACGACGAGCGCGCCGCGCATCCCGTGCACTCCTCCACCGACGAGCGGACAGGTACCGTCCACATCGCACTGACGACGAGCGCGCCGCGCATCCCGTGCACTCCTCCACCGACGAGCGGACAGGTACCGTCCACATCGCACTGACGACGAGCGCGCCGCGCATCCCGTGCACTCCTCCACCGACGAGCGGACAGGTACCGTCCACATCGCACTGACGACGAGCGCGCCGCGCATCCCGTGCACTCCTCCACCGACGAGCGGACAGGTACCGTCCACATCGCACTGACGACGAGCGCGCCGCGCATCCCGTGCACTCCTCCACCGACGAGCGGACAGGTACCGTCCACATCGCACTGACGACGCATCCCGTGCACTCCTCCACCGACGAGCGGACAGGTACCGTCCACATCGCACTGACGACGAGCGCGCCGCGCATCCCGTGCACTCCTCCACCGACGAGCGGACAGGTACCGTCCACATCGCACTGACGACGCATCCCGTGCACTCCTCCACCGACGAGCGGACAGGTACCGTCCACATCGCACTGACGACGAGCGCGCCGCGCATCCCGTGCACTCCTCCACCGACGAGCGGACAGGTACCGTCCACATCGCACTGACGACGCATCCCGTGCACTCCTCCACCGACGAGCGGACAGGTACCGTCCACATCGCACTGACGACGAGCGCGCCGCGCATCCCGTGCACTCCTCCACCGACGAGCGGACAGGTACCGTCCACATCGCACTGACGACGCATCCCGTGCACTCCTCCACCGACGAGCGGACAGGTACCGTCCACATCGCACTGACGACGAGCGCGCCGCGCATCCCGTGCACTCCTCCACCGACGAGCGGACAGGTACCGTCCACATCGCACTGACGACGCATCCCGTGCACTCCTCCACCGACGAGCGGACAGGTACCGTCCACATCGCACTGACGACGCATCCCGTGCACTCCTCCACCGACGAGCGGACAGGTACCGTCCACATCGCACTGACGACGCATCCCGTGCACTCCTCCACCGACGAGCGGACAGGTACCGTCCACATCGCACTGACGACGCATCCCGTGCACTCCTCCACCGACGAGCGGACAGGTACCGTCCACATCGCACTGACGACGCATCCCGTGCACTCCTCCACCGACGAGCGGACAGGTACCGTCCACATCGCACTGACGACGCATCCCGTGCACTCCTCCACCGACGAGCGGACAGGTACCGTCCACATCGCACTGACGACGCATCCCGTGCAGTCCTCCACCGACGAGCGGACAGGTACCGTCCACATCGCACTGACGACGAGCGCGCCGCGCATCCCGTGCACTCCTCCACCGACGAGCGGACAGGTACCGTCCACATCGCACTGACGACGCATCCCGTGCACTCCTCCACCGACGAGCGGACAGGTACCGTCCACATCGCACTGACGACGCATCCCGTGCACTCCTCCACCGACGAGCGGACAGGTACCGTCCACATCGCACTGACGACGCATCCCGTGCACTCCTCCACCGACGAGCGGACAGGTACCGTCCACATCGCACTGACGACGCATCCCGTGCACTCCTCCACCGACGAGCGGACAGGTACCGTCCACATCGCACTGACGACGCATCCCGTGCACTCCTCCACCGACGAGCGGACAGGTACCGTCCACATCGCACTGACGACGCATCCCGTGCACTCCTCCACCGACGAGCGGACAGGTACCGTCCACATCGCACTGACGACGCATCCCGTGCACTCCTCCACCGACGAGCGGACAGGTACCGTCCACATCGCACTGACGACGCATCCCGTGCACTCCTCCACCGACGAGCGGACAGGTACCGTCCACATCGCACTGACGACGAGCGCGCCGCGCATCCCGTGCACTCCTCCACCGACGAGCGGACAGGTACCGTCCACATCGCACTGACGACGAGCGCGCCGCGCATCCCGTGCACTCCTCCACCGACGAGCGGACAGGTACCGTCCACATCGCACTGACGACGCATCCCGTGCACTCCTCCACCGACGAGCGGACAGGTACCGTCCACATCGCACTGACGACGCATCCCGTGCACTCCTCCACCGACGAGCGGACAGGTACCGTCCACATCGCACTGACGACGAGCGCGCCGCGCATCCCGTGCACTCCTCCACCGACGAGCGGACAGGTACCGTCCACATCGCACTGACGACGAGCGCGCCGCGCATCCCGTGCACTCCTCCACCGACGAGCGGACAGGTACCGTCCACATCGCACTGACGACGAGCGCGCCGCGCATCCCGTGCACTCCTCCACCGACGAGCGGACAGGTACCGTCCACATCGCACTGACGACGCATCCCGTGCACTCCTCCACCGACGAGCGGACAGGTACCGTCCACATCGCACTGACGACGAGCGCGCCGCGCATCCCGTGCACTCCTCCACCGACGAGCGGACAGGTACCGTCCACATCGCACTGACGACGCATCCCGTGCACTCCTCCACCGACGAGCGGACAGGTACCGTCCACATCGCACTGACGACGCATCCCGTGCACTCCTCCACCGACGAGCGGACAGGTACCGTCCACATCGCACTGACGACGCATCCCGTGCACTCCTCCACCGACGAGCGGACAGGTACCGTCCACATCGCACTGACGACGAGCGCGCCGCGCATCCCGTGCACTCCTCCACCGACGAGCGGACAGGTACCGTCCACATCGCACTGACGACGCATCCCGTGCACTCCTCCACCGACGAGCGGACAGGTACCGTCCACATCGCACTGACGACGCATCCCGTGCACTCCTCCACCGACGAGCGGACAGGTACCGTCCACATCGCACTGACGACGCATCCCGTGCAGTCCTCCACCGACGAGCGGACAGGTACCGTCCACATCGCACTGACGACGAGCGCGCCGCGCATCCCGTGCACTCCTCCACCGACGAGCGGACAGGTACCGTCCACATCGCACTGACGACGCATCCCGTGCACTCCTCCACCGACGAGCGGACAGGTACCGTCCACATCGCACTGACGACGCATCCCGTGCACTCCTCCACCGACGAGCGGACAGGTACCGTCCACATCGCACTGACGACGCATCCCGTGCACTCCTCCACCGACGAGCGGACAGGTACCGTCCACATCGCACTGACGACGCATCCCGTGCACTCCTCCACCGACGAGCGGACAGGTACCGTCCACATCGCACTGACGACGAGCGCGCCGCGCATCCCGTGCACTCCTCCACCGACGAGCGGACAGGTACCGTCCACATCGCACTGACGACGCATCCCGTGCACTCCTCCACCGACGAGCGGACAGGTACCGTCCACATCGCACTGACGACGAGCGCGCCGCGCATCCCGTGCACTCCTCCACCGACGAGCGGACAGGTACCGTCCACATCGCACTGACGACGCATCCCGTGCACTCCTCCACCGACGAGCGGACAGGTACCGTCCACATCGCACTGACGACGCATCCCGTGCACTCCTCCACCGACGAGCGGACAGGTACCGTCCACATCGCACTGACGACGCATCCCGTGCACTCCTCCACCGACGAGCGGACAGGTACCGTCCACATCGCACTGACGACGAGCGCGCCGCGCATCCCGTGCACTCCTCCACCGACGAGCGGACAGGTACCGTCCACATCGCACTGACGACGCATCCCGTGCACTCCTCCACCGACGAGCGGACAGGTACCGTCCACATCGCACTGACGACGAGCGCGCCGCGCATCCCGTGCACTCCTCCACCGACGAGCGGACAGGTACCGTCCACATCGCACTGACGACGCATCCCGTGCACTCCTCCACCGACGAGCGGACAGGTACCGTCCACATCGCACTGACGACGAGCGCGCCGCGCATCCCGTGCACTCCTCCACCGACGAGCGGACAGGTACCGTCCACATCGCACTGACGACGCATCCCGTGCACTCCTCCACCGACGAGCGGACAGGTACCGTCCACATCGCACTGACGACGAGCGCGCCGCGCATCCCGTGCACTCCTCCACCGACGAGCGGACAGGTACCGTCCACATCGCACTGACGACGCATCCCGTGCACTCCTCCACCGACGAGCGGACAGGTACCGTCCACATCGCACTGACGACGCATCCCGTGCACTCCTCCACCGACGAGCGGACAGGTACCGTCCACATCGCACTGACGACGAGCGCGCCGCGCATCCCGTGCACTCCTCCACCGACGAGCGGACAGGTACCGTCCACATCGCACTGACGACGCATCCCGTGCACTCCTCCACCGACGAGCGGACAGGTACCGTCCACATCGCACTGACGACGCATCCCGTGCACTCCTCCACCGACGAGCGGACAGGTACCGTCCACATCGCACTGACGACGAGCGCGCCGCGCATCCCGTGCACTCCTCCACCGACGAGCGGACAGGTACCGTCCACATCGCACTGACGACGCATCCCGTGCACTCCTCCACCGACGAGCGGACAGGTACCGTCCACATCGCACTGACGACGCATCCCGTGCACTCCTCCACCGACGAGCGGACAGGTACCGTCCACATCGCACTGACGACGCATCCCGTGCAGTCCTCCACCGACGAGCGGACAGGTACCGTCCACATCGCACTGACGACGAGCGCGCCGCGCATCCCGTGCACTCCTCCACCGACGAGCGGACAGGTACCGTCCACATCGCACTGACGACGAGCGCGCCGCGCATCCCGTGCACTCCTCCACCGACGAGCGGACAGGTACCGTCCACATCGCACTGACGACGAGCGCGCCGCGCATCCCGTGCACTCCTCCACCGACGAGCGGACAGGTACCGTCCACATCGCACTGACGACGCATCCCGTGCACTCCTCCACCGACGAGCGGACAGGTACCGTCCACATCGCACTGACGACGCATCCCGTGCACTCCTCCACCGACGAGCGGACAGGTACCGTCCACATCGCACTGACGACGCATCCCGTGCACTCCTCCACCGACGAGCGGACAGGTACCGTCCACATCGCACTGACGACGCATCCCGTGCACTCCTCCACCGACGAGCGGACAGGTACCGTCCACATCGCACTGACGACGAGCGCGCCGCGCATCCCGTGCACTCCTCCACCGACGAGCGGACAGGTACCGTCCACATCGCACTGACGACGCATCCCGTGCACTCCTCCACCGACGAGCGGACAGGTACCGTCCACATCGCACTGACGACGCATCCCGTGCACTCCTCCACCGACGAGCGGACAGGTACCGTCCACATCGCACTGACGACGCATCCCGTGCACTCCTCCACCGACGAGCGGACAGGTACCGTCCACATCGCACTGACGACGCATCCCGTGCACTCCTCCACCGACGAGCGGACAGGTACCGTCCACATCGCACTGACGACGCATCCCGTGCACTCCTCCACCGACGAGCGGACAGGTACCGTCCACATCGCACTGACGACGAGCGCGCCGCGCATCCCGTGCACTCCTCCACCGACGAGCGGACAGGTACCGTCCACATCGCACTGACGACGCATCCCGTGCACTCCTCCACCGACGAGCGGACAGGTACCGTCCACATCGCACTGACGACGCATCCCGTGCACTCCTCCACCGACGAGCGGACAGGTACCGTCCACATCGCACTGACGACGCATCCCGTGCACTCCTCCACCGACGAGCGGACAGGTACCGTCCACATCGCACTGACGACGAGCGCGCCGCGCATCCCGTGCACTCCTCCACCGACGAGCGGACAGGTACCGTCCACATCGCACTGACGACGCATCCCGTGCACTCCTCCACCGACGAGCGGACAGGTACCGTCCACATCGCACTGACGACGAGCGCGCCGCGCATCCCGTGCACTCCTCCACCGACGAGCGGACAGGTACCGTCCACATCGCACTGACGACGCATCCCGTGCACTCCTCCACCGACGAGCGGACAGGTACCGTCCACATCGCACTGACGACGAGCGCGCCGCGCATCCCGTGCACTCCTCCACCGACGAGCGGACAGGTACCGTCCACATCGCACTGACGACGCATCCCGTGCACTCCTCCACCGACGAGCGGACAGGTACCGTCCACATCGCACTGACGACGCATCCCGTGCACTCCTCCACCGACGAGCGGACAGGTACCGTCCACATCGCACTGACGACGAGCGCGCCGCGCATCCCGTGCACTCCTCCACCGACGAGCGGACAGGTACCGTCCACATCGCACTGACGACGCATCCCGTGCACTCCTCCACCGACGAGCGGACAGGTACCGTCCACATCGCACTGACGACGAGCGCGCCGCGCATCCCGTGCACTCCTCCACCGACGAGCGGACAGGTACCGTCCACATCGCACTGACGACGCATCCCGTGCACTCCTCCACCGACGAGCGGACAGGTACCGTCCACATCGCACTGACGACGCATCCCGTGCACTCCTCCACCGACGAGCGGACAGGTACCGTCCACATCGCACTGACGACGCATCCCGTGCACTCCTCCACCGACGAGCGGACAGGTACCGTCCACATCGCACTGACGACGCATCCCGTGCACTCCTCCACCGACGAGCGGACAGGTACCGTCCACATCGCACTGACGACGCATCCCGTGCACTCCTCCACCGACGAGCGGACAGGTACCGTCCACATCGCACTGACGACGCATCCCGTGCACTCCTCCACCGACGAGCGGACAGGTACCGTCCACATCGCACTGACGACGCATCCCGTGCAGTCCTCCACCGACGAGCGGACAGGTACCGTCCACATCGCACTGACGACGCATCCCGTGCACTCCTCCACCGACGAGCGGACAGGTACCGTCCACATCGCACTGACGACGCATCCCGTGCACTCCTCCACCGACGAGCGGACAGGTACCGTCCACATCGCACTGACGACGCATCCCGTGCACTCCTCCACCGACGAGCGGACAGGTACCGTCCACATCGCACTGACGACGCATCCCGTGCACTCCTCCACCGACGAGCGGACAGGTACCGTCCACATCGCACTGACGACGCATCCCGTGCACTCCTCCACCGACGAGCGGACAGGTACCGTCCACATCGCACTGACGACGCATCCCGTGCACTCCTCCACCGACGAGCGGACAGGTACCGTCCACATCGCACTGACGACGCATCCCGTGCACTCCTCCACCGACGAGCGGACAGGTACCGTCCACATCGCACTGACGACGCATCCCGTGCACTCCTCCACCGACGAGCGGACAGGTACCGTCCACATCGCACTGACGACGAGCGCGCCGCGCATCCCGTGCACTCCTCCACCGACGAGCGGACAGGTACCGTCCACATCGCACTGACGACGCATCCCGTGCACTCCTCCACCGACGAGCGGACAGGTACCGTCCACATCGCACTGACGACGAGCGCGCCGCGCATCCCGTGCACTCCTCCACCGACGAGCGGACAGGTACCGTCCACATCGCACTGACGACGCATCCCGTGCACTCCTCCACCGACGAGCGGACAGGTACCGTCCACATCGCACTGACGACGAGCGCGCCGCGCATCCCGTGCACTCCTCCACCGACGAGCGGACAGGTACCGTCCACATCGCACTGACGACGCATCCCGTGCACTCCTCCACCGACGAGCGGACAGGTACCGTCCACATACCACACACGACGCCTCGCCAACACACACATTCATATCTCTGAATGTTCGTCTCGGGACATACTATATTACGAAGTGGCGGACGATCTACAAACAAATTAACAAAAAATGTAAATATTCGTCTAAAGTAAGAGGGAAGACGTTGTTTGATGCGATCGAAATGCTAATCCAAAAGGTAAGTCATCATTTTAAAATTCAAAGAGCATAGTTTTTGTACGAATATTTCGATGTAGATTTCATGAGCAGGATTACGCACTATAGAGGCATACTAGGTGACATCACACTTGAGGCACTAGATTCTAGCGCTTCAAGTGCGATGTCACCTAGAATCTAGTGCTATACGTGAATTAAAACCATAAAAATAATCTGGTGACTACAGAATTTTTATAGGTCTAACGTTAAGACTGCATTACGAATCTTAAAGTTTGTAAAGCCTTTCTTACAATGATGCCGATTGTCTTCCTGTATTTTAGAAACAGATGAAATATCAGTTCGCTCTCTGTTCGGTGTCGATCGTGGTCTCCCCGTGTGTCGCGCAGGCAAGCTGGAGGCGCCGGGCGCGGGCGCGGGGGCGGGGGCGGGGGCTGGCGGCGCGGGCACGGGGGCGGGGGCGGGGGCGGGGGACCCCAACGAGGACTGGTGCGCCGTGTGCATGGACGGCGGCGAGCTCATGTGCTGCGACAAGTGCCCCAAGGTCTTCCACCAGTACTGCCACATACCCACCATCGAGAAGCTGCCCGAGTGAGTATTGCACTGCTTCCTAACTGCTCGCTTTGTTATTGATGACCCGGCGCAGATCGCTGACAGCGCGGCGAACAGCATTCCTTCGTTTCCTTACATACGAGAGTTCTCGGGCGGGTAGTGCGGCGGGAGCCGAGCACTTGCGCAAGCGACATACGAGAGCACTCGTACGCTTCGAGCGACATACGAGCGAGTTTATTCTTTCTTGGTATGCGATTATTGCCTGTATGTCCAAGTAGTTAAGGCTTATATTAATGTTGTGTTTAAATCCGCTCCGCCGCGCTTCCAGCGGTATACGCTGGGCCGATGTTCTCGCGAGGGTTTGTTAGATGGGTGCCTCGAACGCATTTTTCATCGGTATGTTATTTTCCCTAATCGCATTTTGCCTCGATGTGTGCCAGTGTTTTGTCATGTGTGCAGTTTTTATAAACGTAATTTGTCCTATGGGCAATTTGCCTAGTAGTATGGTGACTTATTAACTTTTTTCTGCAATGATAAATAGCCTAATTGATTTTTGCATTGATTTTTGCATTGATTTTATTTTGTCATGTGTGCATTTTTTTTTGTTAAAGTATTGCCCTATAGGCAATTTTCTGAATAGTATGGTGACTTATTAACTTTTTTAAAACGCATAGAAGCATCAAGTCTCTTCCTAATTATGAGGACATTATCGCAAGACGTGCTTAAGCTTATAGGATACCCCTTCCAGACGTTCAGTCTCAAATGGACCGCCGTAGTCCTTTTCCCTACCACACACCTACAATAAAGTAACTAAACTGTGCGACATAAAGAACTGCAGTACTTATGTTTACAAGAAAGTTATCAAAGAATGGCTGCTTACCTTATCTTACGGTGATACAGAAGACCTCATTTAACTTACCACTTTCATGCCCACACTCTCACATAACATCTATTTATTTATTTATTTATTTCATGGAAAACAAACAGCTTTTTTAACAAATCATAGAACACGGCTGAAAACAAACAAGCCTTCAAAGTTTTCACTTATAGAATTTTGAATAACTTCCAGAATTAAAAATAAGCAATAACCTACACAATGAACTATGCTAAATACTTAAATACCTATAAAAAAGATTAAGTTATTATACCTAACAAATTTATATTCACAAACAGAACAGAGTAATCCAATCTTAAGCCATATCAACCATATATTTAATTAATACTTAGTCATAATTTAATGGAAAAAGCTTACAAAAGAATTCATTTTGAAAAAGTTTAATTTTTCTGTAAATATATCCAAGTCATCACAAGGGTAAGAGTTGAAGCTCTTGCAGACTCTAATGAAGTAAGAGTTTTGTCTATAGTTGGTCTGGCAGGAACCTACATGTAGGGTAAGATTTTTTCGTCTAGTTGTAGCACGATTCGGCACCTGGAGTTTAACCTTTGCCAGAAGCTCGCTACAGTCGATCACCCCACAGATGAGCTTATGGAGGAATGTTAAGTCAGCAACATCGCGCCGCTGCTCGAGAGGCAAGAGATGATGTAGTTTACAACTTCCAATATAGTCGATTTTTGGCTGCTTATATTTATAGTTTACAAAGCGCAGAAATTTTTTCTGAATTTTTTCAATCTTTTTTTTCAAAATATACCTAATGGCTCATCTAGTGACTCGCAAGATAATAGGGATTCCCAGTCGTTGTCGTCAAGTTCTTAGCATAAGCCAAGGTAATTCCCCTTATGATACTGGTACTTAAGTCTAGGGTGAGATGGCAACACCTGTACGTCGACGAAGTTCAGTTTGCAGGTGAGAGCAGGATGGTAGGAATCTTCATCTACTAGAGGTTCAGGACAACGCTCGACCAATACTTCATCATTGCAGAGGATTAAATCCAGTAAGCCACCCAAGTGGTTCCTGATACTATTATACTGGTTCAGGTCACAGAGGTTCATGAGGTCTTGTAGCTCCGAATGATTAATGTTAGATCCAGAAAATGTCGGTGATAGATATGAGTAATTAGTAGACCATTGTATATCGCTCATATTAAAATCACCAGCAATTAATATCTTATCATGTGGGTTAGAAGCACAAATTGATAATACTTTTTCAGAGAAATTGGATAGTTGATTTGAGAAGGACAGCCCTAGATTTTGTTGACATAAATATAAACATCCAATATGCAACGTTAGAGGCTTCATACCTGTGGATGCATTAAGCTTTAATGTGAGCCAGATGTCTTCGCCCGTGGAGTTCCACTCCGGCCGGGCGAGCATTGTGAGCTGGCGGCGCGTAGCAATAAGTACCCCTCCACCACGTGACTGACCAACGCTCAAATATTACCTGTCCCTTCGCCATACCATGTACTTATCACTGAAAAGTTCCTCTATGTACCGGCTGATAAAGCCTACAACGATCGGCTTTGGTTGTGTGGCAGAGCGGGCTCGCGTGACGAATCCGATGTCACTTTTTGATATAGTTTGGCCAGCTGAGTTGGAGATTTTGCAGACAAGGTCCAACAAATTTTCGTTCTTTTTTTGCGGAACCCCTTTTATTTCAATATGATTAATTCTCTGAAGTTGTTCTTTAGCTGCTAAATCGTTCGAAAGCTTAGTTATTTTTTCCTCTAGCTGGGGGTAGTCACAGACTTCCGGAGTGCGAGATTCTAATGAGATAACTCTTATCTCCATTGCTTCGATCTTCTTTGAGTTCTCTTCGACATCATTTTTAACGGTACATAATGTGTCGTCGATGTTCTGTAGGTTTTGCTTTATATTCTTAATGTCTTGAACAATAGAGGGTAGCTGTTCGAACATGAATGCCAGTGATCCCGTTACGCAGTTCCTGCAGGACGAGATCCAGGGTAGCGGCCGACTGGTCGCCCGGCTGCACGTGCGGAGTTGCAGCTGCTGTTTGGTCTTGACTGCACTTGCAGCTGGTGCACTGCAGAGCAGCTTGCCTGGCCGAGCCGAGTTTGCGGTAGTTTGTTTCCGAAATGTTTGCACACGAAAAGCAGTATGATAATGCACATTTCGAGCATCTGACTCCATCAGAATACTCAACACAGCAAACTGGACAGTTAAACTGGACAGTTTTTCTATTTCTATTTCTATTTATTTGTTAGCGGTAGGAGCGCGCGGCGCAGACTGAAAGCCATGCCATATTGCCAAGACTTACCTTCCCAACACCCACTTTCCCATACAAACACACCTTATTCACGCTCTGCGTTTTCCTGTGATTACTAGTATCACACACACACACACACACACACACACACAAGCCCTCGTATGTCTGCATATTTTTCTTTACTCTTTATGTTACCTTCATTGCACGTATTACCCTACTAACATAATTTTAAGCTTTTTGTTATTCCTTTCATTAACATTGCCACAGTATTTGTCAAAATAACACTCGACCTTTCTATTGTTAACTGCACTCTGAAACCCAAGACACAAGCTCTCAGCTTAGTTTGGGGTTCAATGGTACTTCGATACTTCAATGTAATCATGCTATGTTTTCTATTGCGCTGTAAAAATTGTAACCCTTTTTGGCAATAAATATATTTGATTTGATTTGATTTTCTAAATAGATAATAATAAATAAATAAATAATGCTGGACATTATATCACACAACCTCATGTACCACAAACTAAGCAAAGCTTGTATTATGGGAACCACATAAATGATATATACTAGATATACTTTTTTTTGTAAATACATACTTATTATACATAGAAAACACCCAGACCCGAAACAAATATGTGTAGAATATACAAACATTTGTCTCGCGGCGGAAATCGAACCCGCAACCTTCTGCGTCTCAGGCGGGCCTTCGCCCACTGCGCCACAGAGGCCGTCAGATCAGATGAAAAGCTGTGAATTGCATATCGCCTTCACCAAATTTTGTCCTAAAGATAATTTGAGGCAAGTCTCCTACTTTTTAGCATCGCATTAGCAATATGCTGTTACTCTCAATGCTTATTAGGATAACCGTCCCCCAAACAGAATACAACAGTATTATATTAAAATTAATTACTCTTATTATGCGCACGTTTTCGCCTTAACCGAAGTCAAAATCAGAATCGAAATAAAATCGTACTATTAGTAGGTAATTGGTAACATGAATAAGAAATTTTGAACCAATAGTTATATCTACGTATTATCTACGTTATTAAAGGAAACGTGTGCGAATTTTAACGTTATTATTTTAATGTTTAATGAAACGAAGTATAGGTACTTAGATAGTCGTAAGTATAGGTTTAACATTACAAGTATAGTAACTATAACCCTATCATCTATAGGTCGCGTCACGTAAAAAGAACGCTGAGGGGAAGCTACGCAATAGGCGATTTATCGGCATTTACCCGTGCGCAAACGCACCCCCGCCGCTTCTTCCAGCGTTCTTTTTACGTGACAGAAAAATACCAGTCCTTCAGGAATAAAATTTATATGGGACTACTTGTGAAGTATACTCTTTTAAACAAAAAAAGAATTTTGAAAATCGGTCCACAATTGACGGAGTTATCGGTGAACATACATAAAAAAAAGTCGAAAAATAAAAGGTTCCGACGAATTGAAAACCTCCTCCTTTTGGAAGTTGGTTAAAAAAAAACCAAACGTAATAAACAAGTAAGGAATTTATTTGTGTTTAATGCGACGAGAAATGTCGAGTTTATTAAATGTACGTTTGGGACGAAATGCGACGAGAAATATCGAGATTATAAAATAATAATAATAATATAAACTTTATTTCAGGCTACAATAGAATAAATACAGATGGTGTTTTACTTATCCTACGGCCCATATAAATATATACCTTATAGACTAACATACATATTAATAAAACTATAGTTAAATCACAAATCATTATTATTTGCCACGTAATATACACGACGTGGGTCGCGTGGTGTCCAATATTCGTCCACGGAATCGTCGGAACACGACACCCTTCGGCCACAGCTCCTCCTTCATGTAAAATATACGTTTGAAGTAAATTACGTTCATAAAAAATGCACACATGACACTATCGAGGCAAAATGCGATCCCTGTTCGCTCTCTTAATATAAAATGAAATAAAATGTGCGTGCGAATGGAGCGGCGGGGTCGCCGTCGGGCGTGGCGCGCGATGCGCTGACTGTCGCGTGTTGCAGCGAGACGGAGAGCTGGCAGTGCCTGCTGTGCGTCAACTTCGCGGAGCTGGGCGGGGCGGGGGCGGGGGACGAGGAGTGCGGGGGGGAGGCGCTGCCGCCGCGCCTGCAGAAGCTGGTGGAGCGCATCACGCTCGAGCTGTACTGCCAGTACGAGCTCAGCCTGGCCTTCCGCGAGCCCGTGCCGCCCGACAATCTCGACTACCACGCCAAGGTACGCCGCTCTATCCCTGCCAGAGGGGATGTGCGCGAGATACCCCGAGACACATGCCCGTCCACGATCACACCGACTTCTCTCCGTGCCGTCCCGTCGGTCAAGGAATGTAACTGTGCTAGTGTAAGGCTGCGCTGGGCCCGCAGTGAGCCGCCGTCGGTCGGTGAGGACGGCTTGGGTTTTGAAACTCCATTTTCCTGGATGGAATCCATGACACTCCTCCGAGCTACTTATTACCGTTCTAATACTCTACCACGTGATTTTGAATACAGTCCTGTTTCAACAGTCGAGACAGCTTCATGCGGCGCTCTAGCGCTAATCCGTCCGCTGGACAACCTAAGTCTGCCAAACTCAAATACATGTAAGAGGCGCTTGTGTTGAGGTGTGAGTGTGTGTGTGTGTGTGTGTGTTGCAGGTGTCGCGGCCCATGTGCCTCGACATGATCCGGCTGAAGCTGCAGCCGCGCGGCGGCGTGCGCTACTCGCACCCCGCGCAGTTCGTGGCCGACTGCCGCCTGCTGTTCCGCAACGCGTACCACTACAACCCGGTACGTGCACTACAGACCACAGACCACGTCGCTCTGTACCGCCGCCGTACACATCGACATGAGCCGGCTGAAGCTGCAGCCGACCGCCCCATACGACACTACTCTAAACTGTTTTGAATAGGTCTGTTATTTTAATAAAATTGAGCAGTCCCGCGGAACTCCTGAAACACAATTCAGTGATTTTTTATCTTCGAAAATGTTGAATAGTGCGAGCGAGAGGGAGGTTTGACATGTATCGTCGCCTTAAGCGAGCCAGACGAGCTAAGATTATGATTTATCAATACTAAGATTGATTATGATGAGCAGGTGGAGTCTCAGATCTACAAGGACGCGAAGCGGCTGGAGGAGTTCTTCGACGCGCAGCTGATGAAGTGGCTGCCGGAGTACGCCGCCTGGAGCGGCGAGGGCGAGCCGCCCTCCAAGCGTCCGCGCGCGCACTGACCCCGCGCGCACTGACCCCGCACGCACTGACCCCGCGCGCAATGACCCCGCGCGCACTGACCCCGCGCGCACTGACCCCGCGCGCACTGACCCCGCGCGCACTGATCCCGTGCGCACTGACCGAGCGCGCACTGACCGCGTTCAATACATGTAGCAAGGGGTGCGGACAGACTACAGCCTCGCGGGTACATCACTTACGTGCTATGTACAATTGTACACGCTCCGTGAGCGGTTAGTTTTTGAACATTTTCTGAATACGACAAATAATGGAACGATCTATGTGAAACAGGAGAGACGATCACCCTGCTGCTGTCCTTCGAGATATGCATATTTTTCAGTTTAATAATAGGCTAGACTTCTAAAAAATACATGTCCAATATTTTCTATTAACTGATGGACTAATTAAAATTATTATTTTATTACCCAGGCATCATCCCTATTAAGTTCTTACTTATTTCCTGAAATAGGACTAGAATAACGATCGATGTGTGTAACTCTTGGCGAACTTGAATTTAAGAATAAATTATAGATTATATTGATTGCAAATTAGATACAAAATATTTTATTTAATAAGTTCCTAATTTCAACTTTTAGTGGTTGCGAGGTTGTTAAATTATTCATCTTATGTATAGAATTGCATTTTTAAAAGTTTGTGTAGACTGTTCTTAAAATGTTTGATGAATCGGGCTGTTGATTAACTTTTGATTGTTGAGTTGGTCTGTTGATGGTTGGTATTACGAGCTTGTCGAGCACGCTAAGAGGCTACCTCGGGAGGGATTCGTGAATGTTTGGTTTGTGTAAAGCGTATCTGTTTTAGCGATTTAAGGCCATTCTTCCACGACTTTATCTAAAAACGACGCGACTTAGATGCGTTCCATGTATCGCCTAATAAAGGGCGTGTACTCATTTAAGGCCAGAACAAATTGGCGAACGGCAACACCATAGGGATTTTACTAACTTAATCGTACGTATCTAATAAATTCCGAAGCTCAAAGGCCGGCAACTTTACGTCAAGGGGCGTTTTCAATCTCTGAATTTGTATCTTGTTACCATTAGATAGATACTAACGAATTGGGTAAATTTAAAATCCCCTGTGCTGCCATCCGATTTGCACTGGCCAATAGTAGGCGAGTGTCGTGGGAGAAAAGCCTAACTGTTGTGATTAGCCAATTGTTTCTGAAAAGTATTAACGAAACTGCTCAGTGTTGCTAAAAAGTAAAAACTTATTTTAATTTTATGAGAGCAGTAGGTAGCTAATTTATTTTGTACTACCTAATTTGTACTGTCAGTTTATACATGCCATATATATGTATAATTACGTAAACTCGGTATCATTATGCGTTCACATAGATAGCTTCACAACAATGCTTTGTATGATACCGATATTTTGATATTTTTTTAATATCCAGGATTTTGACAGATGTATTATATTAAATAGATCAAACAGTATTCTTGAAACAATTATTGTTAGGTTTCTGTGATAAATGTGAAAAGCGAAAACGGTGATGTTCTAAACCACCAACTGATCTGTGCGCTCTTCCCGCACTGCGGCCGACCTTTTTCATATTCATATTCTTAGTGCGTACATAACTGGCATATTTATTTATTGGCATCACAATGACGATTAGTTCACATCTTTTTTACATATTTTATCACAATTTTCCGAGAGGCAAAATGCCGTTTTTAAATATTTCTTCAATTGTTATTGTATGTACCTAATATTTTCCGTTTAATATAGATTATGCAGAACTGCGTTATTTATTGTATATTTTGATATTAACTTAATATTAAGTAGGTAGATAGTATCCGAAATGACAACTATTGATATTTGCACAATGAAAGTTTATTTAACCAGGCCGCACACCAGACACACGCATTCGTGTGTCTCATTCTGTATCACGGCAATTTTGTGGAGTCACATTTCGAATGTAAAAAAAATTATGGAAATCAATTTTCACTTTCTTTTATTATTTTAACATTCAAATGGCGCTCCACAAATTGTTGTAATACAAATGTATTCTCTCTCTGGTGTGCAGCCTGCCTTACTGATTAAGTTATTCGAGTGTAGTGGGACAGTGCGGCTGTCAGAGCGTGTCGTCAGTCGTCAGTCGCCACTCCACTGCGACGGAGGCGCCGGCGCCGGGCGCGAGACTCCTGCGAGTCTCACATTTAATGTTAACGTATCTATTCTTAATTAGTTTGTAAAGGCGAGAGCCTCGACATAACATAGATAATCTCTAGAATTAGAAATAAATATCATTTATTGGGCGTCGTGTTTTATTTTCTACCAGATTGTTGGTATTAACTTTGAGTTGGCAACTGGAATATCGATGTGACGTCGACTGTCAAAGTTGACAACTCATAGCGGTAGGTACTACGGTGATCGATGATCAAAACAACATTGCATGCAGCCAGTGAGCCAGATAGACCTTATACAGAACAGTGGTGCTGTCGCGTCATTTTGTTAGTGTAAAATTCATTGAAATAGGGCGTTATCTATTAGTTATCCATCACTCTATCAGTTACTGAAAAGGTCGCGCCAGAGGTAAGTGACCGCACAGAGGTTATTGACACTGGCCTGTTCTTTCGTTCTTGCCAAAATTTTAGCGAATTACGGATTTCACCTTTTTTTATGTATTCAATTATTACCGTTAAATTTGTCATAAATACCAACTATTATCTGTTCTGTGTCTAATACAATCTTGTTTAACAAATAAGGTGGGGGAGACTGGGGACCTGTTGAAAAAATTTTTCGTCTTTTTTCGATCATCGCATAAAACAATATAGTTATCAATTTTTTTTTTAGTTTTTTTCATTTTTGTAACGTTTAATGCGTGATAAGTGGCTGCTAGTACCTACTTTTTAACCATACGTGCAGTAGTTAGACCACGTTATCTGTTGAAAAGGTTTGCCTAAAATAAATCGATTCCCATGGCGGTTGTACACTGTACCACAGAATACAGAAGGGACAGAAGCGTCACTCCGCGCAATCATTTAAATAAATAGCGACTTTAGCTGCTACGCAATAAAGTGCTATTCAGCTCGCAACGAACTCAGTGCCTAACAGTTATATTAACCTACACCTTGCATCCCTTTCTATCGTATAGCTCTATCTCTACTGACGTGGCACGTGTAACGTTAGGGTTGTCTTGAGAATTATTCTGTGACGAATAATAATAACCTGGCCGCCGACGGGCCGCAGCGTCGGTGGTGCGAGAAGCTGTATCCTGCGATCCTCAACCCGCATGCCCAGCGTGGGGATTATGGGCATATCCCCCTTCTTATAGGGGAGGCCTATGTCCAGCAGTGGACTGAATAGGCTGTTGTTGTTGAACATTTTACTATCCAGTTACCTAGCCACCTATTTCTTTTTAGGAACAATGATAATTCAAATAATATCTACCTACCTAGTATTAGATCAGAAAACTATTTTACACTGGCTGGCTGCATTAAGAACTCAGAAAATAGGCATACCTACTAGGTAGGTACATGGGTCCTTAACACTTACATAAGTGTTTAGGTGTCTTGTGTACGAAAACTGAATAATCACTGTTTAAGGTAGGTAGGTACATCATGCTAAATCTTAAGAGACATTTTAGTAGGTTGTAGGTAACCTAGGTATCTAGTTTTAGTTGTTAGTACACCTACCTTTAGGTAACTTACCAAATCGATTTGTCTTCCTACACCTACCTACCCGACTGTTTTTAAGTAGATAACCTACACTGCCTACTTAAAGTTAAACCAAATAAAAATTTACCTAGCTTGGGTTTCTAATCTTGCTCTCAGTCTACATAATTAAAATCATAATACCTACTTACTACATCACTATGTAGGTAGATACCTACCAATGGCACAAAAATTGTCTATGAAAAAATACCTACATAATAATATTACGTTTATTTATGTAGGTAGGTACCGCATTCAAACAGAACTTGTACCTAAGTACCTACCTACTTACTTATTTGGTAGAAAAACTTTCAGTTCTGTACCTACTATTGGTATTATTTACATTTTCTTATTATTATTCAGGCAACCAAATGCTATGCAGTATTTTTTTGCCTTCATTTGGCGAAAAATATAGGTACATTAACAAAAACAAACTAAAATGCCGCGGCTGCTCAAGGACACTTTCGTTCCGGGCAGAACGCGGCAACCGACGTAACGAACCATGCTAGCAGGGCCGGCGATGCGTAGGTATATTTTTATACCTATTCTGCGGAGTGAAAGAGGCCTGACTGTACAGTAGTTTACCACCACAAAAAAAAACAAAATCTGCAGCAAATGTAATCTTTTCATTATTAATATTATTTTAGGTACGTATATATAACAGAAAACACCTTTGTGCGTTTGTTTACATACTTTATCAAATCATTGTTACTTATCATATACCTACCTATTTATTTATACACTATTTTCACACTATTATGGACACTAGGTACGACCATTTTTAATAATTGGTATCAAGCTCATCCGGTGTGGGTACATAAATATACTAAACTGAAACATTAACTTTACACCTATCTAACCTCATCTTTGCCATAAGCACCTTAAGCAAATTAATCCCACAAAATGACAATTATAAAACGAACAACCGCCCTTTACATTCCTTCCCCTGCCTGTATTGGCCGGTATTTTGACAAAAACAACAGCATCGAACCAAACAATTAGGTATTCAAAAAATAAACAGATTGCTCATAAAATGTCTAGTCTTCTTAACCTAAGTAAAAGAAATACCTGCTTTTAGCTAATATTAAGCTTCAATCAGACGCTAGCGCTATTGTAAAAGGTTTCATAGAAATAGTCATATAAGAAGAAGGCAATTTCATTCCCCCATTTGTTAAAGTTACAAGTTGTAACAAATGGGTAAAAAAATATATAGATGCAAATCCTAATCGCCTACGGATGCTACTTTATATAACAACACGATACGATAGGCTTGTCGTAAGGCCGAAGGTCGAATGTAAAATAAAATACACTGAGATGTAACCTGGGACCTGGACCTACATATGTACCTGCTCAATACTCAATACTCAATACCGCCTAGCTACTTTTAATAAGTAGTAGATGAATGTTATGTTAACTACAATTGCACTGTTAAAGGTAGTACAATTTTGTGTTACTAATACCTGCTAGGTACCTATGTATAAAATAACTACTACTATTTTAAGTAGGTACTTAGTTATTATTTGCTTGCTTTATAATCAAGTTAAAAAAAAATAACTACCTTATTCTTTCTGTCCCCTGTCCTATCCTATTCCAGGTTAGCTCTAGGTGTATTTTTTTTATTCGACATTCAGCCTGACCACACAAGCCTAGGTATCGTCTGGTAAAACTATTATAGTGCCTTCCTTATTCTGTGCCTAATAATAATAAAATAATAATAGAATAATAATAATAATAGAAGCGCTAGGTAAGGTACCTACCTACTGAATAATTATACGTAGGTACGTACCTACTCTTAATTTGGGAACGTTATTACGGGTTTTTAAAAAGCTAACTGATTTACTTAATTAATAAAATAAAACTAGGGTGATTACGTCCACACCGATTTGGAGGCGCTTTAATAATGAATTAAGTACATTAGGTTCGGATGCAGCCGGACGACACCCAGACGGCTGCATCAGCATTACACAATTCTAAGAAGCTGCATTCCAATGCAACCAAAAACAATATTATAAACTTAATCTAAGGCTGAGGGGTGAGGGGTACACATAACTCCTCCATCCCCAAGAGGAAAATTATCGGGTGAATCGATTTGAGATTGTTGCCGATAATTTTTCTTAAAATAAACAATTTTTAACAATTTTTGCCGAAACACATAAAATAAGAACAGTAAAAATCCTAAAATAACTAATCCTAAAGTCGCGTATCCTAAATTGTCACTGAAGCTAAACTTATTTTCATTCAAAACACTTTGAATCACTGCACTATGTTTATGGGAATACGCCATGTATTTTATTACAATATTAAGCTGACACCGTTCATGTTGAGTGCGCGTGCACCTGATAGGCTCGCGTTCACACGTAGCTGCGGTATGGCGATTAGAGGAATTGGCTCTACAACGTCTGATTCTATCAAGATACGGTGGCGATTACGAATTCCATTGATCTCCAAATCACAAGGCTCGTCGATAGTCACGAGGAAGATCACGAAGATAGGCTGCTTACTGACCTCGTTATCGCAATATTTGGTTAACGTAGATTTCAGTCTGCTTAAAATAATCCAAGTGTGAGCTGTGACTCGCTGGACCTTGGCCTTTATAATCAGGACCTGATGCTGCTCACAATGAGTGGGGTCATCGTCGTAGTTCATGAGTTGTTCCATATAGGTGAGCTCATGGTATAAAGCTCATGGTGTTGTCTGTTGAACACAGAAAATGGTCGCCAGCTGTTAACGGGCGGCACGGTTTTACAATCGGTAAGTATTTCAAACCTTTCGCCAAAAGGTAAGGGTATTTAGGGAAAATAGATAAGGTTTTATTTTCAGATTGATGGAAAATTGGTAAGGGATACATTTTAAAATTGTTATAAGTACATTTCCAAGCTAAACGTGATCTGGTTTTTCTTAACATATGATTTCACACTTAAAGTTAATTTTAACAAGTTCTGTTCGTTAGGCGACTTAACTTAGCTTTTCACGTAAGAAATCAATTTTAAATAATATAATAGTTCGACTGAATTCACAATACACTGTTATAATATAGAGACTTTAGAGCTAAAAGCTTAAGTAGAAGCTAAGGCTGTTTTGATTTGACTTAATCTGATAAAGTTAGTTCTGAAACTATTCGTAAAAATATAGAACAATCCAACAAGTATGTATAGAAAACTTAACTATTCGGTTTTGCGACAAAAAAAATTTAACATTATTTCTAAATTCTTTAATACTTAAAACTCATAACTCTCAAGCTTACGTTTGTAATTAGTGCACAACATTTATCTGGTTAATTTATTCTGCACCACTGATAAAGCTCTCAGACATTCCAGAGACCAAGCTTAATTTCTAAGAAATGATAGTCTGATCATGACTCACTTCAGAAGTATGTATGTTTATCAAAATGGTACCTATGCGAGACAAGTAGGCGGTATCATACTCTAGTTCAATGATTTATTGTTTGAACTCTGTATGAATTATTTTTACGCTTAAGAATTTAATAAATATTTTTGCATTAAGTTAGTTTAGTCAGTTTAAGTGAATTAATTGTATAAAAGTTCTAAAAACACATAATTATAATCATTATAAATTCTATTTTAATAACGTTAGATAACTCTAGTCCAATAGTCAGTTTGTAAGAGCCTTAATAATTTTTTTTTTATCGGAGGTCTATGGGAAAGTCATAATTTTTTTTTCTCTTTGAATGGCGATTTAGTTTTATTTTCTTTAATCTGTATAGGTAAAACGTTCCAGCCAGGTTCACCTTTAACTTTCGTTGTGACAAAACTCGGTTTATTTAGTATTGTTTTACCGTTATTCATATCATCATCATCATCATCATTATTAATATGCTCAGCAAAATTTTTATTTTCTTTGAACACTTGTTTTTCAGTTTCACATTGTTTCTTTGCTTTATTCTTTTCTTTAACCGCTACCATTTTATCTGCGAAATATTCATTTAAAACATTATTAACATCCTGAGCAAAAATAGTTTTTTCATTTTCAGCTTTACCATTCTTTAATTTATTATTTTCTTTAATCATTTGCATCTCATTTGCCAAACATTTGTTCAAAACTTTAATTTTAGATGTATCACTAAGTAACGTTTGTTTCTCTGTTGTTTCTGGACTCTGATCTACTTCAATCAAATGAACTACACCATTTAAATCATTTTCAAGTAATTCATCATCATCAACATCCTCAACTGTCCATGGCTGATTATCATGATCCGAGTTCAAAGTATTAATTGGAATAGACAAGTCTGCTGAAATAGTTTCGTGCAATGTCATTATCTGAGGTACGTCTGTCAGTTGTTCTTGTTTTTGTTCATAATTTTCAGATTCATTTGCGTCGCAATAGTTCACTACATTATCATTACTTTCATAATCATAATAAAAGCTTTCGTCATAATTAGGTTCGTGTTCATGATCGAACTTCATGTTCGTGGTAAGTTCGTTTAACTTGAAACCTGTTTGTGATACTTGTGGCTGTGGTCTAAGAGGCGCTGTCCTCATGGAGACATCACTAACTTCCAATTGAGGTTTTTGTTCCTGCGCAGGACGGTACCCGAATTGGGACGGCCTATTATCGAAGTTTGGTTTATAACCAAATTGTGGTTTGTAACCAAATTGTTGGTTCAATTGTGGTCTATAACCAAATTGTTGTGTGGGCTTATAACCAAATTGTTGAGACTGAACGCCATGTCTTTGTTGTGGCTGAAGGCCAAACGGTTGTGGCTGAAGGCCAAACTGGGGTCGGTACCCGAATGTGTGTGGGCGGACTCCAAAACTCTGTGCCTGACCTTGCCCTTGATTTTGGGGCATTTTAATTTGCGCATTTTGCGGTATACCAAAGTTAAATTTAGGCGTCACATTGTTGCTAGGCAATAGGGGTTTAAACCCAGACGAATTATTTGTCAATGGCCTTGAACTTGAACCTGATATTTGACTATTACCGTGAATACGATTTCTCATATTATACTGCTCTAAGAAGTTGACTTCTTCGAGCACGACACTCAATGCGGCTTCTAAAGTCGCGGGTGCTTTAAGTCGCACTATCCGTACCATATTTTCCGGAAGGTTGTATAAAAATACATTCAGAGCCGTATTATCGTAAATTATTAATTTTGCCTTTTTCAAATCACTATCCGCGTACATGTTGACTTTTGAAATCAGTAACGATCGCACACTTTGAATTCGATTACAAAAATCCAAATAACTTTCACCTGATTTAATTTTTAAAGATTCCAACTCTATGTTAATACACGCTTCACTACGCGGGTCTCCAAAATGTTGGATTAACAGTTCCTTCAGAGCGGACCAAGTCACAATATCCTCTCGTTCTGATAAGAGCGCAGCTGCATTCTCGGAAAGTCTGCTCGTAATGACGTTGAAAACGTACAAGTTCTGATCTTCGTTAATGCTACTATATTTATCAATTACATATTGACATTTACGCAAATATAAACTTAACTGTCTTTTATCACCACTGAACAAAGGAATTAAGTGTACAATTTCCGTAGGAATTAATTCGAGAGTTGATTTCGTCATTTTTACGGTAGAGCAACGAACGATTCAGAGAAGGCAACTTTCACTTGCACTTACACAATTAAACACACAAAAATTACACAGTAACACAATAAAACAGCACAATAAAATCACATAAAAGCAAACAATAAAGGAATATAAAAGGAATATTTTTTGTAAAAGTTATAAATTTTTTATTTAAAAATATAGTTTATGCTTAAATAAATCAATTAATGATCGATGCTAAGATCAATTAACCTTTACCTAACACTATTCTATTTCTAACATTACAAATCAGAATTGTAAAATTTGTAATATAATATTATATATAATAAATCAATTAATGATCGATGTTAAGATCAATTAATCGTTACCTAACACTATTCTATAACTTACGATACAAATCTGAATTTTAAAATTTGTACCATCTATCTTTTCCTAACTCTATGGTTATTCGATTCTAAGAATATTGGTTAACCTTCGTAGAATTACATACAAAGATTCCAGACACGTTATATTGAGAGAAGTTTGATCTCAAATATTAACTTTAAGTTAAAGTTTTAATAACCCATGAAAAATACTGGAGGATTAGGGAAAGGAATGGCGAAAAGTTTTACTCACCAACCGACCGCTACTCCCATGCTCAGCTTTTCTTTACCCGTAAGAGAAATTTATTTGGTTCGGCGGATTTACGTTATTCGTAGATTTTCTTGCAAAAATTTCTGACGGATTTGGACATCAGAAAAACCGCGGAAAACCCGTGAAAATGATGAAAATCCGCGCCGGCTGCGCCACTCTTAATTTGGGAACGTTATTACGGGTTTTTAAAAAGCTAACTGATTTACTTAATTAATAAAATAAAACTAGGGTGATTACGTCCACACCGATTTGGAGGCGCTTTAATAATGAATTAAGTACATTAGGTTCGGATGCAGCCGGACGACACCCAGACGGCTGCATCAGCATTACACAATTCTAAGAAGCTGCATTCCAATGCAACCAAAAACAATATTATAAACTTAATCTAAGGCTGAGGGGTGAGGGGTACACATAACTACCTACCTACACATGTTTGTTTGTAGGCATTTCCAATCAGTCAGTTGTTTTTATAAATATTGCAAAGAAAATTATTGCAACATTCCATTTAGATAAACAGTCATCGACCCAAATATAAATCGAGCTGGCTCACTCAAGTGTTATCTCGTCTCAGTACTTACTACCTACCTATAAGTAAGGTATAACGTATAACGTGATGCCGATGACCAGAGGGCTTACCACAGGTTTTTATAGTTTACGAAAACTATAAGTTTCGGTATCTTTCCATACATTTTCGTAGTTCATGCACGTTTCCCGCGCTGTACTGAAAATGTATGGAAAGATACCGAAACTTATAAAGTTTTCGTAAACTATAAAAAACTGTGGTAAGCCTCAGTTCCCAGCCGACAGACACTGATGGATTTAAAACAAGTACCTACCCGTGGCTAATAATTACTAACTTCACAAATACAAGTTGTTTCTTAAACCTTTTGTGGTGTTTAAGTGATAACATCAAGTCGTGGATTGGAATAATATAATAATAGTAAAGTAATATAGTGTGATTTTGGCAGCGTTGAGATGCGGCTGATAATCCTGGAGGACGCCGACGTGGTGGCGGAGTGGGCGGCGCGCTTCGTGCTCCAGCGCGTGACGCAGTTCCAGCCCGGCCCCGGCCGCCACTTCGTGCTGGGCCTGCCCACCGGCGGCACGCCGCTCGGCATGTATCGCAAGCTCATTCAGTTCCACAAGGAGGGCAGGATCTCCTTCAAATACGTCACCACTTTCAACATGGACGAGTATGTCGGTGAGTGAGACGGCCTGCACCCGCACCAGCACCTCTCCTTGCTGATGTCGTTTATTGGCATTAGTTACATCTTTGAGCTCCGCCGTGCTTCCGAAGCCAGGCTTACGATGTTTGTTGGTCACGGTTCTTCAGTCGTTAAGCCATGTTGCGAGTCCTACAAGCTGCCTTAAAACTGGAAGGGTCACTAGTTAAAAAAAAAGACCTTCGTCCTTCGGATAAGTCGTCGTTTACAACGACGCTGTACCTAATGGCGGCATTAAATAAACCCAAGTATTCGGTTTGAAGTTTAAAGTTCAGTGGACTGAATAGGCTGTTGATGAATGAATGATGAAATTCGGTTTGGCATTATTTTACATTTTAGTTAAAAAAATATTTTTTATTTATTTATTTTGACGTACCTACATAAGATTTATCGAAATATTTTTTCTAAAATTACATTTTGAAGCAGCCTGTACGTATAAATCTGTAGCGCAGAGATCATCCGTTGGGGTCACGAACTCCAGCAGTGCATGAAGAGTACCTACTAAACAAATTAAAAGCATACTGTAAATGAAAAGTCGTGTTTGTGTGTCAGGTCTGCCGCGCGAGCACCCGGAGTCGTACCACTTCTACATGTGGAACGAGTTCTTCAAGCACGTCGACATCGAGCCCGGCAACGCGCACGTTCTGGACGGCAACGCGCGCGACCTGGTCGCCGAGTGCCAGCGCTTCGAGGACCTCATCGCGCAGGCCGGCGGCGTGCACCTCTTCGTCGGAGGTACCATACCAACCGATCTAAGCACCAGCCACTTCCGCTAAATGACAACAACCAGTTTCGTGCTACCCGTCATTTACTGGAGCTACCTTTTCCGGTTAATAAATACCTGTTTATGATCATCATCACCCTATGTGCTTTCCTAAACTGGAAGTTTGGTTCGATACAACTTTGCTGTACTTTCTAAGTGAGATACTCTATCGGTGTTCATTTGAGCAGTACAGAGGATCAATTAGTATCTCAGTTGCTCAACGAAATGGTCTGCACCGGACCTATAATTGCAAACTTTGACATTTCATCCGTCAAAATTCAAAGAACGTCAATTGACAGACTGACGAAGTTTGCAAACAAAGGTCCGGTGCCGACCATTTGGGTGTAACCGAGTCCTCTGGATGAGTGATGGTGACGTGATGTCGTGTGATGCAAGGCATCGGCCCGGACGGACACATCGCGTTCAACGAGCCGGGCTCGTCGCTCGTCTCGCGCACGCGCGTCAAGACGCTCGCCTACGACACGCTCGAGGCCAACAAGCGCTTCTTCGGCAACGACATCAGCAAGGTGCCGCGCCAGGCGCTCACCGTCGGCGTCGGCACCGTCATGGACGCCAAGGAGGTACCCTACCCCCGCCTACACCCAACATACACTGATCATCACTATTACAATACGATACAATACTATAATAGAAAGCAATTCAAGAATCTTTCTTTCTTCAATTGAATTTTTTCGTCGAACCGATTTATCTCCTTTGTATGAGTCATGGCGGCCACCTCTGATGTCAACGCCTATAACTGAAGCGCTCATGGCATGGCTTACTACGGTGGTTTTCACAGATCTTGATTATGCAATACTCCTCCTGGACACTACTTCGATGGTTGACCGTTTAGTGGCATTTCGATCTGAGCGCTTCCGTGCTTCGGAAGGCACGTTAAGATGTTGGTCCCGGCTTTTTCAGTCGTTAAGCCAAATCGGAGGCCTTCGGGCGGCCTAAAAACTCCGACATCAGAGTTGGCCACTAACTCGTACTAAGAAGAAAACGAAGAACCCTATACCTACTCCAAATTTATCTCTTTCCATGCACGGTGTGCACTTAATAAGAAAAGTACGCCTCTAACTTAACTCTGCAAAAGTGATTCCTATCCCGCGAGCCTTCGTGCAAGTTAAGGAAGGCTCTGGCAGGGTCAGGGTTTGAGCGAGGTGAGGTGTCGCATGTCGGTGCAGGTGATGATCCTGATCACGGGCGCGCACAAGGCGCTGGCGCTGGCCAAGGCGGTGGAGGAGGGCGTCAACCACATGTGGACGGTGTCGGCCTTCCAGCAGCACGCGCAGACGCTCTTCGTCTGCGACGAGGCCGCCACGCTCGAGCTCAGGGTCAAGACTGTCAAGTACTTCAAGGTAAGCGGAACAACTCATCTCATCTACAGGCTATCCTACATCTGCGACCATGACATCCCTCGGACCCTCACTCGATACCCTGAGTGGCCTAGGTACTAGTTGCGAGGCTTCAGACAAGGGCGTCGACTCCTGTCTTGTTTGAAAATTTGGATAGTTTTTTATATATTATATAGGTGTCGGTTTAAGCCGCATGCGACGCATCTTGATTGTTGACACTTTTGGACTGAGGCAGGCCTCCCCGCGCCCGGTGCAGTGGTAGCCCTGTGCCTTATGACTGGGCTATAGTGTATAAGTTTTGGCACGTTTCTGTGGTATAGTGTATGTGTTGGCGCGAGAGGAGAGTGCGTCTGCACTAGATGCAAACACATTGACAGTAATCAACAAACTGTAGTTAATGACGTTAATATTGAATGGTGGTGGTGGGTGGGTGAACACTAACAATGCACGCAATAAAAAATGAGGCAGAACTATATGAATAATAAATATAGCGACAGAACCGATTGTACATATTTTTCTTGCTTCCTAAAACACACATCTGATGGGTAGGTGGGCGTGGGGGGTGTGTAACATTGGTCAACACTTTAGAGGCTAACAAATCTTCGTAGACTAAAATATGGTGCTAGATTGCATCGCTAATGTAATGAACGAGTGTACAAGTATGATGATGCAGGTACACAAAAGGCTCTGGTGGTTAGAAACGTGTATTTACCACGCACGAGTATTTGTTCATCTAATAACTTTCATTTGAATCGGTTTTCTTGTATGATGGTGCAGCGGTGTTGGTTCACCAGTTCATGAATAGTATAAGTTGTATTGTCGATTGTCTGAGTGTACATGTGTGTCTGTGTGTGTGACAGGCGCTGAGCGAAGAGCACCAGAAGATGATCCAGGACGTGCCCGTCGACGAGCAAGCCGTCATACACTAACCCCCCCACCCCTCGCCCCGCCCCCGGCCCTTGTGTCCCCCCCCCCCTCGCCCTTGCCGCTAACGAGAGGTGCCGCCCATCGCGCCAAAATCATGCCTAGGGCTACATATCAATTGTAAAATTAGGAGTCTCATTGTGTCATGATGGTATACAAACGATTCTATTGATCGTAACTTCATGGCCGGTGCTCAAATGTTTGCGAATATGCTGCTGCTATTCTTATACACAAAGGACAAACGCCGCAAACGGTGCTTTGACTGACGTAAAAAGTGATGATAGCATTTGTATCTAGAAATACCAGAGTAGGTGCTTAAAGTACGGAATATATGAGTGAATTGTACTTCCAGAGTCTGATGGATGAACACAACAAACTGATAGAAGACAAGCGGTGATCACATTCCTTGAGTGAACATGACATGTTGATGTTACCCAACCACATACAATTAAATTGTATGCTGCTTATTTTTATATAATTATTTGTCATATTACATAATATGTATAGGTAATTGCATTATTAAATTTTTTTTATACTTATCGAATGATTCGTTTTATTTTATCCTTTATTCTCACAATCATTGAGACAAATATCACAGCAGGTCTTAAAAACACATTTGCATTCATGCTGCACAATCACCAATATTCTGTTCCATTTAACAGTAAGTTGTAAACGGATCTGTACTTATCTAAATATGAGCCCTGCAGTTATAGACACATGTCACATTAGGTCACAGTTAATATCAGTCAAATGCTAAAACACAGATGTGAGACGTTATCTCTGCAAGAGTGTTTGCATTGGAACGCTAGTGGTGGTGACGTCACCAGTCTGCGTGCTGGGGGGTGGCGGCGAGGCACATGCGCGCCAGCAGCGCCGCCAGCTGCAGCGGCGAGGCGAGTCCGTCGGCGGCGCGCAGCTGGGTGAGGTGACGTCACCAGTCTGCGTGCTGGGGGGTGGCGGCGAGGCACATGCGCGCCAGCAGCGCCGCCAGCTGCAGCGGCGAGGCGAGTCCGTCGGCGGCGCGCAGCTGGGTGAGGTGACGTCACCAGTCTGCGTGCTGGGGGGTGGCGGCGAGGCACATGCGCGCCAGCAGCGCCGCCAGCTGCAGCGGCGAGGCGAGTCCGTCGGCGGCGCGCAGCTGGGTGAGTCCGGTCTCGCGCACGAGCGCCAGGCGCGTGTCCTCGCCGGCCTCCAGCGTCTTGCACACGCGGAACACGTTGGACACGATGTCCTCCGCCGCGTACCCCAGCTTGCACAGCTTGCTCATTATCTGGAACATGTCCCCATCCAACGCTCACTGCTACGCTCTACGTTGGGCCTGTCCTCTATTGGTATTACTCCAGAGTTCTGTCTGAATTATAGACATGCGTTTCTATTTTAAAATACCAGATTTGGTATTATTATTTAGGTTACTATGTTGAATTGCAACTCATTCATGGACATTTCTATAGTATTATTGTATACCTTGATTGCCTCGTGTATGTCCTGTCGTATGCACGCCTCCAGCATGGTCTTCACCAGCAGAGGATGCGGTTCATCGCAGACCTTGAACACGTGGTCAGGGCTGACATGGCCAAAGCCCTGCGCTGTGGACTGGAGGTTGTTGAGAGCCGAGCGTAAGTCTCCCTGAGCCGTGAACACTACAGCGCTCACTCCATCCTCGGTGTATGATAAATTTTCTTTCTGACATACTTCTATCACCTGAAAATAATAATAACTGGTAATATAGCAGGCAGCCTGCCAGGATAAATAGAATATCATGTTAGGGTTTTAATTAGGTATATTATTCAGCAAGGGGAAGACCAAGGATAAATTATATGAGCCACATTAAATAGAAAGTAGATGTTATGTGGTAAAGGGAAGTTAAAGGAGGCTGCTCTTGACAATGAAAGAAGCTGCATCGATTGCACCGACAAGAGCACAGCTCTAAAATAAATGATGATGATTATTCAGCAACTCGTATTACTTACTTTAGCAAGAATCTGGGCATCTGTGAGCCTTGAATATCTGAGCACAGCACATCGGGATTGGATGGGTTCAATGATCTTCTCACTGTTGTTGGCAGCGAGAGCAAATCTTGTAGTGCTAGAATAGAGCTCCATGGTCCTCCGGAGAGCCTGCTGAGCTCCCTCTGTCATGCTATCAGCCTCGTCTAGGATAACTATCTTGTGCCGTCCTGGTGGCAATGTCACCTATTTAAAACAAGTATTCATATCAGTAAAACAGTTGAATCATTGAGTTCCTGATCATGAGGGTTAGCAGGCAGGAACAAGCATATAAAAAAAGCAAGTACTTACCTTCTGCTGTGCAAACATCTTTATTTTATTCCGTACGACGTCGATACCACGATCATTGGAAGCATTGAGCTCCAACACCGCGTCTCTGAAAGCTGCGCCCAGCAAAGCGCGAGCCAGGCACAGTATGGTGGTGGTCTTGCCCACGCCGGGCGGGCCCGCGATTATGATGTTGGGAGCATTCCCAGTTCGCGCGAACACTGCCAGACGCGACACTGTATCCTCATTGCCTACGATATCATCGAAAGTCACGGGCCGATACTTTTCTATCCAAGGCAGGTGTACCGATGACTTTATGTGTCCTGCTTTTATAGGTTTAGGTTCCGCTTCATCTACTTCCATGATAGTAACATCATCATCACTCATTTTCTTTTCAATTAAAACTCAATGAGGGTACAATACCCTGGACGCCAGCACCAGCAAGCACCTCGGAACAAAATCCGGACTACGGACCAAAGAATAAAGTGATTAGTGAAGTGTGGTGTGCTCTTGCTCTTTACAAAAACTGTCTTGATCGTTTATTTATATTTTTCACGAAAGTACGAAATAGCTAATTTTTTTAAACACTCATAAACACCACAGAACCATACTTTTTTTTTTGGTAACCAAAGATAATTTTTTTTTCTTTTTTTTTACCTAGTGCACATTATTTAAGAAATGTACACTTAAAATATTACAATCTAGCCTTATGATAGACTAATAAGTAACTTAACATTGACCTAGTTTTATATTATAAGGTATTTCTAAGAATGTGTCCATCAATAAGAATAAGTAAATAGAGACAGTAAGAAAGTGTTGACACTTTCTTACTGTCTCTATTTACTTAAGGCGATACGTTATTGTGTTCTTTATAAAGCACTGTTGCACTGTTTTTACTAATAACTACACTACACTAGCTCAAAAGGCTTAGTTCTTTTGAGTCTTCTCACTATGTCCGTGTTGTCGAGGAGCTGGATGGCCTCGACGTTCACATGGTGATGAAGTCTATGTTCGTGAGCTTCTGCATATTTTTTAATCACTTTGTTGACGAACTCTATGTTAAGGTCCGGTGGAGGTCATCATTTCTTACGTACCAGGGTGCATTCACTATTCCCCTGAGCACTTTGTTTTGAAATCTTTGGATTATTTCTACGTTAGTCTGTTTGGTGCAGCCCCAGAGCTGTATACCGTATTTCCAAACTGGCATCAGGACTTGTTTATATAGTAACAATTTTTTTTGTACCGACAGAGCAGAATTTCTTCCAATCAGCCAATACATCCTTTTATAGCGTAGGTCTAACTCATTTTTTTTCTTCTTCACGTGAGCTTTCCAGCAAAGCTTGGCATCCAGCGTCATGCCCGAGTACTTTACTGTATTTTCATAAGGAATGATCCTGTTGTTCATGAGTACTGGGTGGTACTGTTCTTTTTTATTGGTAAAGTTGATATGTACTGATTTCAATTCATTGAGTGTGATTCGCGATATGTTTGTCCAGGCGTAAATTATGTTAACAGCCACTTGGACTTTTTCTACAGCTTCTTCATGGGTGTTTCCGCAAGGTTGTATGGGAGAGTAAGGAGCTGCACGGACGGTTCTACAAAGCCCTTACAGGGCCTGATGTAGACCTACTCGCATCCGTGAACTGGCTTCGTTTCGGTGACCTCTTTGGGGAAACCGAAGGTTTTGTCTGTGCGATTATGGATGAGGTAATAAAGACGAACAACTACCGAAAGTATATCATGAAGGATGGAACCGTTGACATTTGCAGAGCTTGTCATCGTCCCGGTGAATCCCTCAGACATATACTTACTTTCGGGTTGTTCGCACCTCGCTAACACTGAATACTTGCACAGACACAATCAAGTAGCCAAGATCATCCATCAGCAGCTTGCTCTCCAATACGACCTTGTCGGCCCAGAGGTTCCCTACTATAAGTACGCACCGGTGCCAGTTCTCGAAAATGGTCGTGCTACGCTCTACTGGGACCGCTCTATCATCACGGACAGGACTATTCTAGCGAATAAACCTGATATCGTCCTGGTAGACCGGTCGGAACGCCGGGCGATACTTGTTGACATCACCATCCCACACGACGCTAATCTCGTGAAGGCCGAGAAGGACAAGCTTAGCAAGTACCTTGACCTGGCCCACGAGATTACCGCTATGTGGGATGTCGACTCAACAATTATCGTTCCGATAGTCGTTTCAGTGAACGTTCTGATAGCGAAGAGCCTTGACCAATATTTTAAGAGGCTCTCGCTAGGCAGCTGGATCAAGGGTCAGATATAGAAGGCGGCTCTCCTGGACTCGGCACGCATTGTGCGGAGGTTCCTTTCTCTGCAGCCCTAGCCACCGACCGTTTGAGCCCTGCCCCGCGGTCGATGGTCTCCCGTTTTGATACATTTTTTACTATAATGTTTTTGATAGTTATTTATGTACATAAGTAGTATTAAGTTTAATTATAGTAAAACATGTATTTTAGATGAGTTTACAATTAAATAAAGTGTCATAATAATAATAATACATTTGCCCCTGTGTCCACTAAAAACGTAGGCCACTTTTGCAGTCGGTTACGCATAGGCGGTGGGAGGGCAAGATGGTGCCACTGTCGGCACTCTTTCTAGTTTGCCTCCTTATCTTTATTGTTCTTGTTATCCACCCACGCACAAGGCTGGCTGCATTTCTGCGCTCGGCCCCGGAATCGGAAGTGATAAAAACATAGCCAGTCCGAGTTTCTCGATGAGCGTCGTTATTTAGATTTTAGATGCGCGACGCTTGCGCTGGTCTAGACCATGAGCGTTGGCGGTTTTTTTGTCCGCGCTGTACTGACCTTGACCAATCTATGATTTTAATCGCATATTGATTTTGGCTATCTCAGCTATAATTTTATCTACACTGTTACTTGAAGAGGCCAGCGCCACCTCAGCTACGGTGTGCGCTGGTCGAGTCGTTTCCAGGATTTTGTCTGCTATATTTGCTAAATTTTCGAGGTCTGTGATATCAGTGACAGCGAGTACCGCTCGTGCCGCTTGTGGCAAGTGGCCCTGCCACAAAATGCGCAGAGCTTCGTTCGGGATTTCCACGTGCCAAATCCCACATTCGTCTAAGCAACTGGGATGGTTTTTGCTCTCCCAGCTCTATTTCATCGATCAGATTCTGCAACTGCCTGATTTCTGATTCTTCGTAAACAGCCAATAGTCGAGCTTTAAGAGTCTCATATTTGTTTTGGACCGGTGGGTCTACTAACACGTCTGTCACTTGTTGAATCGCCTCTTTTCCTAGCTTTGAAATCATAATATTGAATTTCGCCTCATCACCCATTTTCTGTGGTTCCATTATCGCTTCAGTTTTGAGAAACCGGACTCTTGGTTGATCACTCTAAAAATCAGGAATTCTACACCGCTGCCAGATCAACTGTCTCGTTCACCTCAACCTTAGTTTTCTCCATGGCGGCTGATGATGATGATGATTTGAGTGCGGTTAAACTCATTTTTACTTTAAGTACACAAATCACAACACAAAAAAAAGTTCAAAAGTAAATAGTGTCACTTATGTATCAATATACTTAAAACGTCTCAGGTCACCAATGTAATAGTTAATATTTGTTTGATGTGTATGGATTTATATTATTACTTCAATTGAAAGATGGATTTAAAGCAATCGCAATATTCCAATAAGGTACATGTGGGCTTTTCGGACCGAACCCTAAGAAACGACTGACTGCCCTTCTCGCGGGGGGAACGCGAAGGAGGCAACGTCTTTCAAAATGCTTAGTTGCATTGCGGTTACATTTTGTCCCTACAAGACCTTACCTTTCATCCAGAAAAAACTAATGCGAGCAAACCTACCGGCAAAAGTTTTTATGCCATATAGTAATATAATAAAATCAGGGTCTGATGATGAAGCAAGTAAGATAAATTAGAATTTTTGGGGTATTACCTACAGTTCCCGCAAAATAACTTAGCCGGATTGAATTTAAGCACTTTATACTTCTGCGCATGTAAATTCACGGAAAAAACAGTTAATCAAATAGATTGCTTATAGCTCAGTAGGATTTCTTATATTTTGTAGATTTTTTTCTATTTTAATCTTGCAATTGGTTCGCCCAAACTTAGATCTCGTTTTGCTAGAATGTAGGTAGGTATAGTTTTTGAATTACAACGAAATAAGTAAAAAACAACCACTAGAACTATGTACCTACTTATAGTAAATAATTCTACAACAGATGGTAGGTAGGTACATATTTTCATTGGTTACCTACCTACTAACCTACTTAAATTGTACCTATAATATATTTAGTAACTTACCAAAGTACCTTACACAACTAGTAAAATGTTCAGATTTATGACTGCTCGTCACAAGCCAGTTAATAGTGTTCTGTGTCACAAGCACAGAATAATTCGCGGGACTACGCGCGTCGACACGCATGTCGAGTAGAGTAGAGTAGAGTTAGTAGAGATAGAGTAGTAGAGATAGAGTTACGCGATAAAAAGGGGTGCGAGCTGAATAAAGCTTTACTACGTGGCAGCTAAAGTCGCTATTTATTTTAACGTTTTTGCGGAGTGAAACTTCTGTTTCTTTTTTATTCTGTGGCAGGAGTGAGTATTTCTAGCACGTTGACATCGGGCCTGAGACATTACGCTACATGCCATGCCCGAGGCCACGTCCTGCAGCAGGTACGGCGATTCGTTATTCAGCACTTAAAGCGTTTAGTACCTAGAAAGATTTCCGTTGTATTATTTATTAGGTGAACCATTTGTAATATTAATCACGTAAATCGTTCGCCTCGAACGATGATGATGATGATAAAACAGCAAAAATCATCCACGTTCAAAAACCAGAATCGTAAACGAACACTTTTGCAACCGATTGTATGTAAACGTACAATCGTACGAGATAGTGACACAAACACCCTCCGCGTTTAATAGGTGTGACAGAGACAAGAAGCCTCGTGCCGATCTTTCACGAGTCCAGCCGAATGAACTGATAGTGACGCGCAACTTCGTATTGTATAATCGACTAAAATCGATTAAAATTACGATAATTATTAGTGGCGTTATTTTTATTTTAGCTGAGATTAAGTTTACGATTTTGCAAACAAATAGTATCGAGAGTGAACAATAAAATAAATACTTTATTAATGTTGTCTTATGATTGAGGAAAGAGACATTTAGGTAACAAATAATCGATAGTGGATTTCGATTCAGGATAATAACTCTATGCTTCATGGAACATCGCTAGACTAAAAATGCCCCCGCGCTACCACCTCATACCGCCATTTGGTTCCGTGGTATCGGTATCTTTCCATACATTTTCGTAGTTCATGCACGTTTCCCTAGTGTCGCTGTACTGAAAATGTATGGAAAGATACCGAAACTTATAAAGTTTTCGTAAACTATAAAAACCTGTGGTAAGCCCTCTGAAAATAACGGTTTCTGACAGGACAACTGGAAATTACGGTTTTTTGTCGCATTTCGGACTATTTAGACCTTGGGATCGGATCTTTTTCTGTTTGACAGCTGGCAACACTGCTGAGTACTGGTAGGTAAACAAAAAGAAAGACGTCAAAATCAGAATGAGATTTTAATAAATAGGTACAAACTTTAAAATAGCCAGTTTATTTAGGTTTTGAAAAGGTACATAGGTATGTATAATAAATGAATTTAACAATTATATTATTTTTATACATAAATAGGATTTGGGTTGTCCCTGGTGTGCAAAAACTTGACCTCATCAAAGTGATGGTGAATCATCAACCAAAACCTCTACTAGTACTACTAGAAACGTTTACGATTTGGCTCTGCCTTGTGTTTCAGCTTTGCACTTATTCTACTGCTGACCAAGAAAACACATTGTAAGAAATCGTAGCAACTGGTGTAACCAGACCACCCACTGAAAGAGACCAGACTTAATAGAAAATGTATACTGTGTAGTTTATAAAGCATCTGTGTACATATGATACTGTATAATACATGTAACGTTCATCTTGCAGATTGGTGTAACAATCAATTGAACATTGACTCGATTAGGCGATAAGACTTGGAAATGGAGTGGTTATTCGGTCACCGCATGACTCCAGATGAGATGCTGCGCAAGAACCAGCGCGCGCTGAACAAGGCGATGCGCGACCTCGACCGCGAGCGGCTCAAGATGGAGCAGCAGGAGAAGAAAGTCATCGCCGATATCAAGAAGCTCGCCAAAGAGGGCCAGATGGCAAGTACATTTATGCAGACTGGCTGAAGCTACATTTTTTTATGGTACTCGAAGATAGAGCAAGCACGGCCCACCTCATGTCGCACAGTTTCCCGTGCCAATTCCCCTCTACCTCGAACCCTTGCTGCTCTCAATAGACTCCTTAATCAGAACCCAGTGTGATCTCTTAGCCGATGAGTGGAAGCAGATTATGTTGGTGTGCCTGAGGTTTTGTGAGACTGATGGATGAAAGAGTGCTAAGAGTTTTATTATTATTATTTTTATTTTTTGATGTTATAATTTTTTCTTTTTTTTGTACATAATAATCCTAATAGTAATTTATTTATTTAAATTTTCATACTTAATTCAATTTGCTTAATTTGCCTAATTTGCTTAATTTAATTATTTTTTGTTATTGTTTCTGTTATAATTGTAATAATTTTAATTAATTAGTGTAAATGGTTTTGTGATCGGACTAATTAATAATAAATAAATTTGAAATGTTAGTGGTAACCATTACCTATTGCAAAGCATTGTAGATCACGTTTTTTTGAAACATGCTCTTAGATGTCACACCCTGCATCCATCAACTTGAGGCATGAAGATGATACGTCTCTTGTGCCTCTAATTTCATCGGCACTCACACCCTTCAAACCAAAACACAGCAATGCTACATGGCAGAAATAGGCATGGTGGTAGTAGGCACCGGGACGAGCCCTGCACATAGAACTCTACTACTTCTAAAATCATCATTTGGATTCCTAGATTATCATTAGCCACAAATGATTCATAAACTATAAATACCACAAAATGTTGAATATAAATGAATAAATAATGAACAACACATTTTGAATGTGGCCTCATGGAAGATGCAAGATATTAATTAAAAGATGTAATGATCTAATTATTAAACACCAAAATAATATTAAGTTCGTTACATACCGTAGAACTTGGATATAATTACTTTGTTTATAACAGCTAACTGTTTTTAAGTTATGAAAATGCAAACTTTAAGATTAATTTTGCGATCAACTGCTTGTATAATGATCTATTCTGTCTAAAAATCATCCCATTTAGAAGCAACAAGCACACAACTGGAATAAGCTTCGAAAGACAGTGTTAATGCTCTATCAGTGATTGCTCTGATAAAGATGATAATAATAGTCTTAAATTATCAAGTTGTTTTGCGGTTGGTACGACGAAGTACGAACATCCGATGGCCGGCGGCAACAAACTGATGGTACTATGAACTGCAGGATGCAGTGAAGATAATGGCGAAGGACCTGGTGCGCACGCGGCGCTACGTGCGCAAGTTCATGCTGATGAAGGCCAACATCCAGGCCGTCTCCCTCAAGATCCAGACGCTCAAGTCGCAGAGCACCATGGCGCAGGCCATGCGAGGAGTCACACGTGCCATGGCGGCCATGAACCACCAGCTCAACATGCCGCAGATACAGAAGATCCTGCAGGTAACTTCCTCCTTCCTGACAGATCCAGACGCTCAAGTTGCACAAATCTTTTATATTTAAAACTTTTGTCAGAAAATCTTTGGTATTTGAAACTTTTGTGGATTTCCGAGCATGTCAGTTCCGTAATGACGTAGAAACCTGCGAGTTTGATTCCTACAATGAGTTTCTATGAACTGTCTCAGGTATGGGTGTAAACATAATGTGTATGTATTTATTTAAAAAAAAAAATAATTCAGTTAATGAATTGAATCAGGCGTGACTTTGCGGAAATCCATTACAAGATATTTTAAAGATAAAATATTTAGTACAAATTCCGCCAACTCTCTCTTACGAGTTTCATAAAAACTCAACAGAAATTCGACAATGTTTCGCCTTCCCCATAAGGCATCATAAGGATGATTGTACTAAATATTTTATCTTTTAAATATAATTGAATTAAGTAGTATATCACTATCAGTCTGCTTGTGATTCCCATAATACAAGCTCTGCTTAGTTTGGGACTAAATGAAGTTGTGCCATATTGTTGTGTAAACAGCATTATTAATTTATATTCTTAGTATCGCGGGCGCCGCTTTTCACATTAAAGCAGCGAGTGCAGAGCGGATATCGCTCAGATCTGAATAGGCTTATATTTAGATGGCTGGAGACTGAATGGAATGTATATTGGTTATAATTTGTGACAGGAGTTTGAGAAGCAATCCGAAATAATGGACATGAAGGAGGAGATGATGAGCGACTCCATCGACGAGGCCATGGAGGGCGACGACGACGAGGCGGAGAGGTGAGGCACTCACTCACTCACTCACTCACTCACTCACACACACACACACACACACACACACACACACACACACAGGCACATCGCTCATCAGGACAGATATTGATTGTCATGTAATGTTCGCCAGTTAGGTGTATGTTGAAGGTGGTGAAAGAAAATAAGAGTGCTTGTGAAAATGATAGATGTTTATGTAGTTTCAGTTATGAATGTGTGTTGTGTTGTGTTGTGTTGCAGCGACACGGTGGTGACGCAGATACTGGACGAGCTCGGGCTGCAGCTCACGGACCAGCTCTCCGGCCTGCCCCAAGCCACGGGCTCGCTCTCCATCGCCGGTCAGTGTCAGTGTCAGTGTCAGTGCGGCCGCATGTCGGTGCACGGTGCGAGTGTAGAGCTGAATGTGTTCGGCGGTGATCTGCTCCCTCGTCATAATGGGTGGAGATAATTAAATATTAAAAACAAATGCATTCCTTGGACGATAATGGTCATAATTTCCCATTATGTACAAGTAGCGCCACGAAACTCTAGCGCTGACCGTTATTGTGTAGAGTCAAAAGTAAGATATCTTTAGTTGACGATACATGTCAAACCTCGCTCGCACTATTCAACATTTTTTTTAAGATATAAAATCACTGAATGTAGTTATGCAAAATAGCAAACCTTCTCGGCCTAGAAAATAACAATACAAAGGTTCAGCAAGATTATAATTTTGAACCCAACACATTCTCCTACCAAAAAATTTGCATTGGTATCAGTTTTTTGGTAAGAATACATGTTAGAATCAAAATGATAACCAGAACCTTTGAATCGTTATTTTCTAGGCCGTGAAGGTTTCCTATTTTGCATAACTGCATTCAGTGGTTTTACATCTTCAAAAATATTGAATAGTGCGAGCGAGAGGGAGGTTTGACATTTATCGTCGCCCTAAGGAAGCTAGAGGCGAGAGGGAGCGAGATGCTGTACCTACGTTTATCGTTAAAGTAGGTCGGCTATGCTCGACTAGAGTTAGCAAATAAATGTAGTATTGTTATATTACAGCGAAGAACCCGTCCTCCCCTGTGGCGGTGGCGGGCGGGTCCGGCGCGCCCACGCCGCCCGCCAGCGACGCCGACGCCGAGCTGCAGGCGCGACTCGACAACCTGCGCCGCGAGTGACGCGCCCGCACACCACACCACACGCACCGCATGCTTCTACCGTCTTCCCTCACTCCATCGGATCTCAATACGCCCCCTGAACACACCTACATTATCTTAGCAGCTATGTAAGATTCGCGGCATCGGCATCGCAGCGGACCAGCTGCGTCTGGCGGCGCGCGGCGGCGGCGCCGGCGCCTGCTCGCTCACGGGAGGGAATACGACGCTCGCGTACTGCCTACGGGTCGCGTGAACCGGCTGCAGGATCTTGAATCTCCTCGATCAGAGATCATGTTCGAGTTCACCTCGTCAGTCGGTCGGCTAAACATAATGCCGTACTCGTTGGCTTATTGTACATCGGTGTGATGGATGAGCCTGCAGATACCTGTTGGGGCGACGGCACGCCTACTTAGGGAAAAATTATATAAAAAATATATATCCGCAGTGTCGAATAAAGACGTTAAAAAGTACGATGGCTACAAAATCGATAAGTCGATTGATTTTTTCTGTGAATAATCGTGAATGCTTGGCCTCGTCATCGCGCATCAAATATTTCTAGCTGCAACTGTTGGTTTTTAAGACTTCACTTCACTTAAAAAAAAATTGGGGCTTTGGATTTATTTACGACGCGGTTTAACTTTGCACCTGTGATTCACCATATAGGCACGTTAAAAGGTAAGGTGGCCAGGGTGGCCACAGCTTAAAAAACATGCACATGTTATTTGTTGAAACCTAAATATATTAAATACAGCCGAACATACCGAACATACACGTACCGTGCCACAAGTACAAGTTGGCGGTGGCGTTATTACGAACTCAAACTGGAACTGGAACTGTGTGTTTGACGGGTGCTAGTTTACGGACGAGAACATTGTGATAAATATGAGAACCATTTGGATTTTAAAAAGCCGAAAGTGATTTTTAAAATAATTGCGCGCGAGGAAGGTCCGCTTGTCTGTAAAATAAGTTGGTTTGAGTTTATATAAAAACGACACATCAAAAATTCACCATGTATTGAACAAAAAATATGTGCATTTGAAGCAACAGCAAGCAATCAGCTATGAATCGGTCGCGTTCGATACAGCTGGTATTATTGCCTTGTTCCCACAAGTTGTGGCCAGAGTTCAGGCAGAGTTGGCATTCACATGCAGTTTGTTAAGTTTTACTAACTAATTAAGATTATGTACATAAAAGGTATTGTAAATAAAATATTTTTATACACAAATCTAATCTATTTTTCCTTTATTATTTTTCAAAATATATAGGTACATAAGTGCTCTTACATAATATTTTTACTAAATCTAATAAAGTATGATTACAAAAGTAGGTATAACATTCAGTAAAATATTGTAAATAACAAATAATAACATCAAAATATTTAGGTACCTAACAGCCATTTTTATCCAACATTTCGAAGCCCATTATTAGTTACAATATTCATAGTAAACATTATTTATCGATACTCGATTTCAGTTCCCCAGTGGATATGTGATAAAATGCACTCCTAATTAAACTAGTATCTAAGGTAGACCTACTACCTTATTGCTGTCTTATTTTAAAGAATATAAACGTTGATTATGAGACATCCATCGAGAAGGGTATCTAGTTTCTAGGAAGCGGTTGTGAGTAGGTACTGTAGATAGTAAGTAGGTGTATTCTCTACTCTAGCTAGGGTACGCTACTCCACTCTACGAGTACTGGCTAACAACACATTAACAGTTAGTTTCCACTACCACTTCACGGCCAAGCACACCGCTTCGCATGTTTCCTCCTCCCTCTCCACTTGCAGCTAAGTGCTACCTAGTGTGGAGTGCACAACATGCAGTCTCGGTAACTTAGGGCTCATATACACGAGCGGCTAATTCCCATCGGCGCCGGCGCCGGCGGAGTCAACTATACCGTCAGCGGCAGCCGCTGACCTATAGCAACGCTTGCTTGTTTGCAGCGTGCTGCGGTCGCAATTTTGTCAGAGTCGATGACGTCTGCCGCAGAGCTTGTATGTTGACATGTCGAAGGCTGCCGCCGACGAATGCAGTCGCCTCCGCCGGTGACATCTTGCCGCCCGTGTCGGCGTCTGCAGCCCTCGTGTCCAGTTAATAGCCCCCTCGTAAAATCCGCCGTCGAAATGTTCATATGTAGGCTCTAGGAACGTGAACCTAAACTATTCCTAATTTGGCAACAACTATAAAATATTTGAATTTTTAAAGTAAGTTAAGAACTTTGACAGTATTTACATAATCGAAATATGTGAGAATTAATTGAGAGATCGACAATAATGCGGTTGACCGCATACTTGAGTAAGAGGTATTACTCAAGCACTTGGGGTTAAACAAATGTTAATTGGTCCGTTCAAGGGTGGAAGTCATGTTATGGAATGTGGGGGCAGGGTGGAATAAGGATTGATTACAAAGAGCGGTGCACAAACACCCATGGGTAGTCTACAGTGCCACAAGTGTAAGTTGGCGCTGGCGTTTTTACGAACTAAAACTGGAACTGTTTTTGGCGCGTGGTAGTTTACGGAATGCAAAATTGTGATGAATCTGCGAATCATTTGTGTTTTAAATGCCGAAAGTGATTAAAAGTGGTTCAAGAGAAACCGTTATCAAAGTACATTCATTTTCTGGTTTGAAGCACAGTGGCGCACTGCCTCGCCAAGTTAAACTACTTGTGGTACTGTATTAGTTCTGTACCCATGGTTCGGTTTTTTGAATGTACCTACCTAGTATAGTGATTTTATAAATGGTCATATCTACAAAAAATATTCAACATCCTGCCTCATACTCTGGATACTTCCAGTCTAAAATGCGCGCTCCATTTCCAGCAGACGACAGCCACCTCGCGCGTCTGCGTCTGCCGACACACTTGTATGGTGTGTGCGGTACAACTACTGCCCAGTGGCGTATCAATACAATTTTAAGTTCGTCGTCGTCGTCGGCGCCCCTCGAAACGAAATTAACAATAAACTACATTTGGCACTACTACTTTCCTATGAACGGACCTCGTTGAAATATAATCAACAAAAATTAGCCAATTCACACGAAATAATCCATCAAATACTTATCACAGATCGAATGCATACAACTTATCATAAATCCTACCACGGGAGTCATGCGCCGCACCTGTGCTCGCTACCCGTCACCGATTCTTAAGGTTTTACTTAAAAGATAGCAAAATTATACTTCGCTAGTCTATCATACCAGATCAGCTTATAATCTAAAAGGAAGAGATACAAATAAACGTCATCTACTCCTACGGTGATCCTATCCAAACTCGTGCTTCATTCTAACTGCATAATTCCGAGTTAAATACATAGGCACTAAGACGAAGAACAGATCAACAACCAGTGGTCCGAGAAGCAAGACGGTCGTCGCTCAGCGCGCTCAGGCGGCGGCGGGGGCGGGGGCGGGGGCGGGGGGCGGGCGCAGAGCGCTCACCGCGATACCGAGCTGGCCCAGGTAGTACGTGGACATCACCAGCACCTGGAATAGCGTAACGCAATCATAAAAAAATAATCTCAAAACCGAAAGTGAATCGTGAAGACGTCCGCCCCACCTGGCTGTGCGGCAGCGGCGTGCCGAAGAGCGCGCAGCCGAGCATGGCGTCGGAGAGCAGGAAGAGCAGCGCGCCCGAGCCGGCCGCGCCGCCGCGCGCCGCGCCGCGCCACGCCATGCAGGCGAGCAGCGCGGCGTACGGCGGCAGCAGCAGCGCCGGCGCGCCGCGCGCCGAACCGCTCGCCGCGCTCACGTACAGCGCCGCGCCGGCCGCGCACGCCGCGCCGAGCCGCGCGCGCCGCGGCCGCCACCCGAAGGCGGCCACGTACGCCACGTGCGCCGCCGCGAACGTCGCCATGCCCTCCGCCAGCAGCGCGTCCCACGCCAGCAGCGCGTCGCCCAGCGCCGACAACGCCAGCCCGCAGCACACGAGTCGCGCGTATCGCCCTCTGCACGCACGCATTAATGCTGCTATCTTATCGCCCTCCGATTCTATCTCGGGGGTATCGACCGGAAACGTTGTAAGTACATTTAAATAGACGATTAAGAAAGGGCGTCTTGGAAACAATGAAAAAAAAGAGCGAAACAAAAGAGAGAAGCATCACGGATACTGACAGAAAACATAAAATCCAAAAAAGCGTCTACCATTGTACCTCAAGTTTATGTTCTGCGATGTTAACACAGCTAGGAGTAGCAACGAAGCTTGCGAATTATTCGAAATACTTTTAATAATATTTAGTAAATAATGATAGTAGTTAAGGATCACGATGAGCGGGAGTGGGAGTGGGAGTGGGAGTGTGCGGGGTCGGGTGTAGGTGCAGGATGGACAGCTCACTGGGGCGGAGGCAGGCGGCGCTGGTGCAGCGCGACGGCAGCTAGCAGGCACAGCACGGGCGCGCACTTGGCGGCGACGCCGGCGGCCGACGGCCCCGGCCCCGCCTCCAACAAGAAGTAGACGCACACGCACTTGAAGAACGGCACCAGTTGACCGCCCACTCCCATGCGCTTTACCTTCATACAACAGACATTATCATCAAGTCAGAATAGCTGTATTGTCATTCCCACACATTCACAAACTGTGTCCTCAAATTACATGAAAAAAATTGGTAAGAATTTATACTATTTGTTCCGCAATACGCCATTTCAGATTGAGGCTTTCTAGAGCTAGGCTTAGGGTTAGGCTTAGGCTTAGGCTTCTCTTCCTTCCTCCTCCCCCTTTCTTTTCACCTATCTGTGAAAAAAGTTTCAGCTGCCTAGCTCACTTTAATCTTAATCTGAAACTTTAATCTTTAAGCCAAGTTGAGTCTTAAGGAAAGTTGAACCCAGAGTTAAATTAAAACCAGAAACATTAATGGTTAAACTTTTCTTCCCGTCAATGTTATTCTTTTTCAACTATATGTATTGTAAATATTTCTTAAAAATGAGTAGGTTACAATAAAGGTTATTGTTAATGTTAGTAGGATAGGTTATTGATATCTTTTATTACTTCTGAGGCAAATTAAATAGATTTTTAAACAAACTAACATGTTTTTTTTTTACTGTGAGTACGTAAGCATAGTAAAAGTAAAAAAAAAAAAAAACTCGATTCCTGGGAATACAAAATGGCTGGAATAAATGAAACCCTAATCCTACCCATCATGATATACAGAGCTGAAATGCTGACACACACAGTATGGCTAGCACACCAGTTTAAAGTCACTGAGCGAGCTAAGGAACGAGCTTTGCTTGGAGTTTCTCTGACATAGGTAGACTAGGCAACAAGACTAGAACTAAAGTTGTCAACATTCAAAATGGTAGTGGGCTGGCCATATAACCATTGGGTTAAACGAGTTCTTGAGTGGAGACTGCAGCTCTGCATACGTAGGATGCCCTCCAGCCAAGTGGAGCAACAATGTGCAAAAGGCTGCTAGTAGAAGCTAGATGCGTCAAGCTCAATAAGGCGCATTGGCGCTCATTAGGGGAGGCCTGTGTCCAGCAGTGGACTGATAAAGCAGTAGGCTGATGATGATATTTTTTTAAATATCATATGAAATTGTCACTTAATCATACATTAATAGTAACAGAAAAAAAACACTAAAATTCCACAAGCCCTTCGTTGTTGGCCCTACCCAGAGAGACTCCTCGCACTACGCTTGTTAATGTATGTAGTTGGCTTAACTTAGTACTTACGATGTCTCTTGCAGAAATCATTTCACAGATCGATCTTCGTCGTTCGATTTTAATACAAATTTCGCACTCCACCAAACCGATAGGTTTGTACAGTGAACAAAGGTCGCAGAATTTATTGAGAAAACACGCTTAATTTTTTATAGATCGACGCAATTTCTTGAAAATCATTAATATGAACATTTATAACGCGACTGACACTCATATTTTTAATTTGATTCAGATTTCAAATCTGAGATAAACTGAGATTTGGTAGTAAAAACAAACAAAACCAACCACAACCGCAAAAGGACACCCACAAACTAATTACAAAGTATTGTTTTGTGAACTTTTGTGTTGTCATGTGGTATGTAAACAAACAAACAGAACCACAGACAATATACCACAGGCTACAAAAAAACCCAAAGAGTAGTCTGCAGTCATAGAATAAGTAGTAGCAGAATTTAGCGAACGTGGCCACATGATCCCTAAACAGAGAAAGCAATAGACGACGAGTTATCTTCCATCGCATTCTTTCAATAAAGAGAACTACATATGCGTGCTTCATGTAAATAAGGGAGACTGCATTATATGATTTGCTGTCCCTTAAACATTCCGGATTTGTGTTTTCATTCGTAAGTATCGTACTTTTGACGAGGTATTTATTCAAAAATGGATCGTTAACTAGACTTCCTCAATAAATAACAACATTTAGAGCAGAAATCTGTAAGAAAATAAGCCAAAAAGTGAAATTCAATTTTGTTTTGTTTTGTTTGGTGTTGCCGGCATTTGAAACGAATTTTCCCCACTGCACATTAATTTTTGGCTCAACTTTCATTTATGTGTAGTGAGCTAGGCGGCTGGAACTTTTGTCACAGATAGGTCTTTATCTAGGAAACCTAAATCTAAAATGGCGTAGTGCGGAAACAAATGGTTTTTGAGATATGATTATTTCACTTCACTTCACTTCTTGTTTATGGCTGTTGTGTCTGTCTGTCACAATTCTGCCAATGTCTGTACATGCTAGTGTCATAAACCTTTACGGAGAGAGCAAAATGTACTAAAAATATTATCGGTGTTTTATATGGGAGAATCGTTCAAAAGAAGGAGGATCCAATTTGACTATTCTAAAAGAAAAGGACAACACAACATAAAAGCACAAAATTAAAAGTTACAAAATATTCACAGGTATCATACATATTAGCGGGGTTAACTATATTTACAGCTTAATATTATTAATATGTACAAATTTACATAGAGTATAGATAATAGGAGGGGAAAAGGACTGGGATAATAAGCATTTAACAGAGGAAGGGCGGGGGATTTCAGGAGGAAGGACATCATACAGGGAGAAACGAAGTTTCGGGCAATTGAAAAAAATGTGGTCCACGTTGCTTTCATCCAGACCACATTCACACAACGAGTGATTTCTTATTCTAAGTTTGGCCAAGAATACTGGAGTACATGAATGACCCAAACGAAGTCGGCAAATTGTCGAGGTAGTGGTTTTATTAGCCTTACGGAACTTGAAAAACCAGGGGGTACGTGGGATGTCGGGTTGAATGTCAGCATAGTATTTGCCTTTGATGACTTTTGACGCATTCCATACTTCCATCCAAGATTTCATCATTTGTATTTTCGGGAGGAGGGCCAAGTCATGTGAATAAGACTGAAAATGTTCGAGAGATCCAATCTGAACTGCGGATTTGGCACATGAATCTGCTATTTCATTACCAGTGATCCCTGAATGGCCTGGGATCCACGCCAGGACGATATTTATACCAAGTTGATAACATTCAAATAGGGATTGTTTAATTTTGAGAATTGAAGGAAAGCGAGAAACATGACGAAAGGGGTTAGATAAAATGGATTGAAGGCAGCTTTTGGAGTCTGAAAGGATGATAGAATTATTTAAGTTATGAGATTTTATAAAAAGGATAGCCTCGAGGAGAGCTAGGGCTTCACCAGTAAAAACTGATGAGGAAGAGGGAAATTTAAAACTGAGGCAAATGTTAGTGAATGGAATCCATACTGCAACACCAACTTCACTTTCAGACGATAATTTGGATGCATCTGTAAAGATGACGTGCCATCCATTGAAATTTCAATTTATTTGTTCATTAAAAATAGCCTGAGCATTTGGAGATTCCTTATCTATGCCAAAGTGTAATAATATATTAGGCTGAAAAACTAGGGCGTCATACGGAGTAAGATAGAGAGGGTTTGTGGGATACTGAATCATAGGATTTGGGAGTTGTAAGATTTTTTTATAACTGTGAAGAAGACATGGGATTTTATCGAAATATCGAAATGAATCACGGAGGCGGTTTAATTTAGAAAGAAGGGGATGATTAGAATTTTGTATTAATTTAAAGAGGAATCTATCAGAGAGAAACTGTCTGCGCAAATTTAAAGGTGGTTCGCCACATTCAACCTGCATAGCATTAATGGGGGAGGACTTCATAGCACCAAGTATGATTCGCAGACATTTAGAGTGAATTTTGTCTAGTTTATCTAAAGCACATTTATTACAGAGGGTTAATAAGAATGATCCATAATCAAAGTGACTTCTAATTATGGCATTAAATAAAAGTTTCTGTGTGTATGGGTTATATGATCTGTGTGTATGGGTGATATGAGTTTCTGTGTGTATGGGTGATATGGGATGTTTTTATAGCCTAAATGAATATTTAAATAATTAAATTTGTAACGACACTCTTTTAATATTTGCATGCCTGCATGCAGGCTGAATACATGTACTATCATAGCTATAAGACCTAATTGTGAAATTAATTTTATGTATTCTAGCAAATAAACGTTTGAATCTTGAATCTTGAATCTTGAAGGCGCTGCACACTGAACTTGTATACACCTGAGGGCTCTGTGCTTGCGTCGGTACCCTGAGGGTTGTGCCTAATCAGATACACCTGAGGGCTCTGTCTGAACGTTCTGAAAGTAATTGAGGAACTCTTACTCTCGGTATATGATTCACCCTGAGGGTTTTGCTCATTCGGATGCCCTCGAGAGCTCTGTCCGAACGTATACTGGGAGTAATTGAGGCACTCTTACCTTCAGATTAACGTGTGACAGTAATCGAGGAACTCTTACTTTCTGATGCACCCTGAGGGTTGTGCTCGTTCGGATACTCTCAGCTACAACCAAACGTATACTGAAAGTGATTGAGGCACTCTTACTTTCAGCTAAACGTTTGACTGTGTAACTAATCGAAACAATATGACTTTCAGATGACGATGACGCCGTTGACACTCAGACTCAGTCTAGGGGTGTCGTGAGCGCCATGATGTTCAGGTGGACGTGTATGTTCCCGCATCGCCACCCGGGGAGGCTGTGGACCTGCAGCCACTCCTTCATGCTGATGGAGTTACGGGCAAGGACGCGCCGCCGTCAGGAGAAGCCGGATTAGCATAAAAATCCTTGGCTAGAGGCGTGGCCTAGGTGACGTCACCAGTGGCGTGATCGAGTCGCGCGAGGAGGGGCGCGCTGAGCCTCGAAGCAGCGCCAGTGGCAGTCGGAGCTCACTTCTACGCCAACACCAGAGATAGACGGACGTTATACCTTTGATTTTCAGTTATTTAAATTACCTACTTTGTAAAATAATTGTTAAAAGTCATTTAATAAGAATTCCTTTTAAGTTTGTCTTGCTTTCGTATTTTTTTAAATAAATATCCATCGTAGTTTATAACCTTATATTATTTAAAAATCTAAAAAGAAATGAAACGACTTTCCTTTTTATGTAATGAACTTATGGGGTGGGGAAGGGCAAGGAGGGAGTGAGGACCCTCCCTTTAAAAGGGGGAATCTCTCAGTTTCCGAGAAAAAAATAATTAAGTTTTGAGGTTAACGAGAGAAAAAAAATTAAACAATATACTTCAAAACACTTTACCGGGAGAGGGACCTATGACCTATGATCAGTTTAAAAACAGTTTCAAATCATAAAAATGGATATTTGATTCGGGTATTTGACCTCGTCGGCCCTGAGTGTCGAAGCGACACTCAGGGCCGACGAGGTCAAATACCGAGGGACCTATGTCCTATGATCAGTTTCAAATCATAAAAATGGATATTTGATTCGGGTATTTGACCTCGTCGGCCCTAAGTGCCGCTTCGTCCACTCGTCCTCGCGGGCTAGCTCCACTCAGGATCTTCCACGCGAATTTCTGGTTCCACATTTTTTATATCCAATCTACGCATAGGGACCACAAGACTACATGGCATCGGGGTGATCTGCGTCAGTTCTGTGATATATCTAGAACCTTTGCTACTCAAGTGGGGGTGTCCTAGAACCTACTGCTGCGGGAAGGATTTCCAGGTGGTTGTAAAAAATCTAATAACCGACTGTCTATTCAACGTATTACATTAACAACGAGAAATAGCATTGTCAATGTCGAATTACCAAAAAAATACCACAGAGGCCATAAATAAAAAAAAGAAGATCATATTTTCGCTATTCAGTGATGAAAAAAAAATTGCCCGCAGTGTCATCAAGTTTGACGAAATTAAGTAAAAAATTTGAATTTTCAAATCATATCTCAAAAACTATTTGGTTCCGCCCTACGCCATTTTAGATTTAGGCTTCCTAGATATAGACCTATTTGTGACAAAAGTTCCAGCCGCCTAGCTCACTACAAATAAATGCAAGTTGAGCCAAAAATTAATGTGCAGTGGGCAGGCGCGGATACAGGATTTCGTTTAGGGGGGGGCAATTTTTGTGTTTGGCAATACTTTTTATAATTTTTTATCGGCGAGCGGAGCGAGCCGCGAAATTGTTTTTCTCAGAAAATGTGTAATTTTGCCCAGGTATACTAATCACAAACAAAACACGAAAAGAAAACTGCGATTTTTTACATATTCATAGGAAATCGTTAATGCAAAGGACAGTCTAGAAGTCGGCGAGCGAAGTAAGCCGCGAAATTTTTACACTAAAACCTCTGCATCTTGGTAATTTTTTTATACTATTATAAAAACAAAAACATACTATATATTGATTTTTATAGCTACAAATCTGCATAATTAACAAAAAACGTGAATGATCCTCATGACGGAAACCGGATAACGTTCCATTACTGGTTTTTTGTATGGACACAGTCAGTGCCATAAATAGCATTTTACGCACCCGGTGCGAGCTTCTATAATTGTTAAGCCTGGATACCAGACATAATAGAAAATCTATCTCGCATTTCAGCATATATGAATTTACAGTTGACTTCTCAGTGCCAAGTTGCTTTATTTATTATAGAATAAAATCGGCGAGCGCAGGGATCCCCAAAATTTTTGGTGCACAAAGGAAAAAAGACAAAAAAAACGGGGGAATTTTTTGTAACACCTAGGTGTCTAGGCCTAGGCCCAACAGACATAAAAACGGAAGTCGGCGAGCAGAGCGAGCCACAATTTTTTTAAATCATTCTAACTAGCGCTGTTGTGTTCTTATTCATCATTGTTGCAAACTTTATAGATTGGATGATAAAAAATTTTTTTTGCCTAGTTTTGTACCATTCACAACCAAAAGGTGGTAATAAAATCGGCTAGCAGAGCGAGCCGCGAAATTTTTCTATCAAAGGTGAGCATACAAGATATGAAAAAGAAAACTACGATGTATATCTGAATTTCAACCAACCTATATGTATTAGGTTATAATTATCAACGAAGACTTGGTCCTGATCTGGTCATTTCTGCACCCCACCAGAAAAGACAACTCAATTTATATCTGCACATCAAACTAATAATAAATTAATACTACCATTCATGACCCAAAACTTGGTCCTGGTCTGGTAATTTTTGCGCCCCCCAGAAAAGAAAACTACGATTTATAACTGGATATTAACGAAATAATTAATGAATTCTATAATGCATGGTCTGCGCCCTGTGCCTGAGCACCGGTGGCACCGCCTTATTTTCGGCACTGGACACAGTATAATTAATAACTAATTAGTTAACACATGACAATGTATTGATTGTTCCAAATTAACCTAGGTACATAATAAGTACCTTGTGTATTACTAACAATTTTTTTTTTTAAAGTTCAAAATATCTTGTGTATATTGAGGACCCTCCCCCTAAAAGGGTGAAGTGCGGAAACTCATAGTTTCCGAGAAAAATAATAATTTAGTTTTGAGGTTAAGTATGGAAAAAACGTAAACAATATACACCAATACACACAATCGGGAGAGGGGGGGATGCGGTAGTGTTAGGGAAGGGGAACCTATGACCTATGACTACTCTAAAAACCCGTTTCAAATCATAAAAATGGATATTTGACTCCAGTATGGGCTCTCGCCAGAACTCTCACTCACGCATTTTTTATATACACTCTAGGGGTAGGGACCACAAGACTGGCATCGGGGTGCTCTGTGTCGGTTCTGTGTTAGATTTCGAACCTAATCTACTCAAGTCGGGGTGTCCTAGAACCTACTTTTGCGAGAAGGATCTCCGGGTGGTTAAAAAAAAAAACCTAATAACCTACTGTTTATCTGTGTCAATTTTTACACAACTAAATTCAATCAATCAAACAATCAACAAAAACCGGCGGGAAAACAACAAAAGATGTCATTGTCAGATTACCAAAAAATTGCCGCAAAAACCACGAAAAATGTCATTGTCATTGTCAGATTACCAAATAATTTGCAATCAATAGCAAACAATAACATCAAGTTTGACGAAATTACGTGAAAAATTGGAATTTTCAAAAATTCATATCTCAAAAACTATTCGTTTCCGCACTACGCCATTTCAGATTTAGGCTTCCTAGGTGTAGCCCTACCTGTGACAAAAGTTTCAGCCGCCTAGCTCACTACACATAAAGGAAAGCTGAGCCCATTTTGATAGAGAAATCCATAACATTCATTTGTTATTATTATTGATTTACAATAGATGGAACATAATTTTTCAAGGTAATAATTTAATTTCAAGCAAGTTTTTCACAAAATCTTCCGAAACTGCTGCTAGCTGCCAAAGTTTGTTTCAAACGAAAAAACCGGCACGCGATAAGGAACAGCAAATCATATAGTGCGGTCTCCCTTATTTGCATGAAGCACGCATAAGTAGTTCTCTTTCTTGAAAGAATGAGATGAAGTTATCTCGTCGTCTATTGCTTTCTCTGTCTAGGCTCCTAACGGATTGCTGTTGCTGTGGTCTATACTAAACTTATAAATCTGTGGTCTTTACTTTAAAAAGTTTTGAAGGAGTTTATTTTTGCATCAATTTTGCATGATCAGATAATTTTAAATAACCTCACACAAAGAATGCCGAAAAAGAAGACAGGACAGCGTAAGAAAGCAGAAAAACAAAAGCTTCGGCAGAAAGAAATTCGAGCCGCTAAAGAGCATGTGGACCTCGCCCAGCATCCGTGCAACGTCCCCATGGAGTGCGATAAGTGCCAGAAGTAAGGACGTGAGCTCTTCTGCCATTGTTACAAGGTCGCGGTCAGGCGGCTCATTCATACTCTGCATTGTAACCTCATTTTGAAACGAAGTATATAATGTTGTGTGTTTTGTAACTAGGAAGCAGAAAAGTCGTGCTTTCTGCTACTTCTGCCAGAGCTTACAGCGGCTGCCGACGTGTGCGCACTGCGGGAAGGTGAAGTGCATGCTGAAGACCGGCGACTGCGTGGTGCGGCATCCCGGCCTCTACACCACCGGCCTCGGGATGGTGGTGAGACGACAATATACCTATACTATTATTATTATGACACTTTATTAAACTTTAAAATTCGTTAAAAAACATTTTTTACTATGTAATAATTTAATTAAAAATAGGGGGAGAGTAAGAGAAGTGTAGTGAAGTAGAAGGTGTATTGTGTATTTCTATAATATTTAAAGTTTCCTGTTCATTTTAGGATTGAACAACAAACCTAACTGTTCCTCTTAAGTGGCACACTCGCTAATAAAACAAATAAAAGAAAGACTCGGGCACCCAGCGACGTAGCAAGGAAACAGCTACCTAATAATAAAATTGACTCGGATAAGCCAGTCGATGAACACCAACCTTTAATCACAAGCTAGGGGTGGGGCCTAATGATATTCATATTAATTTTGATCCGACGTAGAACTGTTCTAGTTACTGTGAATGAAACAATTATTTTATCTGAAATTTATTATGTAATATTTTCCAATCTTGATTTTAACACTGTCATTTACTGTATAATCAAATTTTACCAACCTGACTGTTATTATTGCATTTCCTATGAGAAATTAAGTTTCAAATAGATTAAAGTAAACCTTAAACTCGGCATCAAACCATGGGGAACTCCAACTGAATCCGCTGCCAACCGGTGATGAGGTTAAAGTATTCAAAAGTTTAAGTATTTTGATTTAAGATCAATTTGAAGTTAATTAAAAAGAAAAGTGAAAAAAAGTGAAAAAGGAAAATAAAGGGATGCATCAGCTTGTTGACAACATCCCTTGCAAAGAAAATACCAAAACGATCAAAAAACGGTGGGCACCATCGCCACGAAAAACGTTTATTGATGGGGCTTCATCCGTTGTAATCTCCAAACTACGGAAATAACATCCGGGTAAACAAGAAACACCAACAAAATTACAGAATCCTACACAACCAGCCAAAAAATTGCCAGATAGCGGAGATAATTTAATATTCAAAATTCCGACATCCTCTCGTCGTAAAATAGAGAGAAAAGTGAATTTTGCGTAAACAACATGAATGAATGCAAACATTAATCTTCCTTCACTCCAAACTCTATTCAATTTTCATAGATCAAATAAAGATTGAAATCAGTCATCAAACGTCACTGTCAGAATTGACGGAACTTGTATTGACTCAAAGCTGAAATGAAAGAATGAAAAGAAGAAGAAGAAACTAGCTTGTAAGCAAATGTAAACAAACAAATCCAACCCAAATATGCTAAATGTTCGACAAAATACGTTGAAATGTCCAAAAATTATAAGTGTAGTGATCTAAACACCACAACTATAAACCTAATATTATCAACTTTATAAATAAATAACATTCAAAACAATATAGTAAAAAATGTATTCAAACGGGAGACCACTGACTGCGGGGCAAGGCTCAAACGGTCAGTGGCTAGGGCTGCAAAGAGAGGAACCTCCGCACAATTCGTGCAGAGTCCAGGAGAGCCGCCTTCTGTATCTGACCCTTGATCCAGCTGCATAGCGAGAGCCTCATAAGGTATTGGTCAAGGCTCTTCGCTATCAGACCGTTGTCGACATCCCACATAGCGGTAATCTCGTGTGCCAAATCAAGGTACTTGCTAAGCTTGTCCTTCTCGGCCTTCACGAGATTAGCGTCGTGTGGGATGGTGATGTCAACAAGTATCGCCCGGCGTTCCGACCGGTCTACCAGGACAATATCAGGTTTATTCGCAAGAATAGTCCTGTCCGTGATGATAGAGCGGTCCCAGTAGAGCGTAGCACGACCATTTTCGAGAACCGGTACCGGTGCGTACTTATAGTACGGAACCTCTGGACCGACAAGGTCGTATTGGAGAGCAAGCTGCTGATGGATGATCTTTGCTACTTGGTTGTGTCTGTGTAAGTTTTCAGTGTTAGCGAGGTGCGAACAACCCGAAAGTATATGTCTGAGGGATTCACCGGGACGATGACAAGCTCTGGAAATGTCAACGGTTCCATCCTTCATGATATAATTTCGGTAGTTGTTCGTCTTTATTACCTCATCAATAATCGCACAGACAAAACCTTCGGTTTCCCCAAAGAGGTCACCGAAATGTAGCCAGTTCACGGATGCGAGTAGGTCTACATCAGGCCCTGTAAGGGCTTTGTAGAACCGTCCGTGCAGCTCCTTACTCTTCCTTACGACCTTGCGGTCGAGGGCACTCAGCACCGTAGGTTTGTGCCAATTCTCCTTAGCCTTAGCGTGGATGTCGCATTCTGTGTGTCGTAAGAATTTGACGAACCTTACAGTTCAGGGCGTCAAGTTCAGTCTGAGTCCATCTCAATATGCCAAAGGTATAGATGAGCAGAGGCATAACCCAGGCGTTGAAGGCTCGAACCTTGTTACCACCTGACAAAAGACTATTGAGTATTGAGTAGTAGTCAGGCAGCAAAAGAATCGCTCCTTCACCGACTGTATTATGTCTCTGTCAACTATACCTAACGCTTCTGACATACCGAGATATTTGTAGGTTTCGATATTGGAAAGAGATTTGAGGGATATCGTATCGGAAAGCTGTAAGTTTGTAGTATTTACAACTTTCCCCCCGTTGTACTTGCATAACCGCACACTTCTCGACACACCAAACTCCATGCTGATGGCACTGCTGAATATTTGTGTGATATTGAACAGAGCAGCAGCTCTGGTTTTGTCGGCGCGAAAAGTTTGAGGTCATCCATGTACAACAGGTGAGAAACTATATCACCCTCTCTCCGAACTCGAAAGCGCTAGCCCTGAATCCTTTAGCAGAGTATTAAGAGGATTCAGTGCCAGGCAGAACCATAGGGGACTCAGACTGTCGCCCTGGAAAATACCCCGCTCTATGCAAATCAGATCTTGCGGAGTAAAGGGATCCCGTCCGCTACCTGGATGACGAAGAACTGCGATCCACTGTCTCATGCATGTACCCAAGAAGGATCTTAAAGTTGCATCAATTTTATACTACTCTTAGATCCAGCCATATATGAGGCACCGAGTTATAGGCTTTCTTGTAGTCTATCAATGCAGCGGGGAGGTTCCCCTTTCTGCGCCTGATCTGCTGGGTAATGGTCATGTCAATGAGGAGGTGCTCCTTAGTACCGCGGGACCCAACCCTACCTCCATTCTGAGCAGGAGCCAAAATATTATTTGCAACTATGTGCGAATTAATTTTTACGGTCAGAATGGACGTAAGAAGCTTGTAGATGGCAAGTAAGCACGTTATGGGTCTGTAGTTCTTGCTTCCGCGGTACTACCAGATTTATGGAGCAGAAAGGTGACTCCAGTCGTCATAAAACTTGGCAGAGACCCAAGCTCGAGGGCTTCTTGAAATTGTGTGGCTAATACAGAGTGTGAACATCGAAACCACTTCAACCAGAAGTTATGCATCCCATCCGGTCCAGGACTTTTCCAGTTATGGGCCAAACGGATTGCAAATCTGACATTTATGGGGGTAATCTCAACAGCTCCCATGGTTTCGATAGGTTCACACTCTCTACTCACCACATCCATCCAATCTCCCTCCGTGTGCTGGATGGGCACAGACCAGATGCTGCGCCAGAAATAATTTATGGCATCAGCATCCGGTACACGCCCGTCTATCACACATTGGTCAGGTTTCTTCCAGTTTCGGTACACCTTCCTCTGGTCACTTTGGAAGTTTCGATTCTGCCAATATCGGTCCACACGTTCTCGATACCAACGAATGCGGCTCGCCCAAGCAGAGATTTTCTGCTTCAGAAAGTCAATGCGTTCTGTGATACATGCCATATCATCTTGGGGCCGAGTATCAGTCCCGGCGAAGGCCTGTGTCACAAAACGCATCACTCGGGGGCGGGTATTACCCTCACTAAAGCAACTTAGCTTTCCTATGAGGGTCCTGAATTTACCGATCCGCCGTTCGATCCGTACTTGCCAAGCTGGAGTTTTGTTGATAGGTCGTGGTGCTCGTGTGGAGTTTGGGAACTTGACACGAGCAACACGACACGCAGCCACGGCTCCGCAGTAAAGGATCGAAAGGGTATCGGCTATTCCTTCGCTAGTCTCTAGATAAGGGACCAACAAAGGATTCAAGGCCTCCATCAGAGCTAAGTTTCGTCTGTGAGTGGGTAAGTGAGGCAAACGGGGTCTTTCATCGAGAGGTGCGGATCGGTATGATAAAATCGCATCCTCCAAAGTCCTCCTCAACTGCTCATTTACCTGGTTACTCACGCTGGTGGTCTCGTAGTCGACGTCGTCAGCAGCGGGGTCCGGCTGCGTCGTTACCGGTATCGAAGTTGTCGTAACCGGTGGCGTGGCAGCCGGGGCCCGCTGCGAGTGGTCAGCTACTTGAGCACTTTGACTTTCAGCGCGAAGCCGGTCAAGTACCGAGTCATCCAACAATTTTAATCGTTGGATGGCTCGTACTTGATGCGATAGTCGTTGTGCAGTAACAGTGATAGCTGGCTCAAGCATCTGAAATAGAGGCAGCATCCGGGCAATGTACGCGGTGCGGTCGGTTCCTCCCTCTGTTGCCCTAAAATACGCGCGTATGACGTTTTCATTCTTTCACTTCATACGGCGCACTTGGCTGTTGGTGGCGGGGGTCGGACGCGGCTCGTCGATTATTATTATTATGCAGAATACACTAGCAGCTTAAAGCTGATTTGTGTATATAATATCTGTGCACTGTTTTTAAATTTTAATGGAGTCTATTTTTGAATGAGTTTACTGAGGGAGCACTTATCACTATTTCAGGTAGTTTGTTCCACATATTTGTAACACGTTTAGGCAAGAAGTGTATATATCCACTCCTCAGCGTTTTCTGAACTTAATGAAGTTGTTCTACATTATGTCAGCATTGTGTGTTGGTTCCAGGGTGCTATCACAAGCGTTGTGTGTTGGTTCCAGGGTGCTATCACAAGCGTTGTGTGTTGGTTCCAGGGTGCTATCACAAGCGTTGTGTGTTGGTTCCAGGGTGCTATCACAAGCGTTGTGTGTTGGTTCCAGGGTGCTATCACAAGCGTTGTGTGTTGGTTCCAAGGTGCTATCACAAGCGTTGTGTGTTGGTTCCAGGGTGCTATCACAAGCGTTGTGTGTTGGTTCCAAGGTGCTATCACAAGCGTTGTGTGTTGGTTCCAGGGTGCTATCACAAGCGTTGTGTGTTGGTTCCAGGGTGCTATCACAAGCGTTGTGTGTTGGTTCCAAGGTGCTATCACAAGCGTTGTGTGTTGGTTCCAGGGTGCTATCACAAGCGTTGTGTGTTGGTTCCAAGGTGCTATCACAAGCGTTGTGTGTTGGTTCCAGGGTGCTATCACAAGCGTTGTGTGTTGGTTCCAGGGTGCTATCACAAGCGTTGTGTGTTGGTTCCAAGGTGCTATCACAAGCGTTGTGTGTTGGTTCCAGGGTGCTATCACAAGCGTTGTGTGTTGGTTCCAGGGTGCTATCACAAGCGTTGTGTGTTGGTTCCAGGGTGCTATCTGTGACTTCTGCGAGGCGTGGGTGTGCCACGGGCGCAAGTGTCTGAACTCCCACGCCTGCACCTGTCCGCTCATGGATGCCGTGTGTCTGGAGTGTGAGAGAGGTTTGTATTATTTCATCATCTCAAAAGAACCCTCAGTGCCACATGAGCATACTTTTCTATGATCTTTATTTATGTATGTTTGTGCATTTAGTTCTAAATGATATGACAAAGGACGATGCTGTCTGATGTATGACGCTTGATACCAAGACAAAAGTGGGTGTGTCAAAACCAAACCAATAAGTTTTTTGTTGTTTCTTCTGTCTAAATAATTAAAAATGAGGGTTGTTGCCATAGTAACAGTACTGTTACTATGAACAACTACAACCATAGTTGTCATAGTAAAAATGGTTTTTGCAGTCTAATAATTTTCTTTATAATAAATTAATATATTTTTTTTTCTATACTACCTGTACCAATTGCGTCAACCCCAAACGTATCTAATAATAAATAAGTTTTAAAAAAAACTTGTTTATTTATTAAATATATTTATTAATTTATAAATAAATAAGTATTCAAAAAAATAAAGAAAATTATATGTAACTAATGACATATTTATAAATGATTTTATAAATATTATAAATTTAATTATATAAAATATAATAAATTGTATGGGATACGTTTGGTTTTGACGCAATTAGTACGGATTCTTGGCATTCTCCTTTCACGTTTCACTCTCAATAAGAGAATTGCTTCCGAAAGGTTTTTAAATGTGTAACTTGGCGAGTAAAGCTTCGGCATGCAGCTTCACTCAATGAAAAGTTATTATTCAATTTAAACAACTCTGCCATCTCGATTTATTGCACTTTCTGCTCTATCCACCATATACATTGAGGTTGACAAGACGTCATGAAAGATTAACTTAAAATAAGAACAAAGTATTTCCCTGCAAGTGTTTGAATGCCATAATTATATGGACTCAGTTGTGTGGCGAATGGGATGTTATAAATTTGATATGGAAAACTTTTTTAATTTATGAAAAATCTTGAGATTTGTATCGGTAAGTTACTTATGAAAAAGTGTCTGTAGGGAAATAGTGTTGATTGAGACCAAATTGATTTTTTTTTAATTTGTCAAATGTAATGTTCTAGGCTGAATGTACATATTTTCAAAAATCAAAAGTTGCAGGAAGTTTTGTCTTCTAAATAAACTAATAGTTTCCTAAGAATCTTATAACAACAAAAGAAAAGTTAGCTGCCCTCAATGGGGTAAAAAATTGCACACTATGGTACCAATAATTTTGATGATCACACCTCTGCTGTGTTATTACTCAGTACTCCCCTTTATAACAATATTCTATTGTTTTTGATACTAAAGCCATGTACTTATTATTGTGGGAGCTCCGACAGGGGTCACAGAGGGGTCGTGATTTCACTATTTATATAACATTATTATTATATTATACTCAATTGCATTAAGGAAGCTCAATAATTTGGCAAATGAATTCCAGGAGTGTGGGAGCACGGAGGGAGAGTGTTCCGCTGCTGTTTCTGCCAGGGCTTCCTCTGCGAGGACGACCAGTTCGAGCACCAGGCCTCATGCCAAGTGCTGGAGTCTGAGACTTACAAGTGTGAGTACTAATAGTATAAATACCACCTCGATGGTGTTCATTTTAATACCCTTAGAATGGTGACAGTCATATGATTCAGTGTCACTGTATTGTATCTTATGATGGTATACAATAAGTAATGTGTTTGTGTCGGAGCAGGTCAGTCTTGCAACCGCATCGGCCAGTACTCGTGTCTGCGCTGCAAGACGTGCTTCTGTGAGGAACACGTGCGGCGGAGAGGCGTGCGTGTGGAGCGACGACAGGCACCTCCTTGTCCCAAGTGCAGCTACCCCACCGCAGTCACCGCCGACCTCAGCATGTCCAGTGAGTACTCACACGCACACATCACTGTGCCAAGTGCAGCTAGCCCACTGCACTCACCGCCGACCTCAGCATGTCCAGTGAGTACTCACACGCACACATCACTGTGCCAAGTGCAGCTAGCCCACTGCACTCACCGCCGACCTCAGCATGTCCAGTGAGTACTCACACGCACACATCACTGTGCCAAGTGCAGCTAGCCCACTGCACTCACCGCCGACCTCAGCATGTCCAGTGAGTACTCACACGCACACATCACTGTGCCAAGTGCAGCTAGCCCACTGCACTCACCGCCGACCTCAGCATGTCCAGTGAGTACTCACACGCACACATCACTGTGCCAAGTGCAGCTAGCCCACTGCACTCACCGCCGACCTCAGCATGTCCAGTGAGTACTCACACGCACACATCACTGTGCCAAGTGCAGCTAGCCCACTGCACTCACCGCCGACCTCAGCATGTCCAGTGAGTACTCACACGCACACATCACTGTGCCAAGTGCAGCTAGCCCACTGCACTCACCGCCGACCTCAGCATGTCCAGTGAGTACTCACACGCACACATCACTGTGCCAAGTGCAGCTAGCCCACTGCACTCACCGCCGACCTCAGCATGTCCAGTGAGTACTCACACGCACACATCACTGTGCCAAGTGCAGCTAGCCCACTGCACTCCCCGCCGACCTCAGCATGTCCAGTGAGTACTCACACGCACACATCACTGTGCCAAGTGCAGCTAGCCCACTGCACTCACCGCCGACCTCAGCATGTCCAGTGAGTACTCACACGCACACATCACTGTGCCAAGTGCAGCTAGCCCACTGCACTCACCGCCGACCTCAGCATGTCCAGTGAGTACTCACACGCACACATCACTGTGCCAAGTGCAGCTAGCCCACTGCACTCCCCGCCGACCTCAGCATGTCCAGTGAGTACTCACACGCACACATCACTGTGCCAAGTGCAGCTAGCCCACTGCACTCACCGCCGACCTCAGCATGTCCAGTGAGTACTCACACGCACACATCACTGTGCCAAGTGCAGCTAGCCCACTGCACTCCCCGCCGACCTCAGCATGTCCAGTGAGTACTCACACGCACACATCACTGTGCCAAGTGCAGCTAGCCCACTGCACTCCCCGCCGACCTCAGCATGTCCAGTGAGTACTCACACGCACACATCACTGTGCCAAGTGCAGCTAGCCCACTGCACTCCCCGCCGACCTCAGCATGTCCAGTGAGTACTCACACGCACACATCACTGTGCCAAGTGCAGCTAGCCCACTGCACTCCCCGCCGACCTCAGCATGTCCAGTGAGTACTCACACGCACACATCACTGTGCCAAGTGCAGCTAGCCCACTGCACTCCCCGCCGACCTCAGCATGTCCAGTGAGTACTCACACGCACACATCACTGTGCCAAGTGCAGCTAGCCCACTGCACTCCCCGCCGACCTCAGCATGTCCAGTGAGTACTCACACGCACACATCACTGTGCCAAGTGCAGCTAGCCCACTGCACTCACCGCCGACCTCAGCATGTCCAGTGAGTACTCACACGCACACATCACTGTGCCAAGTGCAGCTAGCCCACTGCACTCCCCGCCGACCTCAGCATGTCCAGTGAGTACTCACACGCACACATCACTGTGCCAAGTGCAGCTAGCCCACTGCACTCCCCGCCGACCTCAGCATGTCCAGTGAGTACTCACACGCACACATCACTGTGCCAAGTGCAGCTAGCCCACTGCACTCACCGCCGACCTCAGCATGTCCAGTGAGTACTCACACGCACACATCACTGTCCAGACAGTTTCATCCCAAGCTTTTTTGTCATCTTAATAATCAGATATTTTATAATAAGCTTTATTACATAGAGAGATTAAGTTTAACATTTTTGAATTTATTTACAGATAAATTGATCACATCATTTGGGATTTTGTTAAAAAAGCGTATACTTTGCCCTTTAAATGATCCAGCGTGGGGATTATGGGTATATCCCGCTTCATCAGGGGAGGTTTATGTGCAGCAGTGGAGTGTGTGTGCGCAGTGCGTAGTGCGCAGTGCGTAGTGCGTAGTGTGTAGTGTGCGTGTGTTGCAGCGCGCTCGCACCGCTACGGGCGGCAGGGCGCCGCCGCCGCGGACGACTACGCTGACGGAGACTACGCCGACGGAGACTACGGCTACTCGCACTACGGAGGTATGTCTCCACTGCTGATGGACCACGCGGTACACACTCTGTCTTACACTTAGCGTACTATTATAAGAGAAGGCCACTCGGTCAGTCTTGGCCTTGACTGATAGGTCAGTGAGTCAGTCGTACTGAGACAGACTGAATACCGCGCGCTCTGATGAGCCTTTCATACATCGCTCGCTGTTGAGGCCCACTAACACATCACTAGCGGTTTTAAAATAGGGGTGTAAGGGTTCCAACTTCCATTTGCGGCATAACGCAGCCTGAGGACGGCACAGCTACATCCGCCGACTGCAGCTAGGGCGGTGCGAGAAGCTGCTTGTCTAACAGATGAAAAGCCATTTTGGTTTACGTAATCGTTCATCTTTGCTCGACGTCATCACTAGGTGTATCTCGACGTCACGTTCATGTCCCGCGTATCATCCTATATCTAACAAACTATTCCGTTATGTTTGTTTATGAAAGTTGAGTTACTAATTGTGAGTCGGAATATGTTCATTTAAATAATAATAATGGCTAAAGCACTTAACGCTCAGCAGCTATAATGTATATTAATGTACATCACGCATCTAGTCATACATTTTTCGAAGATGTAAAAGTGTGTGTGTCGCGTGTGCGTGTGCTCTCGTGACGACTTGTACGGCGACATGTAATGAGATGTGTCGTGCTATTGTACAAGTACAACATCGTTACAATGTAGCTGCCGAGTGTGAAGTGCTCAATTGTTTTACAAAATATCTTATTGTTCAGGCGAGGAGGGCGGCGCCTCCTCCTACTCCGAGTCTGGCTCCGACGACGACGACGACGACGACGACGAGGAGGAGGAGGAGGAGGACGCGGAGGAGGAAGGGGAGGAGGCGGAGGGGAAGGGGCAGGCGGGTCGCTCGGGAGTTGAAGCGGGGTCCGCACGACCACAATAGACATGCTCTACGTACATGTTACATTGTTTTATCGTTTAGAAATTGTTTTATTCCACATTATATGATATCATTTTTAACTTACTGGCTTATTTTATTTATTACTCAACTCTTTATTTAAACAATCAAATCGTTCCTCTTTATAATATTAGTGTACCTAGAAGAAGGGTAGATAGTGTAGATATTCAGCGGCTATATAATTACATTAGCTTTCGCACGCGTGAGAGCCGGATAAAAAGTAGCCTATTTTTAACCGACTTCAAAAAAAAGAGGAGGTTCTCAGTTCGGTTGTATTTTTTTTTATTTTTTTTTTGTTTGTTAGCTCATAACTCTGTCATTTATGAACCGATTTGGAAAATTCTTTTTTCGTTGAAGAGAGTATACTTCCCGATTGGTCCCATATAAATTTTAAGAAAAATATCAACCCTAAGGGTGAGAAAATCGGGAATGAACCTTTTTTGGGCTCGATTTTTTTTTTTTTTTTATGTTTCTTACCTCATATCTCCATCATTTATGAACCGATATAGAAATTGGTTCGATATAAATTTGAAGAAAAAATACCAACCCTAAGGGTGAAAAAACTGGGAATGAAAATTTTATGGGCTCATATTTTATTCGTTCTTTTATGTTTGTTACCTCATAACTCCATTTAAATGATGGAAGCTGACTCCGACTCCAAAACTAACAGGTAGGATCTACCTATGTGGTAAACCGATACGTAAGGGATACATTTATAGAAAAAAGGTGGATGAACCAAAAACTAAGCAATTATTTTAACTTTTTAGTTTTACAGTTTTTTCAATAAATGTTTTTGAAGTCGGTTTTTTTTATTTTATAAATGACTGGTCTAGAACTACATTATAATATGTGCAAAATTTCAGCTCAATCAGTGGCGTTAAGATTCTGACTTTTTTTTCCTAAAGTTTTGACCCGGTTTTTTTTAAAGACCTAGAAGAAAGAAGAAGAATTTGAATAAAAACTGGAACCCCATACAAAATTTGCAACCCATGTTAACCCCCTTTGGTGTTGTATTGCAAAAAATGATGAAAGATGTGTTTTTTAAGAGTTTCTATGCAGAATTTCGAGTATGGTCACAGAATACAGAGAGGACAGAAGCTTCACTCCGCGCAATCATTTAAATAAATAGCGACTTTAGCTGCTACGCAATAAAGTGCTATTCAGCTCGCACCGAACTCAGTGCCTAACATTTATATTAACCTACACCTTGCATCCCTTTCTATAGTATAGCTCTATCTCTACTGACGTGGCACGTGTAACGTTAGGGTTGTCTTGAGAATTATTCGGTGACGAATAATAATAACCTGGCCGCCGACGGGCAGCAGCGTCGGCGGTGCGAGAAGCTGTATCCTGCGATCCCCAACCCGCATGCCCAGCGTGGGGATTATGGGCATATCCCCCTTCTTATAGGGGAATAGGCTGTTGTTGTTGAACATTTTACTATCCAGTTACCTAGCCACCTATTTATTTTTAGGAACAATGATAATTCAAATAATATCTACCTAGCTAGTATTAGATCAGAAAACTATTTTACACTGGCTGGCTGCATTAAGAACTCAGAAAATAGGCATACCTACTAGGTAGGTACTTGGGTCCTTAACACTTACTTAAGTGTTTAGGTGTCTTGTGTACGAAAACTGAATAATCACTGTTTAAGGTAGGTAGGTACATCATGCTAAATCTTAAGAGAAATTTTAGTAGGTAGCCTACCTAGATATTTGCAAGAGAAAAAAACAACATTTGGTTTGTAGGTAACCTAGGTATCTAGTTTTAGTTGTTAGTACACCTACCTTTAGGTAACTTACCACATCGATTTGTCTACCTACATCTACCTACCCGACTGTTTTTAAGTAGATAACCTACACTGCCTACTTAAAGTTAAACCAAATAAAAATGTACCTAGCTTGGGTTTCTAATCTTGCTCTCAGTCTACATAATCAAAATCATAATACCTACTTACTACAGCACTATGTAGGTAGATACCTACCAATGGCACAAAAATTGTCTAGGAAAAAATACCTACATAATAATATTACGTTTATTTATGTAGGTAGGTACCGCATTCAAATCGAACTTGTACCTAAGTACCTACCTACTTAAGTAAATACGGGAGACTTTGATATCTAATCAACGCATTATTTGGTAGAAAAACTTTCAGTTCTGTACCTACTTTATTTACATTTTCTTATTATTATTCAGGCAACCAAATGCTGTGCAGTATTTTTTTGCCTTCATTTGGCGAAAAATATAGGTACATTAACAAAAACAAACTAAAATGCCGCGGTTGCTCAAGGACACTTTCGTTCCGGGCAGAACTCGGCAACCGACTAACGAACCACGCTAGGAGGGCCGGCGATGCGTAGGCAGGCCTCTTTCACTCCGCAGAATAGGTATAAAAATATACCTACGCATCGCCGGCCCTCCTAGCATGGTTCGTTACGTCGGTTGCCGAGTTCTGCCCGGAACGAAAGTGTCTTTGAGCAGCCGCGGCATTTTACTTTGTTTTTGTTAATGTACCTATATTTTACGCCAAATGAAGGCAAAAAAATACTGCATAGCATTTGGTTGCCTGAATAATAATAAGAAAATGTAAATACCAATAGTAGGTACAGAACTGAAAGTTTTTCTACCAAATAATGCGTTGTTTAGATATCAAAGTCTCCCGTATTTACTTAAGTAGATAGGTACTTAGGTACAAGTTCTATTTGAATGCGTTACCTACCTACATAAATAAACGTAATATTATAATGTAGGTATTTTTTCATAGACAATTTTTGTGCCATTGGTAGGTATCTACCTACATAGTGCTGTAGTAAGTAGGTATTATGATTTTGATTATGTAGACTGAGAGCAAGATTAGAAACCCAACCTAGGTACATTTTTATTTGATTTAACTATAAGTAGGCAGTGTAGGTTACCTACTTAAAAACAGTCGGGTAGGTAGATGTAGGTAGACAAATCGATGTGGTAAGTTACCTAAAGGTAGGCGTACTAACAACTAAAACTAGATAACTAGGTTACCTACAAACCAAATGTTGTTTTTTTCTCTTGCAAATATCTAGGTAGGTACCTACCTACTAAAATTTTGGCCACGCTGGGCATGCGGGTTGGGGATCGCAGGGTACAGCTTCTCGCACCGCCGACGCTGCTGCCCGTCGGCGGCCAGGTTCTTATTATTCGTCACAGAATAATTCTCAAGACAACCCTAACGTTACACGTGCCACGTCAGTAGAGGTAGAGCTATACGATAGAAAGGGATGCAAGGTGTAGGTTAATATAAATGTTAGGCACTGAGTTCGGTACGAGCTGAATAGCACTTTATTGCGTAGCAGCTAAAGTCGCAATTTATTTAAATGATTGCGCGGAGTGAAGCTTCTGTCCCTTCTGTATTCTGTGGCGTAGGTATATTTTTATACCTATTCTGCGGAGTGAAAGAGGCCTGGTATGGTGAAGATTGTTTTTGTTCCCCATACTAACTTTGCCACCCTCATTTACTCCGTTAGGGGTAGATTCGCGAAAAATGCTGAAATACGTGTTTATTTATTGTTAATAGAGAGTCTCAGTGTAAAATTTCAAGTCAATCGGGGAATATCGTTTTTGTCCTGTATACAAACTTTGTCACTCCATTTGTACTCTTTAGGGGTTGATTTGAGAAAAATGCTGATACAGGTGTTTGTTTATGTTGATTAGAGAGTCTCTGTGCCAAATTTCAAGGTAAGGTGAAGATTTTCGTACCCCATACAAACTTTGCCACCCCCGTTAACCCACCTAAGGGTTGAATTTTGAAAAATCCTGAAAAAATTGTTTGTTTCTTTTCATAAGAGAGTCTCTGTGCCAAATTAAGAAAGATTTTTTTCGTCCCCCATACAAACTTTGCTATCCCCGTTAACCCCCTTAGGGGTTGAATTTATAAAAATCCCTTAATAATCGATGGTTTTGCTATGAAAGGAAGCTACTCTCCAATTTTCAACTTTGTATCTTCAGTGGTTTAGGCTGACTGTGCGTTGATTCCAGAAAAAGGCCTTCTGAATAGATAAATAAATCCAGCTAATGTAAATTGTCTTTGGTGTTTCTAACAATAAATAAATCACAGATATAGAAGAGAACTAGATAAAGCCTTAAAATTGACTATGCTCTGAACGTCAACTCATACGGCTGATCTCTACTTTCTTATGTCCATATATCATTTGCTAGAAAAGGATGCATTTTTTATCTCAATGCGATTTCTGCGACTGCGTACCAGGGCATTTGTATGAACCTGTATAGAAATTTGTTCGAGCGCCCTAGTACGATTAACTTTTTGAAATCGCATTGATATAGGTATGCATCCCTTTCTAACTGATGATATGGGACATAGGAAAGTAGAGATCAGCTGTATTGAATTTTAAGACTATCTAGTTCTCTTCTATATCTGTGAAAAGTAAGTAAGTAAAGAAAGGGGGTACGTCACCGTCGCGGATCATTCCTTATTCCCCACCAGGTCTGGCCCACTAGTGGGGATTATGAAACAGAAGAAAAAAATCGACTCATAATCCCCACCGAGATTCAACTTCAGATAGGTATGGCTTAAACGTAGGTTACGGGTTCGATTCCCGCCGCGAGACAAATGTTTGTATGAGAAAAGCATGATTTACACGTACGTGTTGTAGTGTTAGTCTTAAAATGTTAAAGTGTTGAAATGTTAAAGTTAAGGTGTTGAAGTGTAAAAGTGTTGAAATGTTGAAGTGTTGAAGTTTTGGAATGTTGAAGTGTGAAAGCGTTAGTCTTAAAATGTTAAAATATTGAAGAGTTGAAGTATTGAAGTGTTGAAATTTTAAAGTGTTAAAGTATTAGTCTTAAAACGTTAAAGTGTTGAAGTTTTGAAGTGTTAAAGTGTTAAAATGTTAGTGTTGAAGTGTTGGAATGTTCAAGTGTAAAAGTTTTGAAATATTGTAGTGTTAAAGTGTTATAGGTTTAAATTTTGAAGTGTTTAAGTGTTAATGTGTTATAGTGTTAAAGTTATAGGTGTGAAGGTATTGAAATGTTGAAGTGTTGATTGTCGGTCGTAAGCGGACACACTGATTCTTATCCTAACTAATTTTATTTAATGGAAAAATAAGCTTCTTTGTTTTAATTTCACGCCATAGCTACTCAATCGATCATCATCAAATTTTACATACACGTTTTCAGCGGTACAGAAAAGGGCAAAGGCCATACCAAAAAGTATTGTTCTCGCGAGGGATAGGAAAATAACTTTTAATGCGAGCGAAGCCGCGGGCAAAAGCTTGTATTTTATATAGAAAATATAGAGATCAGGGTCTGATGATGAAGCAAGAAAGAGAAATTTAGATTTTTGGAGGTTTCTTTTAAATAGGTACCTACCTAGTGAAATTACAGAACGGACTATTATGACCTTGGGTTCGGATCTTTTTCTGTTTGACTGCCGGCAACACTGAGCCGAGTGTCGCTAGCCAGACTTGTCGTTGTGCTGTCTTGCAGACGTCTTTGACTATCATAATTTGTACCTAAAGTTAAATAGTGAGCGTGGCCACATGATTCTATCTCATTTCAACTGCAGGGTTGCCAGATAATTAAAATTTCCATAGATTTGGGTAAAATATACTGATAATACGCCCTCCGGCCAGGTGGTAACGATCTGCGAAATGCGGCTGGTAGAAGCTGGATGCGTCGAACTCAGGACAGGGACTCAGGCGCTCATTAGGGGAGGCCTATGTCCAGCAGTGGACTGCTATAGGCTGATGATGATAATGGGTAAAATATTTGCATATTGCACAAGGCATTCAAAGACATCTAAATCTAACAAGAAATTAATGTCATGCAGGTAAAGTATTAATCTATAAATTAATACATTATAATCTATAAATTAATACTTTACCTGCATGACCAAAATTTTTTTCATTTATAATCTACCTTCACTGACAAGTTTTAATGACTTTTGATAGTATGTAAGGGAAGGAAGGATATTTAGCAAATTTGATTGAATATGTTGCGCTTACCTATATAATTTTCAAAATTCCTACATGCAAAAAAGAAAAGAAATATAGGAAATATATTTTCATTTCTCTAAAACTTCAACAATGAAGAAGAAAACCATTTTTTGTTATATATGCCAAAAAAATCTACAAAAAATTACGAGAACAACTGTGTTTTTATTATTTTTTTATCTCTAAAACTAACCAAGATATCAAAGTGCAAAGTTAACATTTTCGGTCCAAACCGCAGACCGAGCGCGATATCGTTGATGACGTCACGGATCCTGCCTCCGCGCGAGTGACTCGGGGATTGGAAGCATTTACCCCAATGTGCCCGTCGCGCGCGTAACTACTTTGTTTATTTTAAATAAGAAACAATAAAAACTACATGCGTTCATAAAATAAATGTTGTATTGTGTCTCAGTGTAAAAATAGGGCCACAAAAACACCCGAAAAGTTGTTTTTTTACGTTCCTAAGGATGCGAAAATCAAAAAAATTGGACAAATGCTATGAGAAGAGCACATCCATTAGGGCCAAAAACAACAGCATATATATTGTTGTGAGGATCATTTCTATGTCAATTGTTTAAATACCATGTGAAATACTAAGTAGTAGGTACTTAACCTTGCCATGTGAAATACTAACTAAGTACCTAGGTAGGTAGGTAGGTAGACTAGGTAGGTACTTGGTTTTTGCTAGTAATATGCTTTTTAGGGTTCTATACCCAAAGGGTAAAAACGGAAACCCTATTACTAAGACTTCGCTGGCCGTCTGTATGTCTGTCTGTCCGTCTATCTGTCACCAAGCTATATCCCTTGAACCGTGATAGTTAGACAGTTGAAATGTTCACCGATGATGTATTTCTGTTGCCACTTTTTTGCCGTTTTTTTGCTCGATATTAATAACAGCAACAGGTAGACGCTTGAAATATGCACAGAATATTTTGTTTACTTCAAAAATAAATAATTGAATTAAATTAAAATGAATTACGGGGGGCTCCCCGATGCATTTATATATTAGTAGGTATGTAGGGTACTCGACTCGCAGTTTATTGAACCATTCCAAGGTTAATGATTTCTTTATTTTTATAAAATATTCTGCCACCATCATATCGTGAACTATGGGAAGGTTGTTAGATTGGCCTTTTTGAAATCCTTCTTCCATTTTAGTTCTAAAACAATAATTTACACGATACACTCACTCAATCAGCATTCTTTTAAATTAATAAAAATAACCAGAGCGCACGAGAGCAAACAACTTAGCAGCGAAATGTACTACGGACGCCCGCCGCCGCCGAGCGATGACGTCACGCGCTACTCGCGATCACTAGCGAGATTTAAAAAACCTACGTAAACTTCCCATGCTTATAACTTCTTTAATATTGCACCGATCGATGCGAAATAAAAACTAGAATAATGTGAACGGTCTAAACTTTGATTCTACGTACGTAAAAGTGTAATATTTTAACCTTGTTATCTTCTTCATTATCAAATTATGCTTTCGATTCTGCAATTATATTTTCTATATTCGCTACTCTTTTATTAAACGCCAACTTTTTTCCCCGAGTTCGCAGTTTTTCGCGTATCTTCTAATAGCTTAGCAGTCCAACGAAATTTTTTTGGCAGTCTTCGTGGTATGTATGATGGTGATTTACCCTAAAATAGTAATCAAAAATTAATTTCGGTATTTAAACATAACAAATGTAATCTGTAGAAAATAAGTACATATAATGCTAGCAATCCTACTAATATAATAAAGGCGAAAGGTATTCAGTTTTGTTTTTTTTCTCCCTCACGCAAAATTTATATACAAAATACAATACAATACAATAAATTTATTGCTTTTACTAGGTGTTCATCGTTCTAGCTGGGAAAAATAACAAGCTATTAATGCTGCTGCTGATGATGATGATGAAACATATGAATTGAGGCATGGAACATATTGGTCTTCTTCTTCTTCTTCTTCTTCGTATGAAATAGTGGCCAACTCTGATGTCGGAATTTTTTTTTCATGCGTGCGAAGCCACGGGCAGATGCTAGTATAAAAACTTAGTGAAAACTTTTTGAAAACCGGAGCTAACATTTCTTTCATTTTTAGTATTTCTTTCCTGTCAGTCAAAGTCCATTGGAAATAAATAAATAATGCGGGACGTAATCACACAACATCATGTAGCCCCAAACAGAACATGCAAACATTTGCCCTGCAATGGGAATTGAACCCGCAACTAGCTAATTAAATTTGCGGGTACTTCGGAGAAAGCAAGCAGTATCTTGGGTTTCATTTACCCGGTTTTGATAAACCATAGCTTAGGCTTTTAAACGATACATTTGATTTAATCATGTTTGATACTTACTTACGGCCGGTTTCTATATTATACCGTTACCGATTACGCCTCGTTTTCCCTTGAAAAACTGTCAAAAATTAACAACGAGGCGTCGAAAATTTGACAGTTTTTCAGGGGAATACGAGGCGTAATCGGTAACGGTATGTTATAGGAACCGGCCATTACTGTGGCAGATTTAAATAATTGGGGGCATATAGGTGTATTGTCAAAAAATGCTGTCAGTTGTGACTGACAAATCCCGAATCCGTCTCAAATCTGAATGATCCGTTGATTTAACGTAGCCTCTGGTTCTCTAGTCTAAAATAAAAAAAAACAGTTTTAAACCAAAACAAAAATGAACGAATTGTATCATTGTAGGTATGATAATAATAATAATAATAACTGTTGAATATCACACAGATATTCAGCAGTGCCATCAGCATGGAGTTCGGTGTCGAGAAGTGTGCGGTCATGCAAGTACAACGGGGGAAAGTTGTAAATACTACAAACTTACAGCTTTCCGATACGATATCCCTCAGATCTCTTTCCGATATCGAAACCTACAAATATCTCGGTATGTCAGAAGCGTTAGGTATAGTAGACAGAGACATAAAACAGTCGGTGAAGGAGCGATTCTTTTGCCGCCTGACTAAAGTACTTAATAGTCTTTTGTCGGGTGGTAACAAGGTTCGTGCCTTCAACGGCTGGGTTATGCCTCTGCTTATATATACCTTTGGCATATTGAGATGGACTCAAACTGAACTTGACGCCCTTGATTGTAAGGTTCGTCAACTTCTTACGACACACAGAATGCGACATCCACGCTCGTCGGTAATGAGGATGTACATCCCGCGGAAATGTGGGGGCCGCGGCTTTTTAAATGCCAAGACCCTCCATAACCGCGAGGTGTGCAAGCTCAGAGAATACTTCCTCCATGCCGACAGTGAGATGCATCGTGATGTCGTAGCAGTTGACAAGAACCTTACCCCGCTCTCACTGGCTAAGGAGAACTGGCACAAACCTACGGTGCTGAGTGCCCTCGACCGCAACGTTGTATGGGAGAGTAAGGAGCTGCACGGACGGTTCTACAAAGCCCTTACAGGGCCTGATGTAGACCTACTCGCATCCGTGAACTGGCTACGTTTCGGTGACCTCTTTGGGGAAACCGAAGGTTTTGTCTGTGCGATTATTGATGAGGTAATAAAGACGAACAACTACCGAAAGTATATCATGAAGGATGGAACCGTTGACATTTGCAGAGCTTGTCATCGTCCCGGTGAATCCCTCAGACATATACTTTCGGGTTGTTCGCACCTCGCTAACACTGAATACTTGCACAGACATAACCAAGTAGCAAAGATCATCCATCAGCAGCTTGCTCTCCAATACGACCTTGTCGGTCCAGAGGTTCCGTACTATAAGTACGCACCGGTACCGGTTCTCGAAAATGGTCGTGCTACGCTCTACTGGGACCGCTCTATCATCACGGACAGGACTATTCTTGCGAATAAACCAGATATCGTCTTGGTAGACCGGTCGGAACGCCGGGCGATACTTGTTGACATCACCATCCCACATGACGCTAATCTCGTGAAGGCCGAGAAGGACAAGCTTAGCAAGTACCTTGACTTGGCACACGAGATTACCGCTATGTGGGATGTCGACTCAACAATTATCGTTCCGATAGTCGTTTCAGTGAACGGTCTGATAGCGAAGAGCCTTGACCAATACCTTAAGAGGCTCTCGCTAGGCAGCTGGATCAAGGGTCAGATACAGAAGGCGGCTCTCCTGGACTCGGCACGCATTGTGCGGAGGTTCCTCTCCCTGCAGCCCTAGCCACCGACCGTTTGAGCCCTGCCCCGCGGTCGATTGTCTCCCGTTTTGATACATTTTTTACTATAATGTTTTTGATAGTTATTTATGTACATAAGTAGTATTAAGTTTAATTATAGTAAAATTTTTATTTTAGATGAGTTTACAATTAAATAAAGTGTCATAATAATAACAAAAGTTTTTTATACTTACTGTGGAAGATTCACATAACTGGAGACATACAGGTGTATTTTAAGTTACCATCCATTGAATTACGTGGCCTTTGGTTTAATATCCTGAAATTAAAACGTCATCTCTGATGGCCTCTGTGGCGCAGTGGGCGAAGGTCCGCCTGAACGCAGAAGGTTGCGGGTTCGATTACCGCCGCGGGACAAATGTTTGCATGTTCTGCAGATATTTGTCTCGGGTCTGGGTGTTTTCTATGTATGATAAGTATGTATGTACAAAAAAAACTGTATATGTGTAGTATATCAATCATGTGGTTCCCATAATACAAGCTCTGCTTAGTTTGGGGCTACATGATGCTGTGTGATTACGTCCAGCATTATTATTTATTTATTACCTTTAAACCGGGCTATGCAAATAATAATGAACCAAAGAAATTATATTATTTAAAGTTCTAATAAAAAATGAATCGACTTTCATTTATATGTAATGAGCTTATGGGGTGGGGAAGGGCAGGGAGGGAGTGAGGACCCTCCCTCTAAAAGGGGGAAACTAACAGTTTCCGAGAAAAAAATGAATTACGTTTTGAGGTTAACGAGAGAAAAAAAATTAAACAATATACGCCAAAACTACACACTATCGGGAGAGGGACCTATGTCCTATGATCAGTTTCAAATCATAAAAATGGATATTTGATTCGGGTATTTGACCTCGTCGGCCCTAAGTGCCGCTTCGTCCACTCGTCCTCGCGGGCTAGCTCCACTCAGGATCTTCCACGCGAACTTCTGGCTCCACATTTTTTATATCCACTCTACGCATAGGGACCACAAGACTACGTGGCATCGGGGTGGTCAGCGTCAGTTCTGTGATATATCTAGAACCTAAGCTACTCAAGTTGGAGTGTCCTACCTACTGCTGCGGGAAGGATTTCCAGGTGGTTTAAAAAAAAAACCTAATAACCAACTGTAAATTCCGGGAAAAAACGAGAATTATCATTGTCAATGTACAATTACCAAAAAATACCATATTTTCATCCACAGAGGAGAAGAGGAGAAAAAGAAGACCATGTTTTCGCTATTTAGCCATGAAAACAAATTTGACCTCAATGTCGTCAATTTTGACGAAATTAAGTAAAAAATTTGAATTTTGAAATAATCATATCTCAAAAACTATTTGTGTCCGCACTACGCCATTTCAGATTTAGGCTTGCTAGATATAGACCTATCTGTGACAAAATTTCCAGCTGCCTAGCTCACTACACATAAATGAAAGTAGAGCCAAAAATTAAAGTGCAGTGGGAAAAATTCATGTTAAATGCAGGGAACACCAAACAAATTCGAATTTAACTTTTTGGCATAATGTCTTACAGATTTCTGCTCTAAATGTTGTTATTTATTGTGGAAGTCTAGTTAACAATCCATTTTTTAATAAATACCTCGTCAAAAGTACGATACTTACGAATGAAAAGACAAATCCGGAATGTTTTGATCACTGCCACTTTTGCACCAAAATACACTAGGTACACTGATCCATTTTTATAGAGAAATCCATAAGATTAATTTGTTATTATTGATTTACAATACAGTACACAGTAGTGGTGTAGAGGGTTCCAACCCCTATCTTCGGAACCCAAGCCAACCCCACCTGCACGTGGTGCACCACGTTACCCTTACCACCACGTTACCCTGCTAAACAACGAACGGGGCTCTGGCGGCCGGCTGATTTCGGCATAGCACAGCCTACATCGGCACAGCTAAATGCCCTGGCCACTGATGGGCAGCAGCGTCGGTGGTGCGAGAAGCTGTGCCCTGTGATCCCCAACCCGCATGCCCAGCGTGGGGATTATGAGTATATCCCCCTTTATTAGGGGAGGCCTATGTCCAGCAGTGGACTGATATAGGCTGATGTGTGGTGTGTGTGTGATTTACAATAGATGAAACATAATTTTTCCAAGTAATAATTTAGTTTCAAGCAAGTTTTTCACAAAATCTTAGAAAACTGCTGCTAGCTGTCAAAGTTTGTTTAGCGCAATTACTTTAGTACTAGACTTATAAATCTGTGAGCGCAATGTTGCGTTAAACAACGAAAAAACCGGCATGCGTTATGGGACAGAAAGTCTTAAAGTGCGGTCTCCCTTATTTAGCACGCATATGTAGTTCTCTTTCTTGAAAGAATGCGATGGAAAATAACTATAAGCACAGAATATGGAGAGGACAGAAACTTCACTCCGCGCAATCATTTAAATAAATAGCGACTTTAGTTGCTACGCAATAAAGTGCTATTCAGCTCGCACCGAACTCAGTGCTTAACATTTATATTAACCTACACCTTGCATCCCTTTCTATTGTATAGCTCTATCTCTAGGGTTGTCTTGAGAATTATTCTGTGACGAATAATAATAACCTGACCGCCGACGGGCAGCAGCGTCGACGGTGCGAGAAGCTATATCCTGCGATCCCCAACCCGCATACCCAGCGTGGGGATTATGGGCATATCCCCCTTCTTATAGGGGAGGCCTATGTCCAACAGTGGACTGAATAGGCTGTTGTTGTTGAACATTTTACTATCCAGTTACCTAGCCACCTATTTCATTTTAGAAACAATGCTAGTTCAAATAATATCTACCTACCTAGTATTAGATCAGAAAACTATTTTACACTGGCTGGCTGCATTAAGAACTCAGAAAATAGGCATACCTACTAGGTAGGTACTTGGGTCCTTAACACTTACTTAAGTGTTTATGTGTCTTGTGTACGAAAACTGAATAATCACTGTTTAAGGTAGGTAGGTACATCATGCTAAATCATAAGAGAAATTTTAGTAGGTAGGTACCTACCTAGATATTTGCTAGAGAAAAAAACAACATTTGGTTTGTAGGTAACCTAGGTATCTAGTTTTAGTTGTTAGTACACCTACCTTTAGGTAACTTACTTACCACATCGATTTGTCTACCGACACCTACCTACCCGACTGTTTTTAAGTAGATAACCTACACTGCCTACTTAAAGTTAAACCAAATAAAAATGTACCTAGCTTGGGTTTCTAATCTTGCTCTCAGTCTACATAATCAAAATCATAATACCTACTTACTACAGCACTATGTAGGTAGATACCTACCAATGGCACAAAAATTGTCTAGGAAAAAATACCTACATAATAATATTACGTTTATTTATGTAGGTAGGTACCGCATTCAAATCGAACTTGTACCTAAGTACCTACCTACTTAAGTAAATACGGGAGACTTTGATATCTAATCAACGCATTATTTGGTAGAAAAACTTTCAGTTCTGTACTATTGGTATTATTTACATTTTCTTATTATTATTCAGGCAAACAAATGCTGTGCAGTATTTTTTTTCCTTCATTTGGCGAAAAATATAGGTACATTAACAAAAACAAACTAAAATGCCGCGGCTGCTCAAGGACACTTTCGTTCCGGGCAGAACGCGGCAACCGACTAACGAACCACGCTCGCAAGGCCGGCGATGCGTAGGTATATTTTTACCTATTCTGCGGAGTGAAAGAGGCCTGCTATAAGCAAAGTCTATTGCTTTCTCTGTCTAGGTTGACTATGAGACGTCTATGTCGCAGTGTGCGCGGCTTCATACTATTTGTAATGCGGCAGTCTGTCAACTAACTCCTAAAATGGTTGGAATTGGATTGTACGTGATTATATAAATATTTTATGTTCTATTACTTTTTTTCGTAAAGTTCATAGTTTAGGAGTTAGGGCACTTGCAAATATAAATGAAAATTATTTATTCTCGAATCAGAAAGGCCTTAAGAGCAAAAATGGTAAAGTTGTAATTGGATTCTACGTATTGATATAAGTATTTTAAGTTCGATTACTTTTTTTCGTAAAGTTCATAGTTTAGGAGTTAGGGCACTTTGAAATATGTATGAAAATTTATTTGAGCTCTTTACAGCGTTACTTCATTCGTCGATCCAATCTGGGTGGTATACGCTCCGTGGATGAGGTTGGCATGAGGTTCCCCTCCCTAACTGTCCTACAAAAAATCGGTGGAAAAATCGGTCGTGGGCGTTGAGCCTAAGACAGACTTGACTATGGTCTGCGCTCAGCCTAAGTCCCGTCTTTTGATCTCATTAAGTAAACAGTGCTGCCAACTTAACATCTTTGTTGCTAGTAATAGCGACTTTTCCTCAGAACTCAGCGACAAAAAAAAAGACGTGTGGCACTCGGGGACTGCCGCGGTAAAGCTATTGCATAGCATTTTGTATCAACTTATGCAATTATAATTATTTATTTATTTTATTTATGCAGTATTTCTTTTTCTTTGATATTAATTCAAGTTACACATTTTGAGCGTGGTGATCGTCTCGATTCGTGCGAGCTTCGTAGAGTCGTACAATACGTCTAGTTGCACGCACACAAACACCGTGTCGAAGACTGCCGAAAAGAAACGACGTTAGACAATGCACGGCCTTCAAGCCAAACCTCCGTGCCCGTCGGAGTTGAGGTTTATTTTCGTTACGGAATTTCTGGATTCGGTCCCCGCGCTCAAGGCCCTCGATAGAAGCTATGCAATAGCTTAAAAGCTTGTTGCGAGATTTACTTGTTGATAAACAAGAATCAAAATAATTATCTTATTTGATCTTGATTAATATAAATCTATGAAAAAATAAAAAGACGTGTGGCACTCGGGGACTGCCGCGGTAAAGCTATTGCATAGCATTTTGTATCAACTTATGCAATTATAATTATTTATTTATTTTATTTATGCAGTATTTCTTTTTCTTTGATATTAATTCCAGTTACACTTTTTGAGCGTGGTGACCGATAAGATAACATTTTTTTTCTTTTATTAAATAAAAATACGTCTAGTTGCACGCACACAAACACTGTGTCGAAGACTGCCGAAAAGAAACGACGATAGACAATGCACGGCCTTCAAGTCACACCTCCGTGCCCGTCGGAGTGGGGAGCGTGAGGTTTTTTTTCGTTACGGAATTTCTGGATTCGGTCCCCGCGCTCAAGGCCCTCGATAGAAGCTTAATGTTATATTATATTTTGTTTTATGTGTTTAATTTAAATAAACATAATTTATTATTTTTAGAGCTTGTTAAATAAAAGCTTGTTTATTTTTTTAAAGTGTTTTTTATTAATCATTTTAAACGATACAACATTTTCACTGGCTCATTTAACTAACTATATTTATTTATATTTTATCTAATTTGATAAGCCATTTTTAATCCCTGCCTTTGGGTGGCTTAAAAACATAAACTCGAAATCCTGAATCCACCCGTAGAATCAGTTTTAGCGACTTTTAATTGTGATTCTATTCTAGCGTAGCGAGACTCCGATTTATTGGAGTTGGCAGCACTGTAAGTAAGTAGGTTTGGTTTGACGAAAAGGGTGTGTTGTGTTGTGGATCTGGATTTATTTGTACTTTCAATGGGAGCGTTTTTTAATAATTAATTGTACGTTCTAAGGATCTTTCGATGTATCGAGTGTTTCTATCTTATTCGTGTTTAAAGAGTTCTGTGATCTGATCTGAGGTGGTTCGTTTAAAGTCCAAGTGGTGGGTATCGTGTATCGTGTCGTCCGTGCGATGGAGCTGGGCGGACGGTGAAAGTGCGCTGGAAGGGTTCGGGCGCTCGCTCGTCGCGGGCCAGGATGGGCGTGGGCCTGCAGCCGCTGGAGTTCACGGAGTGCCTGGCGGACAGCCCGCACTTCCGCGACAACCTGCTGCGGCACGAGAAGGAGCTCGAGCGCACGAGCCAGCAGATCAAGCGCCTCATCAAGGAGGTGAAGGATGTCGTGCAGGCCGCCAAGCGTGAGTACCGAGCGCCGCTCTCTCCCGCGCGTCTGTGTGCGTGCGACCCACTCTATTACTGCTATTACTCATGCATTACACTGTATGACACTATACACCGATCGCAAGTATTGATGTTACACATGGCGCCATACCTATGACTGAATGAATAGTTCCAATCTAGTTCTATTTACCTGCAAACCCATCGAGAAATTAAAGCTATATGTTCAGCTCGATCCAATCACTAGTTGTTGCGTGAAGGAGGAACTAACTAAAAATAAGGTTTTTGTTGTTAATCATGCCTACCACCATCTTACAACTACTTACTTTGGCTGATAGAAACCACCATTTGTTACATTTATTGTGAGATAAACTATAAATAAATAAAAATAATAAATTTTACCCTTTTAACACATCTTTTTTACAAACTTTCCCTTTTATCTTCTTGTTTCACAAAAATAACTGGTCAACCATGGTCATAAATTTCCCTAAGCAGCTTTGAATGGCATCAAGGGAGTGAAGATGCACCTCCAACCTCCAGGTACATATCGTAAGGGCTGTAGCAGCGTTCCAATCTGATAAGTTACCTAAAGATATGATTACTGGTAGACTCAGATGCCATTGTGTATTTCCTTCATGTGATTTGTCCAATTAAATTAAAATTAAATCAGACAACATTAAAAGCCCACATTTTTTGTAATATATATATGTATAATTATTTTATGTTAACACAAAATATTAAAACTAAATACATTGGTGATAGTGATAGGTAAGCACACTCTAAGTAAAATCAAAACTACTAAACCATCTGGCAGACTGATCAAAATAATGTGATTTTCACATCACAAGATGATTTTCCTTATTATCATGTTGCCAACTATGTATAGCGCTTATTCTTGACATTCTCATGTCAGACATGGAATTATAGAGGTCACAATATTGGCAAGAAACCTACCTAAAACTTGTAGAAATTCACTGCAAAAAGGCATGGAATCCCTTTTGATTTGAGTGGATCCCTAAAAAAACGCCAACACGGATTCCAAATCCTGACAATAATGTGTATCACAATGAATTTTTTTAAAAGATACTTCCATACTGGTAAAATACCTTTAAGACACATGTATTTTAGAAATTTTTCTAATGTAATTTCATGTAACCAACCTTTATATGTTGTTACAAATGTGATGCTTAAGTATTACTATATACTAAAATAATATAACTCTTACTTTGACAATAAACAATTTAAAATAAACAAACCCTTACTAACTTTCGACCGATATCAGTATTGCTAATATTTAGTAAAAATTTGGAAAAATCATTCAGTCAGCTGCAAAGCTATTATAGTTCTAACAACTTACTTGATTTCAATCAATTCAATTTTCATGGGCCAGATCAACAACAGATGTAACTATTGATTTAATATCGCATATCGGCATCCTAATGCCTGGGAGGACTCGCAAGATGTTTTTTCTTTTGCATCTGTTGTGATTTCTCTAAAGCCTTTGACGGCATAAAGCATGAAACATCGACCAGGAAACTAGATCACTAATGGTGCAAGGGGTATGACTTATTTTTTTTAATAATTATAAATGTGAAGTAACTCTGTCTGTCTGTCTGCGTTTTCAACACTGAACCGATTTTGATGAATTTTGGTATATTGATAGATGGGACCTTGGAGAAGGACCAAGGCTACTTTTATTGTCGAGAAAGGTGAAACTAAAACATGAAGAGGTTGAAATGGGGTATAAAAGTTAGTATAGGGGAACCAATCATTTATCAAGTCAGGGATATAAAATACACCCTGTATAGGTTATAGTTGTGGTGATCGCATGTGAGTTTAGTGACACGTTATGCACGTTATGCACGTTCAGAAGTGCAGCAGTAATAGAGTGTGGCGGCGCAGGTCTGGGCGCGGCGCAGCTGGCGCTGGCCGGCAGCATGGAGCAGTTCGAGTTCGCCTGCATCGGCGCCTCCATGACGGAGGACGAGCGCGTCATCTCGCGCTCGTTGCATCACTTCGCGCATCTCATCCGCACCATCGAAGACGAGCGCGACCGCATGGTGCGTATGCCTACCTTACCTACCTACCTCACCTGTCTGCACTTCGCTCCTCGCACCCCACTCCCCACTCCCCACTCCCCACTCTGCTTAGCTGAACTTGTCATCGATGAACATGAATCTCAAAACGATTTATCTACCTACTACGTGGCTGTATAATTTAATTTTGCATTGTTAGTCTAAAGCACAGCTGCTGCACAGACCTCAGTGTGTAGGTTGGCAACGGAATGAATAAAAGAGTAAAATAATCATTCGTGGGCGGATATAGCCATCTACTAGGTTTTAATTGAATTCCCATTTAGATAGGTATTAGTCAGACCATTCCAAATGTACATTTTTTAATCAATAAACCTGGTAAGCGAGGACATCATAGACCAAATGGTTTTACCCGCCTTTATTTACCGATCCGCAGAACCTATTTAACTGCTTAAATAAGTAATTTACCTATGAGTAGTACCTACCTATTTGAGTTTGTCATAATTACACAGCAGATTAGATAAGTAAGTATTATTTCTCACAGAAGATATAAATCGTTTAAAAAAAGTATTGAACCTGCGTCATTTCGCTATGCCTCGCCAGCTGCAGCGTCTCCCTCCATTGATGGCGCGAGCCGTGTGATAGGCATGCGGTACACTCGAACCTACAAAATGCGTTAGAAAAGCCATTCGCGAACAGGTTTACCGATGGCAAAACTTTCATATGGTGATAATGAGTCAAGGTCAAGGGAACTTACGCTTTCGACTGGCACCGGTTAGCGCATCAGCCGTCGTCTCAACGCGACCGTAGTGCGGGTCATATCTCCGGCCACGCGTGCTCCACCGCGCCGCCGCCGCGCCGCGCCGCGCCCCGCCTGCATACGACATTGGTGGCAATTCGCTTGTCACTAAACTAACTAAAAATCGGTTAGGAACTAACTAAAACCCTAATTCCTTTTCGGTTGTTGCCAAATTAGCTTAAAGTTATGGTAAATGTTCTTAAAATTTTCTAAAATTCTATCACTTCATTAGAAAGGCTAAGTATTTATAATTTATTTTACTTATTTTTTAATAAATATTTTAGAACTTTTAGCCTTTGAATGTAAAATCATACAATTTAGTCCGCACCTAAAAAGGTGTTGATTAAAATCCCACGAAATGATTATTTTACTTCTAAAATAAGACGCTTTATTGTAGGTACCTACCTAACTCTTGGAACTAAAAAAAAAAATTCAGATCAATCACATTTAGAGATTTATTGATCCAAGTGCTGTTATTTTGTAACTTTCAGTTCACATTACAAACACATTTCAAACACTTGAATTGAAACATTGTGCTCCATTGGAATGCCGGGCGTTTTCGTCACCGCGATCTAGGATTGTACACTTTTGCACTACGCGATCTAGTGCTAGGAAGTGAGGAACGTGGTAAATTTTTAATCAGTTTTCCTCGCACGATCACTTTGAAAGAATGTGTGTATTTTTGGCTGAAACATGTAAATACCTTGAATAAAATACTAGCCAAGATATTTACATGTTTTGCAGTCTTTGGGTACGCAAGATGACACTATAAGAACGATAAAAAAATGTTTTATGTAACAGCAGAATAGCTTTTAAATTTAAAAAAATCGAAATTTACCTAAATTTAAGCATGACTAAACAACCGAATTGCGACCATTATCTATCTTACATTGTCCTTTATTTATCGACACCACTCCGTAGTAAAGGTTTTCTTTTTTGAGGTTTCTTCTTGAGGATATCATTTTTGATCCTGGATTAGATTTTACCTTCCAACTCTTTCCTAACATCTATGTCTATAGATGGCTTACCAATACCTACCAAGTGGCATCGGCACCAGCCACGGCGGTAGGCAAGGTCTAATGGTCCATCAGATTCCGTTCGACAGATTTTTAAAACTTTTTATAACTTATTTATTTTATTTATTCAACAAAATAATTATTTATTTATTTTTATTTTTATTTATTCGGGAAACAAACAGAACAATAAAACTTATATACTAAAAGTATTATTAGGTTGGTCTCAATCCAACAAAATTTCCACTATTAAGTAACACAAACACGTGAAGAAAAGGTGGACAGTTAATTAAACAAACGAATACCTATAAGAATTCAATAAAGATCTACGTAAAATTATATTTAGAAAAAACTGAAATAAATAAAAACTACCTAATCAACGGAAAGTTTCCGTAGTTCTTCGCTGATAAGCAGCTTAAATTTAGGAAGAGAGAGGTCAAATATATCTATTTCGAAAATAATTTATTATTTGTATTCATGGAACGGTTGATGAAAGTATTTGATGCATAATTGGTACGAATTGTAAGAGGCTGAAATAATTGAATCTTTCTTGAATTTATTCGTGGACATCTAAATCTAATTTTATTTAACAAGTAGGGACTATGGCTGAAAATAAAATAAATAAGTTATAAAAAGTTATTTGGAACCTAATTTACAATTCCTTCACATAATTCTTCTTTGCTTCCCAGCAAAAGTTCATGGTACAATCTATTGACATACCAAGTTTTATAGAGATTGGATAAAGTCAAAAGTCAAAGTCAAAATTCATTTATTCAGTAGCAACTGTATAGTACACTTTGAAACGTGACGCGACCAAACAGAGAAGAATTGGCAAGAAACTCTGCTTGGCTTATATTTTTTTAACGTCATTGTTCTTAATAACTATTACATTGTTTTTGATGGAGTTGGAGGCAGTTTCATCCTAAGCTTTTTTGTCATCTAAATAATCAGATATTTTATAATAAGCTTTATCACAGAGATTACGTTTAACAACATTTTTGAATTTATTTACAGATAGATTAATTATGTCATTTGTGATTTTGTTAAAAAATCGTACACACATCCCTTTGACTAACTTTATGGAGCCTTACAGTAGGAACAGCTAGTTTATCTTTATTTCTAGTGTTAACATTATGATAGTCGCTATTTTTCTTGAACATGTTAATATGTTTTCGGATATACATTAAGTTTTCATATATATTTTGGCACGGCACTGTCATAACATTTATTTCTTTTAACTTAAATCTAAGTGATTCTCTGGGGCCCATATTATAAATTGCACGAACAGCCCTCTTCTGCAACACAAGTATGGTGTTGATATCTGCAGCATTCCCCCACAACAAAATGCCGTACGACAGCTGCAGTTTTCACTTCAAAAGTTTAAAAATATTAACATTGCCCTGTATTTATATATTTGAAGTGGTTCAGTTTGTGAGGAATAACCTTCACCTCTATGGTCGTTTTAATAACGAAACGCTTCCGTCATAAAGTTTGTTGTCCTCTGAATAGAACTGCATACCTGAATAAAAGTGTGTTCTGTATGGCACCTAGAATCTATAATAAACTGCCAAAATATATACTTGAGACCACTTCTCTTAACATCTTTAAATTTAGAGTAAAGAAGCTTCTAAATGAAAAAGTTTACTATAAAATAGATGATTATTTAAATGACAATTTTGAATCCATTATTATATGACATTATTATTTTAAATTTTATTGTATTATGTAGTATTATGTAGCCATTAACTTTAGATTGTTTTAAATAACTATGTTCTTAATTTATATAACCTTATTATTGTATTGTATAGTATGACATCATTTATATTTATAAAATTGCATGCTGTAAGGCGGATTATGGAGGAACTTTTTTGTCTGTAACATACAATTTTTGTACCCATTTTCGCAATAAATGATTCTGATTCTGACATAATGCTATGGAAGTAGCTGAAATAAACTAGTCTAGCCGTTTCTACTTCAGTAAGTTGACGGATTCTTTTGACTGCGTTTGCTGCAGAACTGAGTCTGTTCGACAACCCATCTATGTGAGCGCCCCATTGAAGCTTATTATCTAAAGTTATGCCTAAAAATACAGTAGTGTCCACAAGATTTAGATCTTCATCTTTATAACGGTTCGAAAGTTATACTACTCGTAATAACAAACAAATTCACAACAAGCAAAAATACATAGCAAAAATGTACCAAGTTGCCAATAAGATCTACACTCGCTCGATCAATAAACATATCGATATGAATTCCAGATTTAGGTACACCCGATTTAACTTCCTACATTAGGCATGAGCTGAATTTATCCATTTACCTATTATTCTCAGTTTCCAGTGTTATAAATGTAGATTTGTAGCATTTTGACCCAGAGTTTTTGAAAGATCATCTAAATATTGGGGAGCAAATCAATATTGACCTTCGACTGGTGAGTGGTCACAGTTGATAACGGTATGGAATGAATCCTAAACTGTAGAACATTGCATTGTACTGTTCTGGTTGGTGGGTTAGTTATACAAACGTCGGTCGAATTTAGGTACGGCTTCAGATGAGAATACAAAAGAAACCGAATCCTTTCATCATCATCATCATCAGCCAATAGCAGTCCACTGCTGGACATAGGCCTCCCCTAATGAGCGCCCTTTCCTGAGCTCGACGCATCCAGCATCTACCAGCAGCCTTTCGCAGATCGTCACTCCACCGTAGGGCATACGGGCGTACGGGGTACGGGGTACGGGGTTCCAACGTGCATCTTCGGTACCCAAGCCAAACTCACCTGCACGTGGTGCGAAATCCTTTGAATGAACTAATATTTTTATGAATGGAAAATGTTAAATCTGCAATCCTACAGGCTTTCGCGATTGGTGTGATCGATTCTGAAGCACGAATTCTTCCTGGTCCTGGTATAAGTTGGTACGGCTCTGGGATTGCGATTGTCTAACAAGCGTGTAAGCAATATTGTTTGTTTGTAAACAAGCGAATGGACCTTCAGGGACACTTTCTATTGGCATTGACGAGTCGTCACTTTTACCGTCGGCGGCACGCGGCGCGGCGCGGGCGCGCGGGCTGCATGCCAACGAGCCGCACTTGCCTTCCCTCGCCGATACCGACCTTGAATGTGAATGCGGCCGACTCAAGTGACCACTGACACTGCTTCCTCCAAGATCATGCAGGAGATTGTACAACACACAACACGCACGCTCTCCTAAACATAATAAGTAGATACGTTTATTATGTACATTTGTAATTGGGTGTCAAAGTGAGTAATGAGAACATGCTTAAAAATATTTTTTTCTGACCAAAACCCCAAAACTAAGAGCCAACCTATGATTTTGAGAACAAGAACGTGGATTGTCAATATGTCGCTGACGGCCTCATCTAGTCTTATTTGGGTAGGTTTGGTCATTGGTCCAATGAATCATATTATCATTATTATGATATGAAGTATCAATGTTCGGTCAAACTTCGGTCTCAGTTACAAATGTAATGAGCCGGTAACGGTTGGAGCAGTTGGAGGCCATCGGTCACACACAGTCGCATTGTATGGCGTTGGTTGGTTTGCTCGCGCACTGAGCCGCCCCGCCGCCGCCGCCGCCGTTCGATTCAGTATTGTATTGATTAGAAGATGGATTGGGTGGCGGCGCACGTCCGCCTCGATAGCACGGCCGATGTCCCTCGCTTTACGCATGTAGGTAGGTACTTGTACTTGTACTTGTACGGCGACAGTGACACAATCGCTATTGATACGACACGTCCCAGCGATTAGCCCTCGCCGCTACATCCATACAGATAGCTCCAACCCACCTACACTTACTTCCGCGTCATCATCATCCACCCAACAACGAAATACACCATTATACTATGAAAATAACAATAATTGACAAATATAAACAAGAGGGAAAAATTACTTGGATTGAAACATTGTAAAAATAATGCATGTACCTACGTATAACCTGCTGCCAAAGATAGATAGATAAATTATAGATAAAACATTTATTTCGAAACACATGACGGTGCAGGAAAGCCACGTACCTACCCTAGGCAGTATTATCATAATAAAAGTGCGAATGTCATGTACCGAAAAGGGTTTTGGGTCAACGAAAGAACTTATTATTAAGAACCTACACAGCGCTGATTTTCAGCCAAATACCTAACCTGTTTGTTGACTTCACGAACGACGCCGATTTTGGTTTGTCTGATACTAGCTGACGCCCGCAAATTCGTTTGCATGTATACTCTTTTTTTTTTATGTAACCACATTCGTTCAACAATATTAGAAAAAATATAATATTAAGTTAATAAAATAAGATGATATGTAAATATTAACTACCTCATACTAACTTACATGTGGGCTAGTAAGTAAATTTGTGTCCTTAGTCCCAGAGTACGGTACCTAGATCTACCCACCTACTAACTCCTAGTTGACATGTGTGATCTTCATGCGCCAATAGTTAAAAGGTAAAACGATTCGTTTAATAATTCAATGTATTCAATATTTATTGCAATCATATTACGTTATACATTAAAAAATACTTTATAAAATTCAGTCAGGTGTTACAAATTATATTTACCCAATTGAACAAAAGTATATCAAATGTACCTACTAAAAGGGTACAAAGGAAGGAGAAAGGACCGTGTATAGTGTATAGTATACCACTCATCTGCCTGTGGATAACAGTAAGTATACGACATCATTTGTACATATTATATGTATATATAACGTACAAATTATGTTTAACTAGCCTATATATAAGTTGACATTGTAAAACTGCGAAAATCAAATAAAAAAAAAAAAATAAAAAAAATAGTCCACCAACTTAACGCTGATTTAAAAAAAATTTAATGAACAAAAAAAAAATGCACACCTTCTCATGTGCCCCTATACAATTCATAATTCATAATTGATGTACAACTAGTTTTGTTGGTTTTAGCGATAGCAAATACTACAAAGAGTGCCAGTCCGATAACGATAACCTAGTTGTAAAGTGGCTCCTCGTTAGGTCTTCGCTTACAATAAAGGCTGCTCTTTATGAAAGCTTCACACTCATTCAAGTACCTATTTGAATTGAATGAAACATTTAAAAACGAAACACTTTAATTTCCCACTCACAAGAAGCTTTTTGATGTTATCTGAGTCGAAGCTAATTATATAAAATACTTTTCTACAAAAATAACTTTCACTTATCAATTAATTAAATAAACAGTAGGTCTGTATCCTTCCGTGGAATGAACTCGTTTGGGTGATTACTGATTACGTGTCGACTCATGCTGTTTACGTAACGCAGGACATCGTACATCGACTCGCACATCACACCTGCCTACTATAATGTGATGTGATGTGATGGAGGACTGAAGCTTAGGACGGTCGCACGCAAATTTTTAGGGTTTCGTACCCAAAGCGTATAAACGGGACCCTAGTCTGTCTGCCTGTCACCAGGCTGTATCTCATGAACCGTGATAGCAAGACAGTTGAAACTTCGATGTTCTTAGTAGATCACCTTGGTTAAGCGACACTCCGCCCGGTTATTACTTGGATAGGTGACCGTTTAGTGACATTTAGATTTGAGCGTTTCCGCGCTTCGGAAGGCACGTTAAGATGTTGGTCCTGGCTTTTTAGTCGTGGCCTGGCCATGTCGGAGGCCTTCGGGCGGCCTAAAGAAGAAAGAAATAATTTATTTTTTTATTTCTGTTGCCGCGATAACAACAAATACTGTCTGGGTACGGCTTGCTTCCGATACCCAGAATGATGATAATGATTGTTGCTTGATTAGATAGGACCGGTATGATAATGAGTGAAACGACTGTTCGTCACCGATGTGTGGTTTCAACTGTTTTATTATGGAAAAATTACTACTAACTAGGCACAATTTGCTTATTGTTTGTACGGGATGCGGCCCGAACCAATACTAAAAACAGAATAAAATAAATATTTAAATGAGGATCCGATTTTGTCGTTTTTGCTCGATATTAGTAACGGCAACAGGTAGACGCTTGAAACTGTAATTGGTTTTATATTCACTTTAAAAAGAAATAATCAAATAAATAAATAATCCTGGACGTTATCACACAGCATCATGTAGCCCCAAACTAAGCAGAGCTTGTATTATGGGAACCACATGATTGATATACTACATAGATACATTTTTTTTTAAATACATACATATCATATATAGAAAACACCCAGACCCGAGACAAATATCTGCAGAACATGCAAACATTTGTCCCACAGCGAGAATCGAACCCGCAACCTTCTGCGTCACAAGCGGACCTTCGCCCACTGCGCCACAGAGGTCGTCAATAAAATAAATGGTAATGGTACGGAACCCTTCATGCGTGAGTCCGACTCGCACTTGTCCGGTTTTTTTTTAAATATTATTAGACAACCATGTTCCCTAAACTACCCATACGTTATTGCTGGATAGTAATTTGAATTTAGTTAGTGTTAGGGAGCGAAAGAGAAATCAACTGTATTTTTATTTATTTATAAGCTATATCGTGAGTCCCTAAATTGGGTAGGTAGGTATTGGTGGTATAGTTGGTCTATCTCACGAAGACTGATCGGCCTGGGTTCTAGTAGTGAAGTGTATCGATAAGTGTAGTGAGCGTAAAACGTCAACAACGAAGTAGGTAAGGTAACGTCCGCAAAATAAAGATTTTTTAAACTGAAATCAAAAAAGAGGTTCTATTTAAAAAATAAATGAATTTTATTAAAAGATGAAGAAGGATGCGTTGAGTTGTGAACAGGGCGCAATGTCGCTCATTAAGGGTGGCCTATGTTCAGTTGCGGACTTGTATAGGCTGATCATGGTAAAAAGACAAATATGAAACTAGGTTTCAATAATTAAAAAGAAATGTAGTTATGATATTTTTAAAATAATTTTATTTAAAAATACTAATATTTTATTATAAAAAAGTTTAACAATTTTCAAAGTAGATTTGTGTTTCAAATGCATTTTTTTTTGCTTGCGTTAGCATTTCTTTGTAGTCCAAGAAAATTAGTCAAATTAGGCCCTCTATCTCGAAAATGGTTCAAGATATTAAAAAATGTTTGAAGAAAAGATAGAAACCCATAGGAAACATGATATTTGCAATAAATCGTTTCTTTTTACCTTTGACCTTGGAATATCTGTAGAAGCTAACACCCTAAGTATAAGTAGGTTTTGAGACAAGTTTTAGAGTGCTCTAATAAAGGTTTATACAAGTTTATAGCCGACTATCTCTCATTCCGAGGTGAAACTCCTAATTTTCCTGGACTATTCCTACATCGGTTGCGAAACTATCGATCGACAATTACTTAATTATTATTTTATTTATTCTCTACCTCATTTTTTGGTAGGAGAGTTCAATTTAATTCCGTAAAATTCGTAGTTCCGTTTTTATGCTATGTGTTTTTATATACCCGTATCTTCAGCTGGATGGTGGATAATGTTTCTAAGATAAGAAAAATCACAGTCCGGCTCGGCGTGTAGGTAAAACGATAAAATCAGATACCTGTTTCAAAAAACTATAAAAGTTAGGCAAGTATGCTTCGACCCTAAAACAAAACAAATTATTAATGAAATTATTTCAGGGAAGCATTGTGCAGGTGTTCATAACTGTTATATAATTATATCTATCTCTATATCATAGGTATATCTCACCACAAACAACTTCGCGCTTAGTGGCCTTGCTAACGGTACTCGCTGTCACTGCGGCAATTGTATGCAATGCACTAGTGACTCGGACTGTGTCCCAAGACCCACCCGTAATTGTCAAAAAAAACAAGTTTGTCTTAATCGACGTTATTTGTCGACAGGAACACTTTTCCCAAAGTAACTTACCAAGTTAAATCGTAAGATTTTGTAAAAATTCAAAAATACTTTTCCCTCAGACTAACTTAATAAAAGGCAGACACAGCGCGTCGAAAAATCGAGTCACTGCGATTGGTTATACTTGTGTGCGTGATACTCTCGCAGCCACGCGCGTGTTGCTAGTATCATACAATGAAATACCAATAAAAGTATTATTTTTTTAAAGGTTATTTTTAGTTAGGGCTCTCTAGCAAAATTGCTATCTAATATAAAACACAAAACTATTTTATAAAGAATCACCTTTCACCTGGGTCGAATTTCACAGTTGAAGGGTAATTTTTCGGACAAGTTTTGGAAGTCAGTTTTTGTTTAAAACTAGAAATATCATAAGTGCATGAATATATAATATTGATGTTAGTATTTTATGTTCTGTTTGGTGAGTAGGTAACCTACCTACCTACTACCTATCGGTAGGCGTACTAACTTACCAGTTCGATATGTCTACTTATACCTACTGAACTGCACCGAAAATTGGCTGTTAATGTTATTACCTACCCGACTATTTTAAAGTAGATATCTACGTACCTACACTGCCTACTTAAAGTTATATCAAATAAAAAAGTATCTAATCTTGCTCTCAGTCTGCTAATTAAAATTATAATAAGTACTGCCTAAGCCTAGCTATGTAGAACCTGTACAAGTACCTACTTAAGTAAATACGGAAGACTTTGATATCTAAATAACGCAACATTTGGGAGAAAAACTTTGAGAGAACTAGAGAAACATTAATCAGGAAACTAGATCACTATGGCGTCAGGGGTATGGCTTTAGCCCTTCTCACTTCTTACCTATCTGACAGAATACAGAAAGTAGACGTAAAGGGAAAATGTTCTCGAGGATCTGTAGTAAAGATGGGTGTTCCGCAAGGGTCAATACTTGGACCATTTTTATTGTTAATTTACATCAACGACCTACCTCAACTTGTGAGAGACAACTACGAAATTGTATTGTTTGCGGATGACACGTCACTTTTATTAAATCGACGGCAGACCAGTTTTGACGACGTGAACAATGCAATAGCGAAAGTTGTTAACTGGTTCAATGTAAATAATTTATTACTAGACTAAAAAAAATGTATAAGATTTATATACCAAATGTTAAACAAGTTAAACCTAGCATTAAAATAAAAGATGAAGATCTTGTGGACACTACTGTATTTTTAGGCATAACTTTAGATAATAAGCTTCAATGGGGCGCTCACATAGATGGGTTGTCGAACAGATTCAGTTCTGCAGCATACGTAGTCAAAAGAATCCGTCAACTTACTGAAGTAGAAACGGCTAGACTAGTTTATTTCAGCTACTTCTATAGCATTATGTCGTACAGCATTTTGTTGTGGGGGAATGCTGCAGATATCAACACCATATTTGTGTTGCAGAAGAGGGCTGTTCATGCAATTTATAATATGTGACCCAGAGAATCACTTAGAACTAAGTTTAAAGAAATAAATGTTATGACAGTGCCGTGCCAATATATATATGAAAACTTAATGTATGTCCGAAAACATATTAACATGTTCAAGAAAAATAGCGACTATGATAATGTTAACACTAGAAATAAAGATAAACTAGCTGTTCCTACTGTAAGGCTCCATAAAGTTAGTCAATCTTTTAAAGGGATGTCTGTACGATTTTTTAACAAAATCCCAAATGACGTGATTAATCTATCTGTAAATAAATTCAAAAATGTTGTTAAACGTAATCTCTGTGATAAAGCTTATTATAAAATATCTGATTATTTAGATGACAAAAAAGCTTGGGATGAAACTGCCTCCAACTCCATCAAAAACAATGTAATAGTTATTAAGAACAATGCCGTTAAAAAAATATAAGCCAAGCAGAGTTTCTTGCCAATTCTTCTCTGTTTGGTCACGTTGCGAATTGGTGGTAAATTTAAAAAAAAATGACGTTTCAAAGTGTACTATATAGTTCCTACTGAATAAATTAATTTTGAGTTTGAGTTTTCTATTCTGTACCTACTATAGATAATAACTAATAATAAATAGGTACAGTAGCGCACTGAGCGCGGAAACGTATTACTCACGCATTTAGTATTACTGAACTTGCGGTCACCTAGGTGCTCGACGCGCTGTGTCTGCCCTTTATTAAGTTAGTCTGAGACTTTTCCATACAATTATGAAGCGCCAGGCCCCAGCCACAATATCGAATCCATGTAGTACCTATGCAATTCGAAGGCAAGTGGTAATCGGTGGAAATATCATTCTGCCATCAAATTATGAAAGATCAATTAATAAAGTAGGCATTTCCCTGAAAGTGTTTGAATAACATAAACATGGACTTATACGGTGGACTTACGGGGCTTCATAGAAATTGTATGGAAAATGATTTTTATGTTGCAAAATCTTACGATTTGGTAGAAGTTTCCTGTTGGGCAGTAGAGTCGATTGAGAACAACTTATTTTTTTGACAAATGTTATTTTCTGATCAGGCTGACTGTAATTTTTTTCTAAAATCCGAAAATCGACTGTTTTTATTTCTTCAAAATAAATCTATAGTTTCCTAAGAAAAAACCTAACTACAAAATAAAAAGAAGCTGCCCTAAATGAGGTAAAATTTTGCCCCACCCTGTATAAATACTTGCATAACTATCCTACCTGTTGTAAGTACATAATGTATGTTCACCTTACTCGCGCGACGTGAGCGTGACTCATTTGCTAAGTGGACCTGCCTACCTATCTACATATTCATGTTCATGTATGCACAGGGCACATGTATGCACAGCACAGGACAGTAAACGCGGCTGTGGCGCGACCTGAATGCCATTCAAATGTTTGCGCTACTCATCGTCACTTCACTGAGCCGTACTCCGTAGTACGTACGAACAAGTACTTAGTGTATGTGTTACACTCGGTTCAAGGCAACGCGCAACGCTACGTGCTTGATGGTTTCGGCTTATCGCACGTAACGTAAAACACTCAAAACAAACACTGTGTGTAGTTTAGTTTAGGTCTAATAGGGTATAAATAAGTGTAGTCTAAACTAGCTAGCAAGACGGGGCGGCTAGGAGGCTACTCGGCTGTTCTATGCCGCAGCCGGGGCGCGGTGTTTGGTTTTATGAGTTTATTTTGATTGATTACTAACTAGTAACCACATATCATAATGTACTAATTTATATTATATACCTATCTAATTACATATACTATCGCTTTAGGGTTAAATAAAACATGTTATGATGTTATGTTGTTTCTAAATAAATAAATAATAATAATAGTTTAAAAAAACTAAAAAAACACGCTTGCACGCATGCGTAGTTCGCGCACTAGCTCTGTCTCTCTTACTCGCATGCAAAGGATGCGGAAAGAAATTAATTAATCCTGGCGAATCTAATTAGGATAATCGGATATTTTTATCGGATTATTGCATTGTCATCGACCTTTGACAGGTGTGCAAAGTTTGAATCAAATCTGATCGTTCAAAGTAGGGCAAAATCGAGCTCAAAGGAGTCGGTTACATACATACATACATACATACATACAGGTGAAACTAATAAAAGCGTGTTAAAAATAAAAATAATTTTCTCATGACCAAATTCAGTTCACAATGACACCTACTTTCAAGTTCGTAAGTAGGTTTAGGCTAGTAGCAAGGTAGCATGCAAAAACTTAATTAATTTAAGTAAAGTAGGTAAAGTAGGTAGGACTCATTCAAAAGCTCAAACCATAACTGCTTGTAGGTAGTTATTGATTACGTACCCAAAAATATCTATTAATTTACTACCATCACTTGACTCGCGTGCATGCTTTTGTATTGAATCAGACTTATTGTATGTGCATGTTGTATGCAAGTACGTGTGTGCGTGTGCGTGCTATCAGCCTTGCAGTTGTACCTCTCTTGAATTGAACCTTATTGAACATGCAGCTTTTAACCTGAGTTGACGACTACACGTCAAATTATAACTTGAATGATTACTGTACAGATTAGACTATGCAAATCGCAGTAGGTATGATCCTATCGGAGGGTTAGGTTAGGTATCGTCGTCAGTGCAGCTGGGCGATGAAATTAAATTAAATTTAATGATTTATTTAACCTGTAGTAGGTGCAATAATAGTCTTATAATAATAATGGTAATGATAATTAGCTGTTTTCACATACTTCACCGTATACAGTATACACAGGATGCAAAATTTTAACAATATCTATTCATCTATCTATCTAGGAATTCGGTCACACTGTAACAAGATTCTTCGATGAGCCAGGTTTTTACTCTCTTATAAACATTCTTAGTGGAATATTTTGAATGCTATTAGGAATGTTATTAAATGATGAAAACAAATATGGGTTCCCATTCACCTCTCAACCGCATCATGAATAATTACAGCAATGCCTTCAAAGTTAATAACAGACTCGACATCTTTGGTCTTAGCCTGCCTGAGTTAGTAGATCTACTTCACTTGTGTAGTTTTCATTGCATTTAAATAATTTGTTCATATGTAATAAATATTGTTTCTGTAATATTAATATTATAAAAAAAAAACTTATAGACTCCGTTTTACACTGTTAGTATTTTAATATAGTTAAGCTTTTAGTTACCTATTCAAGAATGTTGCACATACCTGTAAGTGACAGGTGCTTAGAATTTTAAACCTTAATTGCATTTTCATAAGTGTTATATGTATCTGATGTTGGTGTTGTAGTGTACTGATAAGTAATAAAGTGTAGTCGACCCGCTCGGCTGAGTGTGCGCGCGGCACTCGAGACGAGCGGACGTGCTATAGCGATATAATTTTGTGCATTGTCATTCAACCACCCTTAGAGTACATTTCATGTACTCTACAGGTGTGTCTAAAAAAATGTGACGTGTAACGGGGCGTGTGTTTCAGCTGGGCCGTGCGCACGAGCAGATCATCCAGCCGCTGGAGCGCTTCCGCAAGGAGCACATCGGCGCAGTTAAGGTACGCACACTGCACTGCACTCTTCTACACCACAGTCATCCACAGCCTCAGCAAACGACAGACGATTCTACACGTCACACGTCCCAGCACAATCCGACACAACTAGAGGAGGGAACTATGTCCCTCTGTAGCTAGCCTCAGCAAACGACAAACGATTCTACACGTCACACGTCCCAGCACAATCCGACACAACTAGAGGAGGGAACTATGTCCCTCTGTAGCTAGCCTCAGCAAACGACAGACGATTCTACACGTCACACGTCCCAGCACAATCCGACACAACTAGAGGAGGGAACTATGTCCCTCTGTAGCTAGCCTCAGCAAACGACAAACGATTCTACACGTCACACGTCCCAGCACAATCCGACACAACTAGAGGAGGGAACTATGTCCCTCTGTAGCTAGCCTCAGCAAACGACAAACGATTCTACACGTCACACGTCCCAGCACAATCCGACACAACTAGAGGAGGGAACTATGTCCCTCTGTAGCTAGCCTCAGCAAACGACAGACGATTCTACACGTCACACGTCCCAGCACAATCCGACACAACTAGAGGAGGGAACTATGTCCCTCTGTAGCTAGCCTCAGCAAACGACAAACGATTCTACACGTCACACGTCCCAGCACAATCCGACACAACTAGAGGAGGGAACTATGTCCCTCTGTAGCTAGCCTCAGCAAACGACAAACGATTCTACACGTCACACGTCCCAGCACAATCCGACACAACTAGAGGAGGGAACTATGTCCCTCTGTAGCTAGCCTCAGCAAACGACAGACGATTCTACACGTCACACGTCCCAGCACAATCCGACACAACTAGAGGAGGGAACTATGTCCCTCTGTAGCTAGCCTCAGCAAACGACAGACGATTCTACACGTCACACGTCCCAGCACAATCCGACACAACTAGAGGAGGGAACTATGTCCCTCTGTAGCTAGCCTCAGCAAACGACAGACGATTCTACACGTCACACGTCCCAGCACAATCCGACACAACTAGAGGAGGGAACTATGTCCCTCTGTAGCTAGCCTCAGCAAACGACAAACGATTCTACACGTCACACGTCCCAGCACAATCCGACACAACTAGAGGAGGGAACTATGTCCCTCTGTAGCTAGCCTCAGCAAACGACAAACGATTCTACACGTCACACGTCCCAGCACAATCCGACACAACTAGAGGAGGGAACTATGTCCCTCTGTAGCTAGCCTCAGCAAACGACAGACGATTCTACACGTCACACGTCCCAGCACAATCCGACACAACTAGAGGAGGGAACTATGTCCCTCTGTAGCTAGCCTCAGCAAACGACAGACGATTCTACACGTCACACGTCCCAGCACAATCCGACACAACTAGAGGAGGGAACTATGTCCCTCTGTAGCTAGCCTCAGCAAACGACAGACGATTCTACACGTCACACGTCCCAGCACAATCCGACACAACTAGAGGAGGGAACTATGTCCCTCTGTAGCTAGCCTCAGCAAACGACAAACGATTCTACACGTCACACGTCCCAGCACAATCCGACACAACTAGAGGAGGGAACTATGTCCCTCTGTAGCTAGCCTCAGCAAACGACAAACGATTCTACACGTCACACGTCCCAGCACAATCCGACACAACTAGAGGAGGGAACTATGTCCCTCTGTAGCTAGCCTCAGCAAACGACAAACGATTCTACACGTCACACGTCCCAGCACAATCCGACACAACTAGAGGAGGGAACTATGTCCCTCTGTAGCTAGCCTCAGCAAACGACAAACGATTCTACACGTCACACGTCCCAGCACAATCCGACACAACTAGAGGAGGGAACTATGTCCCTCTGTAGCTAGCCTCAGCAAACGACAAACGATTCTACACGTCACACGTCCCAGCACAATCCGACACAACTAGAGGAGGGAACTATGTCCCTCTGTAGCTAGCCTCAGCAAACGACAAACGATTCTACACGTCACACGTCCCAGCACAATCCGACACAACTAGAGGAGGGAACTATGTCCCTCTGTAGCTAGCCTCGGCAAACGACAAACGATTGTACACGTCACACGTCCCAGCACAATCCGACACAACTAGAGGAGGGAACTAGAGTCCGCGTCACCACTCAAGTCCGATAGACGCGGCGCTGTTATACCAGAACTATAGTGAATAAAACAAATATTTGGTTGTTATTTCGTTTTTATTTACAATAATTATGCTCTTCTAGTCTAGATGTGTTATTCCGGACATTTTGGAATCAAAATCGCTTAGCTAAACAATATTTTAGTATCGGGATCGAGTTGTACCCCTTTTGGAGTTGAGTCGTGGCGCGGACTTCACTTCGCTGCTTGCAGTCAACTTCAGAGGTCCATACATACATTGTGACTATTGCATCTATATAAATTATTTCCCCATAAAAAAATAATTACAACGTTTGGCAACCTGCAATATGATAAAACCTTTTCCTTGTTTTTGCATTGTGAACGAATCACACGGAGATATAAACAATTTATAAGTAGGTAAGTACAGTATCGAGCAGTAGTTCTGCCGGCGGAGTTATAAATACCGCGCGACGATCGAAGTCTTACAGCTTCCGTTCAAGTTTTCTTGCAGATACGTAGCGCGGATAGGGGCTGAGGCTGACGTTGCGAATAGACCACGTCAGAATTGTAACAGATACTTAAATTAATTTCAAAGCTTTCTGACCCCATCGATGCTTACGCATCTACTCATAAATAGATAAATAGATAACATTTTACTGATCAGCGAATTCATACAGGAAAGAGTAAAAGTAACTTTGTGTAAGCAATATTAAGGTAACACAATTGGCGGCTTTATCGCTGAAAGCGAGATGAATGCGTAGTCCGTAGTACTGTGGTGGTACCTACTAGGTAGGTACAGACTGTACGTATACCTACCTAGTACGTACTGTACCGTACAGTACGAATGACGAGTAGCGGCTCTCACCGGAGTGCGTCCCGCAGCGGTCTGTCAATGCACAGATGTACTTATATTTTCATGAAACATGGCATGCTTTATGAACTGCAGAAACTACCGACCAGTCGAACCACACGATACAAGTTCAGCTGGAACGAGCTTGTTTTATTACTTACCGTACTTTAGTTTGTGCAGTTAAATATGATTAAATTTGTTATAATTATAATCTGTCGGGTTCCAGGAAGGCAAGAAAAAGTTCGACAAGAAGACTGCCAAGTTCTGTCAGACGCAGGAGCGAACGCTGGCGCTCTCCACCAAGAAACCTGAAGCCGTCTTCCAGGAGGCAAGTACAGGCGAGCGAGCTCCGGCCGCATTACGCATCGCCTGCGCCGCTTCGTTATCACATTACACGGTTACACCATTACACTACAGAGTGTATCGTGTCTGTGTCCGATGCCTGCGAGCGAGGCGACGCGACGCTCGGATGATATCGCGCCGCGTCACCATGCATAGAGTGCGTGTCACTCAACATACGTGTCATGAACTGCGCACACTGCACTGTGCTGCACAGAAGCGATCCTCTTCCTAATACTTTAATATCTAATTAAATTTATTTAAAAAATAAATGAAAAGGGCTGTCAACTTAATAGTGTAAAATCGGTAGAAAAATCGGTATAATTTCCACGTATTCTCTGAAAACGTGGAAAAATCGTTGCATTTCGGTATTTCGGTAGATCAGAGCCTATATCGGTAGAAATACCGAAAAATCGGTAGGTTCGAGAACACTGATCTTTTTTAATATTTCGAGCTCTGCAGTCGTTCGATCTGGCCTAGATGATGTACAAATGTTTGCGAGCGAAGTGTCGAGGTCAGGGACCGCTCGGTTGGCCGGTGCCGCCAGTGCGTCGCAGCTGACGTGAGCATCGCTGCCGTATGAGGCGGGCGCGCTGCTCACGCCAGCTCCGACGTGAGCATCGCTGCCGTATGACGTGGCCGACGTGGCGGCGCCGGCAGTGATGGGTGCGTGTGGGTGCAGGCGGACGCGGCCCTGGACATGGCGGAGCGCGACTTCTGCCAGGCGTCGCTGGAGTACGTGTTCCAGCTGCAGGCCGTGCAGGAGCGCAAGAAGTTCGAGCTGGTCGAGACGCTGCTGGGCTTCGTGTTCGGCTGGTGGACCTTCCACCACACCGCGCACGACGTGCACGCCGACGCCGAGCCGCGCGTGCGCGACCTGCAGCTGCGCATCCAGCGGGTACCGCTCCCCCCCTCCCCCCACCTCCCCCCTACCCCCCCCTCCACCACACGGCGCACGACGTGCACGCCGACGCCGAGCCGCGCGTGCGCGACCTGCAGCTGCGCATACAGCGGGTACCGCTCCCCCCCTCCCCCCACCTCCCCCCTACCCCCCCTCCACCACACCGCGCACGACGTGCACGCCGACGCCGAGCCGCGCGTGCGCGACCTGCAGCTGCGCATACAGCGGGTACCGCTCCCCCCCTCCCCCCACCTCCCCCCTACCCCCCCCTCCACCACACGGCGCACGACGTGCACGCCGACGCCGAGCCGCGCGTGCGCGACCTGCAGCTGCGCATACAGCGGGTACCGCTCCCCCCCTCCCCCCACCTCCCCCCTACCCCCCCCTCCACCACACCGCGCACGACGTGCACGCCGACGCCGAGCCGCGCGTGCGCGACCTGCAGCTGCGCATACAGCGGGTACCGCTCCCCCCCTCCCCCCACCTCCCCCCTACCCCCCCCTCCACCACACGGCGCACGACGTGCACGCCGACGCCGAGCCGCGCGTGCGCGACCTGCAGCTGCGCATACAGCGGGTACCGCTCCCCCCCTCCCCCCACCTCCCCCCTACCCCCCCCTCCACCACACCGCGCACGACGTGCACGCCGACGCCGAGCCGCGCGTGCGCGACCTGCAGCTGCGCATACAGCGGGTACCGCTCCCCCCTTACCCTTCCCCCCCACTTTCCCCATATTTTCCCCTGTCCCTACCCCTACATTCCCTCTTCACTACATACACTATCTACGTTAGGGACACACCTTGGCTGCTCCAAGCCCGGACAGAAACTCCAATTACAAATACCAAAATGTATTATGATAAGTGGCAGTACTGGCGCTAGAGCGCTAGATGATGTTCCGTAGAGCACGTGTCGGTAGCCGAGTGTTGAGTGTCGAGTGTCGAGTGTCGAGTGATGGTCAGTGTGTGTTGTTGTGGCAGGTGTCTCGGCGGGCGGGGCGCGCGCGGGGCGGGGCGGGGCGCGACGCTGAGCGGACGCACAAGTACAGCTACTCACTCACTCGCATCATTCTCTAATCTAACCCCGCTGCTCTCATGGTTTTCCCGCATATAAATATCATTATTTTGATACGTTTTGTACTGTTTTCATTAATTATGTACGCGTTATCTGAACGGTGCTAATTCTAATCGAACGGTAACATTTGGATGATAAAAGTGGAAGTTGTAAGATTGTTAAATCTACGATTAACGTTTTTTAGATTGAATTATACTCGTAATTTTCATCGAATACAAAATTGACATGAGCTGTAGCTTCTGTACCCCGGGTGTCAGCCGCGGGTGACAGTCCCAGTGTGTCGCGGGCTCCTGTCGCGACGGAAGTAGAACCAGCGCCGTGTGCGCACTGCTCACTGCTCACTGCTCACTGCTCACCTCATGTAGACCACACACTAGCTCATTCATCGCGTGTAGAAGCTACCCAGTAACAACTAAGCGTATGAACTCGTCCTGTATCATAGTAAACCTCTCATACATAGATCTAATTACTTTTTCAGTATCTATTCCCTTTATTATATAATACACACTTTGAGCATGTTTATTTTGAGGATTTCGAGTGAGCGTTCGTGTGCATTAGCGTTAAATACTAAAATAACCACACCGAGGAAGAGGTTCGTTTCGGAGACATCGAGCGAATAAGGAGATAACTACTTAGAAACACTATTCGTGCACTTGAGGTCCCGACTTGTGAACGATGCGAGCCTCCTCCTCGTGCGCGTGTGTGCGTGCGGCGACAGTAACGCGTGTGCGCGTGTGCGTTCGCAGACGCGGAGCAACTTCGAGGAGACGAGCAAGCAGACCGAGTCGCTCATGAAGAAGATGATGGAGGTGCGCCAGATGGTGAGTGCGCCTCGTGCGCGTGCGTGTGTGCGTGTGTGCGTGTGTGCGTGTGCGTGCGGCGAGTGACGTGTGCGTGCGCGTGTTGCAGAGCCGCGAGGAGGAGAGCGGCGAGGAGGGCGCGGCGGGCGCGGGGGGCGCGCTGGCTGGATACCTCTTCCTCATGGAGAAGAGTACGTACATGTCGTGATTGTTCATTACTATTACTTTACCGATCATTGTTTGACGGTACCCTAACTAGTATTTAAATCTTGCCGAGTACACCGATGAGTGATTCGAATCTAACTTTGTTTTATACGAATACTAGCTGACCCAGCGCACTTTCTACCGCTTCAGAATAGACCAAGAGATCCCTGCATGTGCATTATTCCTGGACCTCATTGAAGCGTTTGATTTTGTCGATAATACAATTCTCATTAATAAATTAGATGCTTATGGTCTTCGAGACGACGTTCTTAAGTTGTTAAAGTCCTATCTGAGTGACAGGAAACAAGCAACGGAAATCACTAAAATATGTCCTGAACTGAAAAAGCAAATAAAATTTCTATCAAAGTTTAGGCCCGTTACATTTGGAGTAACCCAAGGTAGTGTGCTAGGACCCTTGTTGTTTATTGTATATAAAAATGATCTTCCAAAATCAACAAAGCATCATATGACCATTTGCAGATTTGTCATCTGCAAATAGAGTCGATCCTTTTTACAGGCATCGAAAAAAATCCTTTAGGGACTTACATTAATTTTACTTTATCTAATATAATAAATTGATTCATCATCGTCATCATCATCCACAGCCCGATTTCACCCACTGCTGGGTATAGGCCTCCCTCAACTTGTGCCATCCACCACGATCCTGCGCTAGTCTATCCCACGCCCACGTACGGCCGCGACTTTGACAATGTCGTCTGCCCATTTTGCAGCCGGACGTCCCACACTCCGAAAGCCATCCCTAGGCAACCACTCTGTAATTTTCCTACTTTAATAAATATTCTATTATCTAATAATACTACTACCTAATAAATTGATTAGCATTAAATAATTTAAAAAGTAAACCTGACTAAAACTAAATTAATAATTTAGAAATAGAGCAGTTACAATATTGAATCTTACATAAATCATTTACGACATAGAATTGATGAAATCGACATTACTAAATTGTTAGACCTAAATCTTGACAACGCTGAACTGGGAATCCCACATTCTGGATGTATGCTCTAAAATTTGTAGTTTTTCATGAGTACTATACATGTTGTCAAAGTCAGCTAATATGGCTACAGACCTTAGGACGTATCGCGGCTATGTGGCATCCCGTCTGAGGTATGGTGTCATTTTGTGGGGAATTTATCTGGCAAATAATCTGTATTTAAGGCACAGAAGAAATGCGTGAGGGCTATGCGTAGGCTGAAGCAAACAGATAGCGGCAGTTTTCACTTTAAAAATATTAATATTGCTCTGTATTTATATACTTGAAGTGGTTCCCATTGTGAGGAATAACCTTCACCACTATGGTCGTTTTACGCCACCATCATAAAGTTTGCTGTCCTCTGAATATAACTGCATACCTGCATAATAGTGTGTTCTGTATGGCACCTAAAAACTGCACAAATGTCAACTTCTCTTATTACCTTTTTTAGACTAAAGAAGATTCTACATGAAAAAGTTAACTAAAAAATAGATGATAACCTTATTATTGTAATATTGTGTGGTATCATTTATATTTATAAAATTGCATGCTGTAAAGCGGATGATGGAGGAACGTTTCATCCGTAACATCAATTTTTTGTATCCATTTTCGGAATAAATGATTCTGATGTATGGAATTTATTGATTATTTAAATTATTTTTTTCCGATCGTTCAAAAGTTCTCGTCGAGTAGCGTTTCAGTATAAAACGAGCGGTCACCGATAGAAGGGTCGGTTCGGTGACGGTGCACATTCTGTCCGCAGAGGCGTTCGGCACGACCACCTGGAGCAAGCAGTACTGCACCTACGAGAAGGCGACGCGCACGCTGGCGCTCACGCCCTACAGCCAGATCAACCCCAAGGCGGTAGGTGGCGCTCGGGTCGGCGTCGGGTGTGCGGGCTGCGTGCGGCACTCAGCACGGAGTGTGTTGCAGGGCGCGGGCACTGAGCGCGTGGGCGTGTGCGGCGCGCGCGCCTGCGCCGAGCCCGTCGAGCGCCGCTTCTGCTGGGAGGCCGTGCCGGCGGACGGCGAGGCGGAGCGCGCGCTCACGCTGCAGGCGCTCAGCGAGGCGTCGCGCGCCGCCTGGCTGCGCGCGCTGGACGCCGCGCCCCCCGCCCTCCCCGCGCTCCCCGCGCCCGCCCCCGCGTCCGCGGCCGGCGGCGACGCCGCGCCCGCCTGCCGGCTCGACGGCGCGGGGTTCGCGTTCGTGCGCGCGCTGATCGCCGCGGTGGAGGAGCGCGGGCTGGAGGAGCAGGGCCTGTACCGCGTGGCGGGCGTGGCCTCGAAGGTGGCGGGTCTGGTGGCGCTGGGCGCGGCGGGCCGCCTGTCGGCGGGCGCGCTGCGGGACCCGCTGCAGTGGGAGAGCCGCACGCTGACGTCGGCGCTGAAGGCGTTCCTGCGCGCGCTGCCCGACCCGCTGCTCACGTTCCGCCTGCACGACCGGTTCATCGCTGTCGCCAGTACGTACTACGGGCAGTGGGGCCGGCGCTGGTCGGCGGCGTCTCTCGCTCTCATGACGTCACGTGTCGCGTTGTGTTGTGTTGTTGCAGAGCTGGAGCGCGGCGCGGAGCGCGTGCGGGGCGCCGCCGTGCTGCTGCGCGCCGCGCCGCCGCCGCACCGCGCCATGCTGCGGATCGTGCTGCGACATCTGCACAAGTACGTCCGTCACCTCCTCTCCATCGCGACCGACTATCTCGACGCATGCTAAACACTTGCTTTTTAAATCAGTAGATAGGACGACTCCCTTTTCTGATTGAAATCTGTCGGCTAGTTTTAGGTTAAATAAATAAATAACGCGGGACATAATCACACAGCATCATGTAGCCCCAAAATAAAGCAGGGCTTGTATTATGGCAACCACATGATTGATATACTACACATATATTTTTTTTTGTAAATACATACACGTCATTATTATTATTATGACACTTTATTTAATTGTAAACTCATCTAAAATACATTTTTTACTATTATACTTAATACTACTTATGTACATAAATAAATATCAAAAACATTATAGTAAAAAATGTATCAAAACGGGAGACCATCGACCGCGGGGCAGGGCTCAAACGGTCGGTGGCTAGGGCTGCAGAGAGAGGAACCTCCGCACAATGCATGCCGAGTCCAGAAGAGCCGCCGCGTGTATCTGACCCTTGATCCAGCTGCCTAGCGAGAGCCTCTTAAGGTATTGGTCAAGGCTCTTCGCTATCAGACCGTTCACTGAAACGACTATCGAAACGATAATTGTTGAGTCGACATCCCACATAGCGGTAATCTCGTGTGCCAAGTCAAGGTACTTGCTAAGCTTGTCCTTCTCGGCCTTCACGAGATTAGCGTCATGTGGGATGATTATAAATAGTGTAATACATAATTACGAGTCATACATAGAAAACACCCAGACCCGAGACAAATATCTATAACGTACAAACATTTGTCCCGCGGCGGGAATCGAACCCGCAACCTTGTGCGTGTCAGGCGGACCTTCGGGCGGTGCGGCACAGAGGCGTCAAGGCGTGTATAGTAGCGTGCGGGTGCGGGTGTGTGCGGGTGTGCAGCGTGGCGAGCAAGGCGGAGCGCAACCTGATGTCGGCCGGCAACCTGGCCGTGTGCTTCGGGCCCACGTTACTGCGCGCGCCGCGACAGACCGTCGCCTCCATACTCGACCTCAAGTTCTACAACGTGCTGGCCGAGACGCTCATCGCGCACCACGCAGACCTGCTGCCCGACGACGACGCACGCGCCCGGTGAGTGCACACCACGACGAACCACAACATATTGTATACTTACACATCCAACAACATCTCTCTATGGGAGGACTAACCTTCTGGCGATGCGACACTTGTACATCTATCTCAGTGTCCAAAGATACCACAGATATATTGTTCCTTTCACTCCCCAACTGACGAACGACGAGAAGGTCGAAAGTAGAATGGGTGAACAAAATTTTAATTCACACCAAGGCTATATATTTTATATAGAATATATTTCATACAAAGTTTAAAAGAAATCTATTCAGTAATAAAATTAAACCCATATTAAAAGACTGGTTAAGTAAATTGAATTACAATGATACAGAGGATTTGTTATTGGTACTAAAGTAAAAATATATGTTCACACCCCTTCAAATTTTTTTTTCTTCTACATTCACACACCGCGGGTCAACCTGTGATATCCAGACTCTTAGGAGACTGGGGGAACACGAGGCACACGCACATACACACACGCGCACACTATCACCCACTCAAATACTCATCCATCACATTTTACACGCCATTTAGCTATTGCCGGCCTACGCCGTGTTTTCTATATATAAATTAAACGATTTGTTATTGTACCCTAGATTTAGGGAAGAAACTGACTTCTGACACACAGCTAACGCTAGTTCAAGGCTTCTACCAGAATTTTGTTCACTTGTTTTGTTTCAATAAAAATACTTTACTTTAGTGCAGTTGCAGGGTCAGAGGGCCTACCACGGGTTTTGATAGTTTTCGAAAACTTTAAAAGTTTCGGTATCTTTCCCAGTGTTGCCGTTTTAGCATTTTTAATGCTAAATTTAGCATATTTTCGGGTCTGTTAGCTTGAAAAATTCGCATTTAGCATATTTCATGATTAACATTTTTTTGTACGTTACCTAAAAAATTCAAAATTCCTAAAAAAATCAAAAGAAAAATATAGATTTTAGCATTTTATTTAGCATTTTTAAAAGTTATTTAGCATTTTTTGCAACAAGTTTTAGCATTTTCTCCAAATAATACCGAAACCTAAAAAGTTTTCGAAAACTATCAAAACCTGTGGTAAGCCCTCAGTGCAGTCGCACGGTGAGTGCAGTCGAAAATATATTTATTATTATTTGTAATATTTGTTAGTGACGTATAGAATAGAATGTATTTAAGACACACAAAAAGAAAGGTAGACAAACTAAAGAATGATAGTGTAAGCTAACAAAACAGTACATACCCAAGCAGCATAAATACTTGTTTAAAAGGCCATTAACGTTTTGTAAAAAACTGTTTTTGGTCCTATAAAACACGTAAGAACGTTTTATTTTCGAAAGTGGCGCATTTATATCTCTGTTAAGTGTTAAAACAAATTAATAGCAGTTCAATGTGTGACAAATCAACCCTATAAAATCTATGTTAAAGTGACGTAAGTCTCAAAATACTGATATACTGGCGCTATAGAACCTTTTATAGTACTTTTTTATACTATGAAAGGGTTTCCTGTTTCCTTTACCTCGCATTATTCATTCACCATTAATAATTTTATCATTCGTTTAGTATAAAGTGAAAAAAGTATAAATAAAATAAATTGTAAAGGATAAGATTTTATTTTATTACTAGCTTCCGCCCGCGGCTTCGCTCGCGTGGTGCCGGGATAAAAAGTAGCCTATGTGTTAATCCAGGTCACAAACTAATGTGTATTCCAAGAGCGGACACACTGAATCATATCCTAACTAATTTTATTTAATGGAAAAATAAGCTTCTTTGTTTTAATTTCACGCCCAAGCTACTCAATCGATCATCATGAAATTTTGCATACACGTTTTCAGCGGTACAGAAAAGGACAAAGGCCATACCAAAAAGTATTGTTCTCGCGAGGGATAGGAAAATAACTTTTAATGCGAGCGAAGCCGCGGGCAAAAAGCTTGTATTTTATATAGAAAATATAGAGATCAGGGTATGATGATGAAGCAAGAAAGAGAAATTAAGATTTTTGGAGGTTTATTTTAACCTAGTGAAATTACAGAACGGATTGTTTTGACCATGGGTTCGGATCTTTTTCTGTTTGACTGCCGGCAACACTGAGCCGAGAGTCGCTAGTCAGACTTGTCTTTGTGCTGTCTTGCAGACGTCTTTGACTAACAGACGTCTTTGTCGCAGTGTGCGCGGCTTCATACTATTTATAATGCGGCAGTCTGTCTTAAGACAGACTTGACTATGGTCTGCGCTCAGCCTTAAATTGTAAAATCTCGTTGCACTTTTACAGAGATAATAGTACAATTGGTGGACTTAATGCTAGAAAGCATTTTCTCCCAGTCAACCATGATAGGTAAAAAATTGTGGTTAACGTGCATGAACATAACTAAAAAGAGCAACAAGAGAAAAGTATACATAAAAAAACAAACAACTAACCTACCAAACAAATCTCCTTAAAAATAAATTTATATATTAATATATATACATATACACATATAGATATAATGAAACAGTAATATAAAAAAAAACTGTTGGTACATAACCATTAAAACACATTAACAACATCAAAGATAAAATAACAAAAATAATACTTACTATCAAATTGCAGATAATTAAAAATAAACAAAGTAGGAGATAACATTAGGTAGCTAATGCTAAGAGGGAGAGCATTCCAGAGACCCACTACCACCACTTCAAATGAGTTAGCACGATAAGCAGAGGTGTGCAGAGGGACTTCAAGGCAGAGAGTACCAGAAGACCTGAGATTACGTTCGTGTGTGTCGGACAGGAAAGAAAACTTGGATTTCAAGTATTGTGGCGAAGAAGGGTCCTTCAGAATGGAGAAGAGGAGACACAAAATTCTCAAATTTCGTCGCTCTCTTATAGGAAGCCATTTGAGCTTTCGACGGTACGCGGATACATGATCATATTTCCGAAGACAAAATATGAAACGAATGCAAGAATTAAGTAGTCGATCTAACTTATTAAGGTAGTCTGATGAAAGGTCGAGGTACACTACATCAGCATACTCGATGATTGGTACCAGGAGAGAGTTCACTAATGAAATTTTGGTTTTCTCAGGGAGAAAGTTTTTGAAGTTTGTTTTAGCTGTGGCTACCTTAAAACAGTAAGCACATGAAAGGAATTTTAAATATTAAGTTTTTTGTAAGAGTTGTGTAATGTAATTACTCATTGGAAGCCCTAAATAAATAAACAAATAAACAAAAAATATTTTTTGATGTACACAACTGACATTTAATTGCTATATTTATCTGCTTAAATGTCAATTTAGTGTTAGAAAGATAGATACCCTGTTATTAGTACTAACATTTCATTTTTAGGAAATAATATAGTCATTATTATAGGGGCAGCTTCCGGTAGCAGGCAACCAAAGTGTTGGAATAATATACCTCCACCACTTCGACTACTAAAATCATAATTTAATTAAAAAAGAAACGATTTAAAGCAATTATACTTCAAAATAAAATAAAACTAGGTTGTCTGCTACCGAAAGTTTCAGAGCGCCTTTTACCTGCTGAAATATTGTTAACATTTTTATTTTTATCCTATTTTACAATGATTTGACATCTATAATTTTCATCATTTATTTTACCATTGCTTTACAATAATCTGACATTTATATTTCATTATCCTACACTACTTGACATACCGATGGGACTTGCTCGTGAGCCCACAGAATTATGACTAAAGCATAGAAGACAATTAATACATGCTCTGAATATCAACTCATACTGCTGATCTCTACTTTCTTATGTCCAATCCAATATCATCAGTTAGAAAGGGATGCATACTTCTCTCAATGCGACTTCAAATAAATTCAAAAAGAAAATCGTACCAGGGCGCTCGAATAAAATGCTATACAGTTTCATAGAAATGCCCTGGTACGAAGTCACAGCAATCGCATTGAGATAAAGTATGCATCCCTTTCTAGCTATTGATATATGGACATTCAGAGCATCGTGAATTTTAAGACTTTATCTAGTTCTCTTCTATATCTGTGCGTTAGCCCGAACAGATTTAATAAGAGTTTACTTGCGCTGAACGAATTTGGATGCCACTCGGAATATACCATAGTCCGTGACCTGTGAATAAAAACAAACGGAAGTCAGTCGCAGGCTAGCAGCAAATCACACTGGTATGGCCTGCGCCTGACTTTCCCTCGGAAGCAACAAGTCTTTCCTTTAACTCTGTAGCCGGTGAGCACGCGACAGATGCGGACGCTTTTTTAGTATGTCACTGTACGAAGAGGTGGGGACGTAATGCGCATTGCGCACACCTGGGCTGAACCTGATCCAAATGACACTTTTTGTTGTACGAGCAACGAGTCTTATCATTAGGAGTGCATGCGAGCGCGCCTCGCATCGGTATGCAGATGCACTGCGCGCTCGAGAAGATACCGTTGCCGGTATTATGCCGTACTAATCGCATTATTATTATTATTTTATTCATAATAACAAACCTGAAAAAAACAAGAAAAACCATTTATTTGACTTTTTCTGAAATAAACGCTTTTTATTTTATATATTTATCGACCCATTCACAAAATAACAAAAACACAATTAAATTAAACTAAACAAACAGAAATCAGAAAATTTATTTTCAAACATCGAATGTGGATGTAGAATGTAGATGTTGTAGGTGGGACAAAATGTAACCACATTGAGGGCAGCTACGAGTACCTTTTGTTTTGTAGTTAGAAGGTTTTGTTCTGAGGAAATTATAGGTTTATTTTGAAATGGCATTTTTGGATTTTAAAAAAATGTACAGTTAGCCCAGAAAGTGACATTTGTCAAAAAAAAAAAACAATCATGGTCAATCGACTCTATTTCCCAACAGCAACACTTTTCCCAAAGTAACTTACCAAAAATTAAAAAAAAAAAAGTTTTCCATACAATTTCTATGGATCATCCTTCGCCGCTACATCGAGTCCATGTATGTTATTCGAACACTTGACATTAAATACTCTGTTCTTATTTTAAATTCACCTTTCATAATGTTTGTCAGAATGATGATCCTCCCGATTACCACAATGCGCAATTGCATGTATGAATGAACTCAATGTTATGGTGAATGATATTTCATAGTAATTGCATGGAAAACTTTTTTTTAATTAATGCGAAAACTTACGATAGCAACAATAAAACTAACTACCTAGGGTCCCCAATATTTAAATAAATAAATAAATAATCCTGGACGTTATCACACAGCATCATGTAGCCTACATGATGCTTAGCTTGGGCTAAGCAGAGCTTGTATTATGGGAACTACATGATTGATATACTACATAGATACATTTTTTTTGTAAATACATACATATCATACATAGAAAACACCCAGACCCGAGACAAATATCTGCAGAACATGCAAACATTTATCCAACGCGCTCAAGAAACCGGTCATAAAAAGCTTTACGTAAGCATTTCTATATTGTCTATGTACCTCTACTTACATCATGACTGGTGACTCTACCCTCTGTTTATTCTGTTCTACTCTAATAACCACTTACTTACCTACTTTAATATTGTCCTAGCCTTATACTAAAATAAAATTGAAATACTGTGAAAATCTGAATTTGAAAACCCCCTCATCTATCGAACTCACCTAGGCCGTTGTGTAGTTAATTGAGATTGTATTTTAATAACTATATATTTACGTGACAAATATAAAAAAAATCGTCTTAGATAAATGGTAGATGAGGATAGATACATAAGTACAGAAACGACATACATAATGGCTCCGACACCCAACACTACTCTGCAGAGAAGGACTTCTTTACAATAAATACAACCGACAAGATCGATTGTTAAAATCTGATCTTATTCGGAATTTGTAATGGCGAGTCCACAGATGATAATAGTAGTGGCCGTGTGCCAGCTGTTGCCGCGGAGGAGCCGGGGGTAGGTGGGGGTAGGTGGGGGGCGGGGGCGGGGGGTGCAGGTAATCTGCGCGCGGCCCTTTGTGCGCGCACTAACTAGTGCGCACTCTGTGACGCGATCTCGACACCTGCCCCGCTCCTACTTTGATGTTTTATGTTGATGCGTGAGGTACATGAACCTAACATAGCCGCCTATACACCGTGTGTTCGTATGTAGCTACTTATCTACGACGTTATTTACAACTGCGATAATTTAATTTTTACATGGAAATCAAATAACAAAATAAAAATAAACAATTAACACATTGACTGTGGCCCTGCTGATCCTGCCGCAGGTGCGCCGCCCTTGTGTTTTCAGCTCGTTATACAACATTAGCATTTAAGATGGAATATTAAATGGTCACAGTGGGTACCCTGTTGAAAAGGATTTGCCATAAATTTTATTACCCACGCCGGTAACATTTTTTATTTAAATAAATATTAGATTGCTCCATATTGTCGCAGGTTGTTTTACTAAAACGAATGAATGAAAAGTTAATTGGTTGGGGTTAATTAATCACAAACGTAGTTCGTCTGCCTGCATACGGTACCCATAATTAAACGAAAACCGAAATTTCAGCGCGAAGTTTGTAATGTAACAATCCGAACGTTGCGCATCCTACTCTATTTCACAAAACATACGACCGCAATATTGGAATTGACAATATGAAATACGACCAATCGCACGAAACGAAACACGAAACTTCGTAGTTCGGTGGATCGTAGTGGACCCCTGGCTCGTCGCCGGAGACGGAGATAATGTGCCGCGGGACAGCTGCGCGTGCGCGGAATGCGCACCTGCCGCGACGCCGCCGCCCCGCGCCGCACTCTGCCTATCTTTTTTTTTAAAACCTGAGCTGTGCCTGAACTTTACCTGCTTATTACATGTTTATGTAGAAATAAGCAATTCTAGCTCGGGTCTACCTATGGCTCCCTTCCCTACTCGTTCGGTCCCCATGTAGTTGAGGTGATGGTGATGCGCAGTCGCTCGTGACGAAGGGCCGGGCTCGGCCGCCCTTGGCCCAGTGGCCGGGCGGGGTTTATTCGCGCACTGGGCCGCGTCCTTCACCTGTGCACTCATTATACTTTATTTTGAGATTTTTAGGAAAACTTACAGCTAGGTACAGTCAGCATCAAAAGTAGATGATGAGTTTCAGAAATTCAATACAGCTGATAGAAATTTGCGTCAGAATTAGATAGCACTAAAGTGTTCCATAAATAGGTGATTGAAAAATATGCCAACAATAAGCTGATGACACTAACCACCACATGTACCTGATGACTTTAAGGTTCAAAAGTATCTGATGTAAAATAGTTTTATAAATATATGAATTATGTTACTTTGCAATATTTTGGCAATAAAGTGAAAGGTTCAAAAGTAACTGACTATCTATCATAGCAAAAATAACTGATTATCTATTTTAACTGGCCTTTTAGCTCAGTTCTTTTTTTTCAGATTTTATTTTTATTTTTATTTTTATTTTTATTTTTACTTTTATTTTTATTTTTATTTTTATTTTTATTTTTATTTTTATTTTTATTTTTATTTTTATTTTTATTTTTATTTTTATTTTTATTTTTATTTTTATTTTTATTTTTATTTTTATTTTTATTTTTATTTTTATTTTTATTTTTATTTTTATTTTTATTTTTATTTTTATTTTTATTTTTATTTTTATTTTTATTTTTTTTTTTATTTTTATTTTTATTTTTATTTTTATTTTTATTTTTATTTTTATTTTTATTTTTATTTTTTTTTTTATTTTAAGCTAAGAGGCCAGTTAAAATAGATAATCAGTTTTTTTTTCAGTAGTTTTTACGGGGAACAAATGTTTGTTAGTTTAGCTTAGTGAATAATACAAAGGCTTATCTAATTTTGAAAAATGTATCTCTAAAGTTGTAAACGGGGTGGCAAAGTTTGTATGGGGAACAAAAAAAATCATTACCAATCGACTTGAAATATTGCACAGAATCTCTCCTCTAGAAATAAATGTCCTGTTTCAGGATTTTTCGCACTTCAACCCCTAAGGCAGTTAAAGGTAATCAATTTTTATTAATGAACTTTGATTAAATAAAATGGATTCCTAAAAAGTACATTAAGAAAATAAAACTTGAACAGGGTATGAAAGGGGATGAAAGTTTGTAAGGGGAACCAATCATTTCTCAAGTTAGGTAAGTTTGAAGGCCTCTGTGGCGCAGTGGGCGAAGGTCCGCCTGAGACGCAGAAGGTTGCAGGTTCGATTCCCGCTGCGGGACAAATGTTTGCATGTTCTGTAGATATTTGTCTCGGGTCTGGGTGTTTTCTATGTATGATATGTATGTACTTACGAAACAAAAATTATATGTGTATTATATCAATTATGTGGTTCCCATAATACAAGCCCTGCTTAGTTTGGGGCTACATGATGCTGTGTGATTACGTCGCGTATTATTATTATTATGACACTTTATTTAATTGTAAACTCGTTTAAAATACATTTTTTACTATAATTATACTTAATGTACATAAATAAATATCAAAAACTATTATTATTATTATTAGTTTATTAAAATTTATCATACTTAACCGGCTGTTGAATTGGTGATCAACGTGAACAGGAGCGTGAACGGGAACGAAAAAGGGAGTGAGAGTGGGAACTAGAACGGAACGTGTACGGGTATGCTAGGTAATGCATTAATAATATGTTAGTACTTTTTATTCCTCGCAAAACGTGGTAAAAATAAACCTTTATGTAAATAATGAAACACATTTTGACACATACATTTCCACGCGGGCGAAGCCGCGGGGTGCAGCTAGTATATATATAAAACTATTTTACATCAGATACTTTTGAACCTTAAAGTCATCAGGTACATGTGGTGGTTAGTATCATCAGCTTATTGTAGGCATATTTTTCAATCACCTATTTATGGAACACTTTAGTGCTATCTAATTCTGACGCAAATTTCTATCAGCTGTATTGAATTTCTGAAACTCATCATCTACTTTTGATGCTGACTGTACATCTGTTGTAAGATTAATATTGGTACATGCAAAGCATTATATTGCACAATGAAGGCCAATTGCAAGTTTCCAATTATAGGAACCCGTGTAGTTAAAAAAGAAAGAGTTTAGAGTGGACGACTGTGCATAAACCTAAATATGATGCTTATTAAAGAATATAAATTAATTTAGTAAAAATATTGAGTTATAAACCGAAAAATACCTAAAGAAAATAAAATATTCCTAACCAATCAACGAGTTCACTGTTCACTGTTCAAAAATAATTTATCTTTGAGTATGCGTTTACTAAATAGGTAACAATATTTGGTTTTGCCAAAGTGTTGAAGGAAGCTCTGTCTCTGTAAAATGAAACTCCAGTGTACGGAAAGCCTTTATTTACTTTATAGGTCTGCGATCGTCAACGAAGGGTATTCTCTAATTTGACTTTGGTGTTTTTTCCGATTGAAAGAGCAGACGTAGGTAACATTTAAATCCAATTTATAATTTTGGAATCTAAAAAGTTTCATCCTATAAATGACATGCATCGCTATCGGACTGTATCCGATGTAGGATTTACATGCCGTCATCGTATTTTCGATTAAAGAAAACGGGATAAGATGAATGTCATTTAAAAAATTGTAAAAATAAAGGACTGGGGAACACCCGAAGGAATAATCATGGATAAAGAGGAAAACCTTATTATTTATTATGGCTGCTATAGTTGATTATTTGTGAAGAGGAGGCTGGTTCTTGTGTTGCTGGTTCGGGAGCGGCACACGGCACACGGCAGCAGGTGCGGCGGCACACGTGCGCCGGCGCAGCGGCAGCTGGCGCCGCGCACCAATCAGCGCGGCCCCGGCCCGCATATATACCGGCGCCGGCCCGCGCCGCGACACTCCGCGACGACCTCTCCCGAGTGACGTACGCTCTCACTCCGCGTACCGACCGTTCTACCCCTGTATTGTGTTCGCATTATTTTTAATACGTGTGCAAAATGATCATCTGCCTTTCGGGATTCGTTATTGCCGGGTCAGTATTTTTTCTATGAGAGTTTTTTATTTATAATATTCTAGTCCTAGTGCGGGGACCAGGGACTAACTTTGGTAATTTTTAAGTTATTCTTAGTGTACCGGTCCCACTGTTTTGAAGCAATGAACCATTTATTTAGCTGTGGACTGCTATAGGCTGATAATGGTGATGATCATGATGAAACCATTTATTTCATATTTTCATATTACTGGAATATTTTTGTAAGCAAGACCAGTTTAAAGACCTATTTCCTTAAGTAGTCCGACGCCTTTGATATCGTGGTAAATGCCGACAAGGTCTTGGAACTGTAGGAAGGCAAGTGTTGTCACAATCACAAGTCGGTGAACATTCTGTAAGTACCTTCCTGTTGTGTGTCTTATTATTTGTTCTTCTTTATTTAGGACCAACATCTTCATCAAAAATTAAGTGGGTACCTAATTATAATTACCTATTATTATACTATATTATCTACCTAATCAATAGATATCATAATGTAAAATCCTATTTCTTACCATTATGTATCACATGATCATGAGTTACTTTAATATTTAAAAGGTCCTTCATTTTTTTGTAATGAAAATGTAGAGCTTTGTTTAGCGAGATTGGCGATGCGGATCGCGGACCTATGCAGATTGTCATTAATCACAAATTAAATTAATAATAAGCAAACCTAACTTTATTAATAAGAAGTAATATCGTGATCAGTTAAAAGTTTTTATTTCCGGTATTTTTCCTACTATTGAAGTATGCATGGCGGATGTGGGAGGAATGGGGCAATCTCCCAATGTTCTACAGTCAGGTCTCTGCTCTTATTTCTTATAGCGGCCCGAGCCGGCTTCGCACGGGTTAGGGCACTTTTTTACACCTTGGTTTACGTTACTTAAGTTTTAGTAAGGATCCCTAATCTTTTATAGCAATAAATATAGCCAATGTTACTCAGCGCGGAGCACCAACTCTGGAAAACTTACTCATGTCATGGGTCCACCAATTTACAATAGACTACCTGACAGCATTAAGGGTGTACCTAGCCATACCATTTTTAAATCCAAGCTAAAAACCTGGCTTATCAAGCAAACCTTCTACTCACTGGAAGAGTTACTGAGCATTAAAATATAACGTTTAAGTACCTATATCTACTAAGTTAGGTTTATTACTACCTTATGTTGACTGACATTTTTGTGTGACTTAAATTTAATGAAATTAGTTAGTTAATGAAGCTTTGCAATGGTGATAAAATTTTTGAAATCGACAGTAGCTTTTGAGTTTATTCTTTACAAACATAAAAATTTTTCCTCTTTATAATATTAGTGTAGATAAAAGTATTGTTTTAATAGATATTTACAGGTACCACCATTTTTTAACAGGCTAGTTGAAAATGCTGTTAGCATGAAGCCCGCTTTTTGTTAAATTTGTGCAATAAAGTGGGTATAAATATAGAAATAATAATAGAGAGATATATAAACACTATTGATCACCACCACCATTTTTTTTAAAATCCATAATCGTATTGTTTCGTTTTCATAAATAAATAAATAAAAATTTGTTTACATCTGAGCGGTCCAATTTCACAATCTTATTTCATCATATAATTGCAGTTCATTCAGTGGTTCGGCTATTTACTGAATTATATGACATTATAAACAAATGTCCTTAACACTAACGAGGAAACCCAAAATGATAAAGTAAGGACCTTTAGTATGAAGCAGGTACAGGTGAGATAGGGTGGTATGCAGGTACTCTAGGCACAGGTAGGTTAGGTATAGGCTAGGTGGTGGTGCAGCGTCTGGTCTCGGAGCCGTCAGCGTCGGTCGGAGTGTAACGTGACGTTTGTTGTTGCAGGACGTCCCCGCTGCAGCCTGCGATGCCACTCTCCGACCGGAATGATATCGTAAGTTTATTATTCATTTTACTACTAGCTCCCGCCCGCGGCTTCGCTCGCGTGCCACCCGGATAAAAAGTAGCCTATGTCTTAATCTAGGTCATAAACTATGTATATTCCAAGTTACATCCAAACCCGTTCAGTAGTTTTTGCGTGAAAGAGTATTCAACCAACCATTCCGACCTACAACAACAACCACCACCGGCCTATATCAGTCCACTGCTGGGTTTAGGCCTCCCCTAATATGAAGGGGGAAATGCTCATAATCCCCATTGGTTGGGAATCGCATTGCACAGGTTCTCGCACCGCCGACGCTGCTGCCCGTCGGCGGTCAGGAAATTTAGCTGTGTCGGTTTAAGGTTGCGCTCAAAAGAGATGCGTTCGGTCTCTATGTGGAGCACATTTTTTGGAGCCATGCAAACAACTATTCAAAAAGTATCGTATACTTCCCCTTCCATGCCTTTACATAAAGCAATCAGCAGAGCTCGTAAAACAGCATCCAGAACTTTTTGATAAAAATCGGTCTAGAAGATTAAGGGATGCTACTAACAACAGATTGCACAACCCAAAATACTAATTAAAAATGACACAAAAACAAGCTTACTATATGACAATTAAAATTTATAATAATCTACCACAGGACTAAAAAAATCTCAGGAAATTTGTTCCACATTCTATTGAAAAAAAATGCGACACGGCTGCGTGGGGGCACTGCTAACAATGTACGTTCGCTTCGAAAAAACGTTTTCGGGATCAAGAAAAAAAAAAAAAAAAAAAAACACACTACAAATAACTTGTATATTTTATAGGTTTTCTATATCGATTGTGACTTTTATGTATTTTTTTATTATTTTTCAGGGCGTATTGGATCGCGTGAGCGTGAGCGGAGCGAGCTGCGAGCGCGTCGCCCTGGGCGGTCCCCTGGGCGGCGTGGGCGGCGTGGGCGGCGTGGGCGTCGCGGAGAGCGGCGCGCGCTACTCGCCGCATCACCACCAACTGCTGCAGCACTTCGCGCCGCCGCTCGCTTCGCACGCAGGTACGCACCTCCACGCTCCATCTATATCTAAAAGTGGGCACGTCGCGAGTGTCCGACTGAGAGCACACTTGATATATGACAGTAACGTAACGTGCGCGTGTTGCAGGTGCAGGCGCGGGCGCGGGCCGGTCCAGCAGCAGCTCCGCCGAGTCCGTGTCGAGCCGCAGCGCGTCGCCCCCGCACGCGCACGGAGCGCACGGAGCGCACGCGCACGGAGCGCACGGAGCGCACGGCAGACGCGTGCGGACGCTGTACGCGTGCCTGGGCGAGGGCGAGGGCGAGCTGTCGTTCGAGCCGAACCAGATCATCACGAGCGTGGCGCCGTCGGGCGAGCCGGGCTGGCTGCGCGGAGAGCTGGACGGCCGCCGCGGCCTCGTGCCGGAGAACTACGTCGAGCCGCTGCCCTAGCCCTGCCCTGCCCTGCCCTGCCCTGCCCTGCCCTGCCCTGCCCTGCCCTAACCCCGTACCTACCTAACGCACCGAATAGGAGTACCGTATCGTAGCGTTATATTGTTGATTCTTTTGTACGTATTTGTATATTTTGTACATTGTAAATAAGAGTTTGTTGATATTTTAACTATTTATATTTTACTTTGTTGTGACTTTTTTACCAAATATATGCGATCGTTCCGAGGCCCCTCGGGGCGTCGGCCCGGTCCGCCGTCGAACGAGAGTGTGCTTTCATTCATCTCCATCTGTTGAATGTTGTGATCAGAAATAGACAGAGTCATTTTAGTCTCGATTTAGAATATATAGGACAAGTATACTAGCTTTATTTGTTCTAGTTTCATGTATTTGTTGTAAAAGTAGCTTTTTTGTTTCCCAAATAAATAATAATAAAATAAAATATTTAAAAGTATAGGTAATATTTATCTGTCCATCGGAAGATGAAGGGTTGTGTAAAATCATTCGAAGCTTTTTAATGGTTGATATTAATTTATTACACAACAAATTTTCAATCAATATAGCTCGATCTTAAACAGCCTATAACATTATCATCGAGTTGATTATATAGCTAATAAATAGTGTCAGACGCGTGACGGATCAGTCGGTGCGGGCACACAACTAACGACCGCACGTCCACACGACCGCACGTCCACACGTCCACACGTCCACACAACCGCACGTCCACACGTCCACACGACCGCACGTCCACACGTCCACACGACCGCACGACCACACGACCGCACGTCCACACGTCCACACGACCGCACGACCGCACGTCCACACGACCGCACGACCGCACGTCCACACGTCCACACGACCGCACGTCCACACGACCACACGACCGCACGTCCACACGACCACACGACCGCACGTCCACACGACCGCACGTCCACACGACCACACGACCGCACGTCCACACGACCACACGACCGCACGTCCACACGACCGCACGTCCACACGACCACACGACCGCACGTCCACACGACCACACGACCGCACGTCCACACGACCACACGACCGCACGTCCACACGACCACACGACCGCACGTCCACACGACCACACGACCGCACGTCCACACGACCACACGACCGCACACGACCGCACGTCCACACGACCGCACGTTCACACGACCACACGACCGCACGTCCACACGACCAGACGACCGCACGTCCACACGACCACGACCACCACGAGGGTACTTTGGATAAAGTATTTCCAGTGAGAGAAAATAGTGCAAAATTCAGGAAAAAAAAATGTCTACGACAGAATAGCTGGTCGCAACACCGCGCGACACGTGGATGTAGAGGGTGGGGCAAAATTATACCTCATTGAGGGCAGCCATTGTCCAGCAGTGGACTGCTATAGGCTGATGTTGATGATGATGATGATGAGGGCAGCCACCCTTTTGTAGTTAAAAGATTTTGTTCTTAGGAAACTATAGGCTTATTTTAAAGAAAAAAGGTAATTAAAAAAAATTTAGTAGACTGCAAAAATAAATTAACTCAAAATTAAGAAATAATATTTTTATGACGACCTCTGTGGCGCAGTGGGCGAAGGCCCGCCTGTGACCCAGGTTTCGGGTTCGATTCCCGCTGCGGGACAAATGTTTGCATGTTCTGAAGATATTTGTCTCGGGTCTGGGTGTTTTCTATGTGTATATGTATGTATTTACAAAAAACATATTTATCTATGTAGTATATCAATCATGTGGTTCCCATAATACAAGCTCTGCTTAGTTTGGGACTACATGATGTAGTGTGATGACGTCCAGGATTATTTATTTTATTTATATTGTACATGAAATTAACTAACAAAAACGAAATCAATAGTAGTTAAGAATCAAATTAGGGCCGACGTTTTTTGAGATTTGTGCCAGCCTTTATGAAAGGAACTTACCTGTGAAAATAAAAAATAAAGTACTTATACCTAATAATAAGGTAGTCACCTAACCGAGGTAACTTCGGATATAGTTTGGACTAACTAATATATATAACATACCTTACCTACCATCAAGTACCTACCTGGTACTTAACAGCAAACACCTATAAGACCCTCCCCCCAATTAGACTTCTTCTGAATAGCAGAAATAGGCACTTAGGGTAGTTAGGTCGGTAGGTACCTCTGCAAATAATGATCTTAATGTGGAGAAGTAAGCACCAGGTACCTAAGTACTACCTAATTATATTTCGAGAGACATCCAGTTTTAGGTATACATATACTCTTAAGGTCATCTTAGCCGCCACCACCAGCCACACCGGCCTATATCAGTCCACTGCTGGACATAGGCCTCCCCTAATAAAGAAGCATATGCCCATAATCACCACGCTGAGCATGGGGGTTGGGGATTGCAGAGCACAACATTTTGCACTGCCGACGCTGCTCCCCGTCTGCGGCCAGGGGATTTAGCTGTGCTGCTGTTAGGCTGCGCTATGCCGCAATCCCATTTATCTGACATGAACTAGTTCTATTGTCAATATAGGATGACAACCACCTCAGCAAATCACCTCGTATACCGGACTTGGCGAGCTTGAATAATAAGGTATTATGATTTATTTTGTCAATAGCTTTGCTATAATCGCTGTAAACAACATCCACTTGCTGACCGTAATCCATAGTTTCAGTAATAAAGTCATTTAGAAGAATGAGATTCGAAACGGTAGATTTTCCTCTTAGGAACTCAAAAGAACTACGTTCTTTAAAGCAGAGTAAACTTGATTATAAACTATGCGTTCAAAGACTTTGGCAACAATGCAAAGTTTAGATATGGGTCTGTAGTTGGTGACCTCAGTTTTAGAGCCCTTCTTATGAACTGGGGTAATAAATGCAGATTTCCATAGAGTGGGAACAGTATTTAAAGCAATAGACTTACTAAAAAGAAGAGCAATAGGATAGGCAACTGAGGAAGCGCATCTTATAAGGAATTTAGATGAAATATTATCCGGACCTGGTGCTTTACATGAATCTATTTTTTTTAATAGAATTTTTATCTCTGTAGTATTTATTTCGATGCTGCTGATATCAGAAGATTAATAAAAAAAGACGTGTGGCACTCGGAGACTGCCGCGGTAAAGCTATTGCATAGCATTTTGTATCAACTTATGCAATTATAATTATTTATTTATTTTATTTATGCAGTATTTCTTTTTCTTTGATATTAATTCAAGTTACACTTTTTGAGCGTGGTGATCGTCTCGATTCGTGCGAGCTTCGTAGAGTCGTACAATACTTCTAGTTGCACACAAACACCGTGTCGAAGACTGCCGAAAAGAAACGACGTTAGACAATGCACGGCCTTCAAGCCACACCTCCGTGCCCGTCGGAGTGGGGAGCGTGAGGTTTTTTTTCGTTACGGAATTTCTGGATTCGGTCCCCGCGCTCAAGGCCCTCGATAGAAGCTATGCAATAGCTTATAAAAATACTGATCATTAGCAAATAAATCGTTTCAGTATTTGGTACCTTAACTAAAGAAGAATTAAGAAAAGTAGACTGAAAATAATTTGAAAAAGCATTACAAATGGATCTACCACATGAAACATATTTTATTATAATTCATTGAACTAGACATAGAATGTGAATGAGATCCATTTTTAACATAGGTCCAACAGTATTTGGGGTTGTTTTAAATAGAGTACCTACTCAGTTAGTTGAATATACTTTTGATAACTTTTTTTTTATGATATTTGAAGATGGAACAAGCACATGGTGCACCTGATGTTAAGTGGTAACCATTACCTATCACAAAGTATTGCATCGTAGATCACATTTTTTTGGAAGATGCTCTACGATGCAATGCCCTGCGTCCATCAACTTGAGGCATTAAGATGATAAACCTCTTGTGCCTGTAATTTCACCGACACCCACACCCTTCAAACCGAAACACAGCACAGCTGCTCCACGGCAGAAATATGGCATGGTGGCAGTACGCACCCGGACGAACTCTCCACAAAGAGCTCTACTACTACTAACTTGCAGATTCCAGAGCATTAACTCTATCACGTAGTAGCTTATTATGTTAATTCATCTGATTTTTTAGCATATTTTCTGTATTTAAGTAAAAACTTATGGTTTTCTTTAATTGCTTTTTTGAGTGCTTAGTGATTAGTTTTTTTTTATTATGAAGATCTAGTAAAGCATGTTTAAAGAAGTCAACATTCGTCAATTGAACGGATAATGACATTGATTGATTGACAAATGATACATAGGCACTAACCATATCTTCAAAACTGCTGAAAAACCGATTTTGATGAAACTTGCGCTGTTCCCTAAGTTGAAGTAAATGTAAGTTCATAAAAAAATAAGAGTCAAAATCGGATATGTAGTTTCGAAGTTATGCGTGGACAAACATACATACATACAAACACCTCTAAAATGTTGTCTATATTTGTTTGAAAGCCCTAATAGATTCACATATTATGCAAATATTTTGCGATTCCAGTAATATTACATACATACGTCATCATCATCATTATCATCAGTGAAAACGTGCTTCTATAAACTTAAAACTTTATACAAAATGAGACAGTACATAAGTGAAGAAGTACGTATCCAACTAGTCGAATCCTTAGTTCTTTCTAGATTAAATTACCTCGACATGGTTATAACTTATAGGGCCTCGTTTGTACGGCAGGACGCGGCGCTTCATTCAGAGAGTACAAAACGCCTGTGCTCGTTTCTGTTTTAAAATACCCCCAAGAAACCGACTCACCTTTCATAAATCAACATTCTATTTTACGAATGAAGTCCCGTGAAAAATTGCATTTAGCTTGTCTTCTTTTTGGAATAATGAAACATCAAACGCCAGAGTACTTGTACAAAAAACTTAAATGGGCTTCTAACACAAGAACATGCTCTTTACGCAAGTGTGCGAAGCCGCTGTCCGTCGAACAGCATCACTCTGCGGCTTTCAGAGGCAGTTTCCGGTACACTGCAACCAAGTGCTGGAACAACACACCGCCGCCGCCGCCGATCCGAGATTCACAGACTGTTCATGGCTTTAGGCACTAACTCAAAAGGTTCCTTGATCACTATCAAAAAGAAAATGAACTTCTAAAGAATGAAGTGTCTATTATCTATTTGTAATCTTATGGGAGGCGCTAGCATTGCCAGCGGCTTCACTCGCGATGAACATACTAACTCAATTTCGCATTTTTATATTTATATTTAGTAACTACAATAAGTAATTACGTCATTAAAAACTATCAATACATGCTATCATCATTACACGCAAATAAATAATAATTATTAGGTAGCCATAAATAATTTTAAGTTGTTTATGATAGTCATAGCTATAATCTGTATTTATCTATTTATCTGTTTAACCTTACGTCTTTACTACTTGTTCTACTACTACTTTAGTTATTATTGATTATAGATAATAATGTAATATTTTAAGTATATATATACACATTTTTATGCAGTTTACGTAAATAAATATTTTAGTCTTTGGCATTATATTTGTGTGGCAGACATCCGTGCTGTCACCTCCACCTAGGTTCCAACGGAAGACCAGCGCTGGGTTTCGCTACTAATGAGTTACCCAGCAGATGCTGAGTTGGACGCCTTTTTGTGACGACCGCCGTGCTTTGTTTGAGTTGAGATACACTTTATAAAATTATTATTTGGTTGACATTTTTTATATGTGTGTGTAGGTAGACCACTTGACCTGATGTGTTGTTCTACAAAACTTTTTTAGTGTGCCTAAGTCTCAAGTTACCTACTTACCTTCTTGCTCCGAGCTTAGAGTTAAACTTTGCATAATATACTTGCTATTTTATGTGTTGAGTGTTACCGTCACAAATAAATACTTTTTTACTTTTACTTTTTACTTTACTTATCAAGAAACAAGTTGGTCTCAATCGACTATTTCCCAAAGTAACTTAGGTACTAAATCAAATCGTAAGATTACGCGAAAATTAAATAAAAAGGTTTCCGTACAATTTCTATGAAGCGCCATTCGTCGCAACATTGTGTCCTTGTATGCAATTCAAACACTTGCCGGGAAATACTCTGTTCTTATTTCAAGTCCTAATGGCGGAGTCGCTGTCGCCGGCCTAGCATCAGCCTCGCGACAGATAGCTCTCAAGGATAATGCAATTCTACATTTCATAGGTCTCGGCATTCATTTAGATAAGACTAAAGTCATGGTCAATGACCGAATTGATCCGAGACCTGTCGTCGTTAAAGGACACCTTCTCCAAATTGTTTCGCAGTACGCATACCTCGGCCAGATATAACAGTTTGGTAGGAACAACTTCGAGAATGAGGCCAGAGGAGGATTCAGCTGGGTTTGGGCAGCTCTCGTCGCCCATACCGCGGATTTTCAAATTTTTTTTGTCTGTCGTGATGATGAAACATCGCTTCCGTGAGTGCGTCATGAAAACTATCTAAATTTTTCAGACCGCATGTCAGTGTGTCAAGTGCCGAGAATTTTGTACCACGAAATTATATTTTTATAATAAACTTTATCATAAGCAGAAATAAAAAAAAAGTATATCAAAATACATCTCCTTTTATAATTTATCAGTTCTGATTGAAGAAAACAATTTTACATTTAGTTTTGCGATATTTGAAAACATCGCTATTTATTTGTATTGTATCACCTTCTGGACTGAGATTTTGGATCAGACTGTAACTACAAAAGGAAATGCCTTCAATAAGGTAAAATTTTTCCACCCTGTATTGGTTACTTATTTATTTGGAAAACTAACAGCTAATATAGATGATTTTATGTAAAGATATATACCTACTATAACAAAAAAGCCTTCATAAGCTTGCTGCTATACAACTCTTACACATCAAAAGCATAATACAATCTTAATAGAGACCATTTATTTATTTACTTAAAGGAAAACCAACAGCTTTATTATAAAAGAAGACTAACTATCGTTTATACAATATAAAGCTAGTGAAAGGTTCTCACATATAGTTGTTATGCTAGGTAAGTATCATCTCGGCACAAACTTAGAATGGATGTGTCAAATGATGAGTAGGAGAGTAGGAGACACTAACTTATCGCATACTTACAAACTACACTGTTATCCTAAACTAGGATCGTTCGCCGCTCTCTAACATTCTCAGCTGCCCTCGTGCTGAGGCGCCGCTACAGAACAGCTCTGGATCATAACGCTTGCTCGGTTTATTAAAGTTGACAAATTCTCGCCAAACATAATATATAGATGAGTTGAAACTATAGGAATGTGCAACGGTGCATTGAATCGTTTTAATTTAGAAGGAATATTCAGGTTTATGTTATCAAGGGCTATTCAAAAACATCAAACAACGCGCCACCTCCTAAGCAATGTTCAGGTATTATAATTGATACTTTCTTGCTAAGCTTTTTACGATAGGCTAAAAAAATATCGTCACACTTTTCGTCATTCGCAGAGTTCATTCGTTCGCATCAAATAATATAATTTCACACGACACCGCGATCCGCGCATTCGGCGCCTTTCGTGTTGTTGCGGGCAGGTCTGCAGGGGCTCAGTGTTGCTGCGGGCAGGTCTGTAGGGGCTCAGTGTTGCTGCGGGCAGGTCTGTGGGGGCTCAGTGTTGCTGCGGGCAGGTCTGTGGGGGCTCAGTGTTGCTGCGGGCAGGTCTGTGGGGGCTCAGTGTTGCTGCGGGCAGGTCTGTGGGGGCTCAGTGTTGCTGCGGGCAGGTCTGTGGGGGCTCAGTGTTGCTGCGGGCAGGTCTGTGGGGGCTCAGTGTTGCTGCGGGCAGGTCTGTGGGGGCTCAGTGTTGCTGCGCGCGCAGCGCCAGGTCGCGAGCGCCGGCGGCGCGCACGACGCGCAGCAGCGCCGCGTACTTGTCGTGCAGCGCCCGCAGCCGCGCCGCGCCCTCCTCCGCGTTAGCGCGCGAGCCGCGCTTCAGCTCGGCCAGCGCCGCCTCGCGCGCCGCCAGCGCCGCCTCCAGGTCGTGCGCGCGCGCCGCCGCCGCCTCCGCGCGAGCCGTCGCCGCCTCCGCCTCGGCCTCGGCGCGCGCGCACGCCGCGTGCAGCGCGCGCGAGGCGGCCGCGTCGGCGGCGGGCGGCGCGCGCGAGGCCAGCGCCGCGCCCACGGCCCCCGCCAGCCGCGCCTCGCGCTCGCCCAGCAGCAGCAGCTCGCGGCGCAGTCGGCGCACGTGCTCGGCGCGCCGCTCGGCCGCCAGCGCGGCGCGCGCCAGCGCCTCCACGTGTCGCGCCGCCTCGAAGGTCTCTCCGCGCGTGCGCTGCAGCTCGGCCGCGTCCCGCGCGCGCGCCGCCTCCGCCTCGCGCCAGGCGGCCTCGGCGCGCAGACGGCCGCCGCGCTCGTCGGCCAGCGCGCGCTCGAGCGCCTCCTCCTGCGGCGCGGGAGCCGGCGGAGCTGACGGAGCTGACGGAGCTGACGGAGCTGACGGAGCCGATGGAGCTGACGGAGGAGGCGGCGCGGCGTCACGCAGCAGGTCGCGCTCGTGCGTGAGGTCTCGCACGCGCTGCTCCAGCGCGGCGTTGCTGAGTTCGAGCGCGCGCACATGGCGACAGCGGCCGAGCAGACGGCGGTTGCGCTCGGCGTGCGCGTCGCGACGCCAGCGCTCGTACATGAGCTGCGCGTGCGCCAGCGCGAGCTGCTCGACGAGCTGGTCGGCGCGAGGCCGCTCGACGCCGGCGTACAGCTCGCTGAGGTAGCGGTCGAGCTCGGCGGCGGGCTCGACGGCCGACAGACGCGTCAGCCGCCTCGCTTCCGGCTGCGAGACCTTGCGCTGCGGAAATACAAGTTGAACATCCTTCATTCCGGACCGATAATTATTGGACGATGCTTCGAAATCTGTATTGCCTTTTTGTTATCATTGTAACTTCTTTGAACGAACTGTGTACCGACTGATGCGTATATTTTTTTTATCTTTTTTTTAAGCTATTGCATAGCTTCTATCGAGGGCCTTGAGCGCGGGGACCGAATCCAGAAATTCCGTAACGAAAAAAAACCTCACGCTCCCCACTCCGACGGGCACGGAGGTGTGGCTTGAAGGCCGTGCATTGTCTAACGTCGTTTCTTTTCGGCAGTCTTCGACACGGTGTTTGTGTGCGTGCAACTAGACGTATTTTTATTTAATAAAAGAAAAAAAATTGTTTTCTTATCGTTCACCACGCTCAAAAAGTGTAACTTGAATTAATATCAAAGAAAAAGAAATACTGCATAAATAAAATTATTAATAACATAATTATAATTGCATAAGTTGATATAAAATGCTATGCAATAGCTTTACCGCGGCAGTCCCCGAGTGCCACACGTCTTTTTATTTATTTGGGAAAGAAAAAGCTTAAACTACTTATACAACAAATACATGAACATAGTACAAATAAAGCTAGAACAGATTCCGCTTGTAGAATGTTAAACTAATTAAACGGCGTTTACTGAGTTCCAAATTTTTTTGCTCTAGTTCTAATAAATAAGGTGCAATCTTGCAGTGTCTAATCATATTATATGTACATAATAAGCTTATTAAGATCTATGTAATACTTTGTGGTTGTTTACGCCAACCCTATCTTAATTTATTATGATATTTTAAGCTCGTGTTTTCGCCTAAAGGACCCGATTCTTTCCGTCTTACTCCCACATACACACAACAGCATACATTATAACATCCGTCTCATGTGGTGCGAGCTCTGTAACGTACGGCTCTGGAACATTACACTCACATACCGCGAAACGCTATGAAAAAAAGAAAAAAAAAACGCGGATGTGACAAGTTGAACGACGCGAACGAAAAGCTGTTATTTTATCATTACGCGAATTATTAATCAAAACCCAAATTGTGACTGTAGAACAGGAGACGACGCTGTTTGTTCGCCGCAAGCCGAGCCCGGCACGCATCAAGGAAAAACCACCAAGACGCAGGTTAGTGTATGGGGAATTCGCCATCGAGTCCTTGCCGGCCGGTTCATTTTATGGGATGTTTTAATACAGCTTCCACCAGCTCTCCACTATATCGAAGGTGCCAAGGTCGCTTCCGGTCTTTCACCGGTGGTCCTTCCATCTAAACAACTGATTTCTACACACTATATCATCATCGCTAATCTACCTTGGCAAACCGCGCAACCAGTGGTTTATAATCTTTTTTACTTTATATCGTGCTTCACTACTATTTTGTTTTTTAAAAGTGAAGACTTATTAGCCTTTAGTTGTCTATGTGTCTTCTGTTTCTTTTAAGGCTTAATATTATTTATTTATTTATAAAGGAACACCAACAGCTAAAGTAACACAATGGTATGGACTTATAAAAAAACAGAAAGCCAATTACAGGTTTTCACGAGTAGAAGTTGCTTAGAAACAAATAGTGTGAATAGCTTGAATAACAATAATAATTAAGAAATATCAACATAATTTGGAAGGTACCACTGTCAAATCAAATCAGACAATCAACATCACTGGCAAAGAACTCCGCACTCAACCGCTGTCTGGCGGAGTTGACGCTCGTCGTGAACAAGTCAAAATTTATGCGCTTACTTATTAAAATTGTTGCTTACTCGCCATAAAAATGAATTTTGCCTGTAATTAGTTCCGACTATAGGGGTTGAAATAGGGGGATTATACCTGGTGTTTTTAAAAGGGACATTAATATTTATTTTATGGAGTAAATCGGGACAGCGAATGTTGTTCGAGGTGATTTTTAACAGAAAAGTTAAATCTGCAATTTCACGTCGCTTGGAAAGGGGAAGAAAATGGAATCTTTTACAGACGTTGAGGTATTTAGAAGATTTATATGAAATTTTCAAAATTCTTTCTATGTATTTATTATATAGAGGGTTCCAAAGTTGAGATGCGTATTCTAGAATGCTTCGGACGAAGGTGCAATAAAGTATTTTAAATGCTAAGGCTCTATTAAAGTTTGACGAACTTCTCATTATAAAACCCAACGCTCTAGAGGCCTTGGATATTATCGCGTCAACATGATCGTCGAATAATAACTTCGAGTCATGCAGTACACCAAGGTCCCTGATGACATTGCGTCTAATCAATACTTCTTGTTTTAGACAGCATTGCGAGGGTACTATAATAGTTTTACGGGTGAAAGTAACAACTGAGCATTTAGACGGATTGAGTTCTATATGATTAAAATTAAAATAAGCGTCAAGTCTTGAAAGATCAGATTGAAGTTGACCTACATCATCCGAAGATTTAATAATTTTGAAAATCTTCATATCGTCTGCAAAGCATAGCAATTGGCTGAATTGAAAACATTTAGATATGTCGTTGACAAATATCAAGAAGAATAAGGGACCAAGTAAGGATCCTTGTGGAACACCACTAGGAATAGAAACCCAACTAGAAATATAATTTTTGATGACTATAGCTTGCGAGCGATAGTTGATATAAGAGGAGAACCACCTAATTAAGTCACCTCTTATACCGAACAGTTCGAGCTTGTACATGAGGAGTCTGTGATTAAAAAGAATAAGATTAGACGTGGTGGAGCGGCCCTTAATGAAACCATGTTGCGTTTGGAAGGAATGTTTCAAAGCAACAAAGACCTGGCTATAGATAATCTTCTCAAATATTTTGGCGATGATGCAAAGTTTGGAGATCGGTCTATAGTTGCTGACTTCAGATCTAGATCCTTTTTTATGAATCGGTGAGACAAAAGCGGATTTCCAAATAGGTACAGTACAGGTACAGTACAGTCAGTAATAGATTTTTTAAAAAGTAATGTTATTGGGACACCTATTGATTTAGCGCAGTTAGTAAGAAATATAGGGCTAATTTTGTCAGGGCCAGCAGATTTAGACGTATCCAATCTTAAAATAAGTTTACAAACTTCATTTTCGTTTATTTCTATGCTGTGTATATCGTAGGCATTGCCGCACTCAAATTGGTGTAATGGGTAAGTAACGGATAGATCAGTTCTTTGCGTGTCCGGTGATAGAAAAGTGGAATAAAAATACTTTGAGAACATATCACAGATAGACTCACCATTATTTGCCTTTGAACCAAGATAACTAACACAGGTCGGGATACCATTTGAATTGGATCGATTTTTGATAAATGACCAAAAGTGCTTCGGTTGGTCTTCTATACCATTTTCAATGAGCGATATGTAATTCTCATAACACTTCTCCACCCTCCAATGCATGCGCTCTATTTCGCAGTAGCATAAAGGTGTCATGGTCAGATTTCCTACCATACCAGGTTTTAAACTTTTTGAAATATTTTGACTTTTCCTTGATAACTTTAATTAGTGCAGACGAATACCATTTGGGATACAAACCATCACATACATTATGTTTTATGTGCTGTTAGTCTTTCAAAAAATAAATAAATAAATAAACAATTTTGGAAAAGAGCCATATTAAGAGTGCCTAAATTAATAAATAATAATAACTAAATTTATAAACAGAAGACTGAGCGATATGCCTATCTTCATAGTATCCAATCAAGTAGAAGGTGTAGCTAAAGAAAGGAAGTTAGGATACATAATTATATTATATAATGAATTAAATCTAAATTGCTTTTAGAAGAAAGACAAAAGTTAACTTTATACACTATAGAGCACCGAGCAAAAGACAAAGAAGTGAAACGTAGCATTCGTAAAGATATTCGGAACCATAACGTAGAATTAGTAAAAGTTGCATTAGACAAAAACACGTCACTTAAAATAGCTATGAGAGGAACAACAACAGGAAAGTCAACCATCACAAGAATCAAAGACTCGAATGGAGTAAAACAAGGTGACAAGAGTAAGGTCCTAGATATATGTACGATGTTTTACAGAAATTTGTACTCAAATGCAAATTCTGATTCGAACAACAGAACAGATACATACGTTTACTCTGACTCGATCCCACCAATCACAGGACTTGAAGTGCACCGTGCACTCATTAACATGAAATATGGAAAAAGTCCTGGAGAAGACGATGTCACCACTGAATCATTAAAAGTAGGAGAAACAATTTTGCTTCCACATCTTACTAACTTATACAACTCGATCATGCATACCGGTGTTCTACCATTAAAATTTTGCCATTCTAACATAATCCTACTCCACAAGAAAGGCGATAAAACAGACATTGAAAATTATCGACCGATTAGTTTAATATCCCACATTTATAAAGCCTTTATTAAAGTAATTGAAAACAGAATATCTGAAATATTAAATATGCATCAACCCACAGCACAAGCAGGTTTTCGTCGAGGCCTCTCAACAACCGACCACCTTCAGGCTATAAACCAGCTTATTGAAAAATATACAGAATATAAACTTCCTCTTTACATGGCTTTTGTGGACTATTCCAAGGCCTTTGACAGTTTAGACCATTCCGCCATTTTCGAAGCCCTCAAAAATCAAGGCATACCTACAACTTACATCCAACTTTTACAAAAAATATACCAGCATAGTACAGCATCCATTAAAATAGATTCAATAGGACCATCTTTTCACATTAAACGAGGAGTTAAACAAGGCGACCCCCTTTCCCCAAAACTCTTCACAGCAACTTTAGAAGAAGTTTTTAAAGCTCTTACACCTGGTTGGAGAGAGAAGGGTATTATTTTGGGCGAAACGAGGTTGACTAACCTTCGTTTTGCCGATGATATTGTTCTTTTCTCTTCTTCCGCCTCCGAGCTTAGCATAATGCTCAACGATTTGAACACCGCAAGCCTCGAGGTTGGCTTAAGCATGAACATGTCAAAGACAAAACTAATGACCAACACCACACAACACCGGTTAGAGGTAGAGGGTAGGGAAATTGCATACGTCGATGAGTACCTATACCTAGGCCAATTAGTATCCTTCCAGAGTAGACAAGACGCCGAAATTACAAGACGCACAGAAAACGCCTGGAAGCGATACTGGACGATGAAAACCTTGATGAAGGGGCACCTTCCTCTCACACTCAAACGTAAACTGATGGACGTATGCATTCTGCCTATCCTCACCTATGGCGCACAAACATGGTCATTGACAAATCTGCAGAAGGCCAAACTCGGGGTTTGTCAGCGAGCTATGGAGCGCAGTATCCTAGGCGTCAAACTAACAGACCGCGTTAGAAACAGTGAACTGCGCTCCAGAACACAAATCGTGGACGTTGGGCAACAAGTCGGGAAACTGAAGTGGGACTGGGCGGGCCATGTCTGCCGCATGCCGGACGGGTTCTGGGCAAAAGCTACCACGCAGTGGATACCGCAAGGTATCAGGAGACCACGTGGCAGACCGCGCCGAAGATGGAAAGACGAACTTGACTCCTTTATGATGGGTTGGCGTGGGATAGCGCTCAATAGAGAAGAGTGGAAAGAAGGAAGGGAGGCCTTTGCCCTGCAGTGGGACAATTCAGGCTCATAATAAATAATAATAAAATAAATAATGAATTAAATAAAATTAAATTTGAATTACAATAATGATCCCTCATTTGAAGAAGCTGGAATTAATCAATTTTTTAAAAGTATTTTGCTTGGTGTTGAACAGGTCAACATTTTTAGAATAAATTGTGTTAAAGACATGCATGGTCCGAGGTAGGAACGAGTTCTTTATATAATTAGTGGCACAGGGCGGGACGTGGAGTTTAAGGTAGTTTCGTCGCGAAGACCGGCTGGGAGGAACGGTTAGTCCTATTCTGGATAAGAGCGAGGGTGAGTCCACAATGCTTAAGATAATGTTAAGCAGCAGTGACAGGTCAGCGGCTTCTCTTTTGAACACAAGGGGTAGAAAGTGATGCTGTCTGCAGCCATCAATGTAGTCGGAATTAACGATTCTGTTTTTGTAGTTGATGAATTTCAGGAATTTCCGCTGCAGTTTTTCGAGCAAAGCTACATACTTATTGTAATGGGGAATCACGACCTGCGAAGCATATTCGAGGTGACTACGGACCAGTGAGCAGCAGATAATTTTAATCGTTTTAAGAGAACTGAAGTCCTTAGTCACACGGAACAGAAATCCTAGCTTCTTCATATTTCTATCTTCATAGCCTTAGAGGTAATTTTTTCTACATGTTTGTCAAATAGTAATTTTGAGTCTAATGTAACTCCGAGATCAACTTACGATATATTGTAAGTTGAGTGTCGTGACGACGATGGGTGACCTAGTGAAGAAGATGCAAAAGCACTTTTAAACATTAAGGTCGAGGTTGTTGACTTTGCAGTACCCATGAAGGCGATCCAGGTCACTTTGTAAAAGCAAAACGTCAGATGGACCATCAATTTTGGTGATGATCTTCATGTACTGCAAGATAAACTCACTACCTACCTACCATGTTTTGTAACATGCTGTTATAGCAAATAATTTAAATGCTTTCGTATTTAAATTATTTGTCCCCAAAATATAGCTGTGGTGCAAGACGCGAACTCAGCACTTATCCACACTTATACAGCCTAGGTAATAGTCACATTGCATTGCATGTGTCTGTATGGACTCCTCACCCAACCACCGACGAATAAAGACGTACTACAAAGAAGGTCTATCACTGCACTGTGCCTCCCAACATTACCAACAAGTATCTTCCTTCATGACAAGGTCCCTTTTTGTGAATAGAAGTAATAGACGCTTTAAATTAGAATAAAAGTTAAGTAAATAGACAGTTGACACTATGGTAGGGGGTGTGTTGTGGTGTGTGGTAGTACCTGCGTAGATTTAGCTGGGTCGAGTAGGTGGTCCAGGTGAATGAAGAATCCAGATTACACAAGTAAAGTTTATTATACAGTACACAGATAGTTTACAGCAAGCACGGCACAGGAAGAACACACGTCACATAGTTTAGAAAAGTAGATTTGGAAGGAGCACAGATAAGTAGAAGGAGATAGCAGAGATAGACACGATAACAATCAGTTGACAAGCAAGCGTACGAGGCGAGAGGTAGGTACAGAGCGGAGGTCGCGCGACACGGGTCTCTCGTCCAGAGGCTGTAGCGGACTGGGTTCGAACGAACTCACGCGCAGGAATTACATGTTGTTTCCATGGCACACGGCAAGCTCGTGGAGTAAATGGTGCGACGGCAAAGTATCGTGAGTATGGACGTATATTAATATATGATATAATAAACTAAATATAATGTGACTAGGTATATGGTAAGTATATAAATAGGTAAGTAGGTAGGTAATACTTGATAAATAAATGTAAATACTGTAGATAGGTAGGTAGGATAATAAACTACTTAAATAATGAAGATACCTACAGGAAGGAATAGATAGGAATAGTTAGATAGTAGTAGGTAGCAATAGGTAGCCTACAACACTGTATGTAAACAACAGTTCACAACAAAGAGTCACTTCATTTTAACAAGGTCTTCCTCCCTAAGTACGTGGATTATTGGGGACCTATCATTTTTTCTCACTAAAATTTTACAATTGTACCCAGACATACTTGATTCTGAGCTCCATGCTTGAGAGCATTTTTGTTTTGTTTTCGACAGTAGTTGTTTATTTTCGCGAGTCAAATGGTCATACACAAAAACCCTTGTCGATACTCCCGGGAAGCCCACATCCATCTCGTGACGAAGATGATCTGGGAGGGTAGGACAGGGTGTCCAATTACATCAACGATTTTAGATAGCATGTAGTTGTAATAGGTCTTCAGATTATTTCAGGGGGACACCCTTGATTTGAACGTTGTTTACACGTTCTCTTTGCTCTTTGACGGCGATGTAAGCCGTAAGTTTGGATAGTTTCTCTTGAAGTAGAGGGTTTATTACGCTGCATTTATCTTCGAGAGTAGATATTCTGGTATTATGGTCCACAAAACTGGTTATACACAATCAATATATACATAATTAAAACTAACAATACAAGTTTTTTAACGAGTTGGAAATAATGTATTTAAATTCTAATTAAACTGATTACGGCTTTACTTGTTCTATATTTGTGTAACTTCCTACGTCTTAGGAATAAATTTATGATTTCCATGTAAGATAAATATAAAATAAAAAAACCCATTATCGTTACATTCTTGCTTTAAAAAACAATGCCATCTGATGTATGGCGCTCGGTACCAATGCTAAAGTGATTGCGTTACAACGAAACCTAATTTTTTCGAAAGTTATTAAACATTTATTCATGGAATACTAAGTCTTTTTAATATAAACGTCACCAAATTGTTTTTATTTTATATTAATTTTAGAGTTTGTTTTATAAAAAATGCTTTCCCAAGACCTTGTGTGTTCAGTTTTGTCTACATAATTATAAGTGTTTCACTATAAACATTTAACTATGATAAAACGTTTATATACCTCACACAGATAGGTAAAAGGTTTTAACTTCTACTTCATAGGTAGGACATTACATACTTTACTACTGTGTTCTACTTTATATTATTTTCAAATAATTATAGTGACTATAAAGTAGATAGGCATTTACATCATTTATGGTTATAATACGTATTAGTACTTACTGGTGAAGGTGAAATCCAAGCTTAGATCCAAGATCTTAACACATTCATCACAACCACGAAAAGGCCATGGATGCCTCTTCCAAACTATGCTGGTTTCACGTCACCGGTTATTAGCAAACAGTTGATGCCACGATTGTTTATCGTACATTATTGTGATGATGTCTAATAAAATATCTATTTACAGAATAAACAATAATTAAAAATGAGGGTTGTTGCAGTGTCATGGCGCCGTGCGTCGGAAACCAAATCAACGAAAGAATTTTTTACGTGATTATTAATCGAGTCGGTGTGTAAAACTAAAGAAAATGTTAATGTTATTTATCAAATAAAGGCAATTTTATGGGATACGTTTGGTTTTGACGCAGTTGGTACGGGTTGTCGGCATTCTCCTTTAACATGCACAAGACTTGTATTCACTTATTCTAATTTCAAGTAAGATTACTAAATCAACTACTCTATACATACTTCTGGCCTCATAGCTCACTCGATAGTAACTCAGCCTTCCGAGCTGCATGTCGCGGGTTCGGTTCCCGCCAGCACGAATATTTTTGCGATGAACATGAATGTTTTTCTGTGTCTGGGTGCCTTGTAAGTATTTATGTATGTTTATCAATTTCTGGTACCCATAGTACATAGTACATAGTGCAGGCTCTGCCTAGTGTGCTTGTTGGCCGTATGTGAGATGTCCCGTATATTCATTTATTTATTTTCTTCTTACTCTATACATAGATAGATATCTAAGATATCTGTCGTTCTTTAAGTGTCAAGTAACTTTGGGATGAATGAGGGCCGATCATTTCACATGCGTACATGTTTAAACCGACGACGCCCCCGTGTCGTCGGTTTCCGTGTAATCGTAGACCGTGCACTTGATTTTTTGGTGGAAGGCACACAAGCGAAACAGAAGCCACCTCAAGAACGTATCGGAGCATCTAATGTTTAAAATATGTAAAGTGACCTTATCGTGCGCGTCGTGCGGCTGCGGGAGCGCGGCGAACAGGTCGGCGACCAGGAACTCGTACGGCTCCGGCCACGCGTCCAGCGTCTGCACGCCGGCGTCGCGCCGCGCCGCCGCGTCCGGCGCGCCGCACGACGCCGGCCGGCGCGGCGGCGGCGCGCCCGCGCCCACGCCGCTCGCCAGCGGGCACGCCCGCGCGCGCGCCTCCAGCTCCGCGCCCGCGCCCGCCTCCGCCTCCGGCCACGCCGCGCCCTCCGGCCCGCTGAGCGCGCGCGCCGTCAGCTCGCGCACCTGCGCCACAACAACACAGGACGGGTGACGATACACTGCGATCTACGCGACCCTTCAACTTCAGCTCGCCCTACTTCGAGTGCGATACTTTCGCGATGAGATTCAACTCATAAAAAGTCATACTCCGACCACTAGAAACATATACCTGTAATCTTTAAAAAAATACTAAAACCGTAATTTAATTCCCCATCTAATAATAAAATCACTTATAGTTAGGTGAGTAGAATACATACCCATATTATAACACTGGCTGACCGCGCAACTTTTTTCTTATTTACAGTTTATAGGCTTACTTTTGACCGCCATCTCACCTGGGTGCCTAGTGCGAGTTTTCTTACCAGGTCGATCGCGTTTTAAATTTGTATGGAAAGGAGCCAGTGCCACGCGCTTTTTACTAGATGGCGCTACCTCGATTCCATATAAATTTGCGTAAACGTAAACGCGATCGAGCTGGTAAAAACATGCACTAGGCAGCCTGTTGGTAAGTGATGGTGCTTTGTTTGCATGTTGAATTTTCTTTCACGTTTCGTTAAATATTTCCCTGAATAAGAGTTTTTAATTTTAGTGCGGAATTTTATGCATTTTAACAACATAATTTGTAACACATAAGTATTCTACTTTAGAGAGCTCGTTGGATTACATTGCTGGGTCAAGGCGGGGAGGCCTTTTTTCCATACATTCCTGTCTAGGGCTTCAGACTACTAGATATGAGAGAGTAGGCATCGAGTTCTTTATGTGTTGTGGGACCTATTCTATTATTTTATTTATTTTGTATTTAGGAAAACCAGCGGCACAATGTAACAAAGTACCTAGTTAATAAAATAGCATTGTTAAGGCCATTTAAAGGACTCTACTGAAGAACTGAGAAACACTGTTCAACTATTACGTTGATACAATTCGAGAGAAGAAAACATTATTAGTTATGTTAATGTTTTTCACATTAATAATTCAAATTCATGATAGCTACGTTAATGTAGTTGATTTAGGCAAAAAAGTAAATATAGAGATCAAAATCAATGTTCTATAGGTTATACTGGTTGAAAAAAAGTGTTGTTAAGCTTAGTTTTAAAAGTAGAAGAAATCAAGGCCATGCTCCTTACTCAGAAAATTATACCTACATTCTACTCGCGCGATGAACAAAGGTATTTTGACGATAGTTAGTGGATACTGAGGGCAGGTAGAACAGACTAATGTTTCTGAATGTTCGTGTTGGGACATAAAATTTAACCTTATTTAGAAGTGGTGGACAATCTACAAGAGAAGTAACAATTCGTGACAAATAATAGGAAAATATCTGCAAAAGAAAGCGTAAGAATTTTCTTTGGATTGCGTCGAGCCTATCAATGTAGATTTCATAAGTAGGATTCCACACTTGCGACGCGTACTCTAATGCCTGTACTTATAAACGCTATTTAAATGTAACCATTGCAAGTTAGCGCTGTCACCGTTAGTTATTATCAAAAAGTAAGAGATGCAACAGTTTATGCATCGTTTATCTTTTGACAGATTTTTATATGTAAGTCTATAAGTGGCACCGCACATAAGTACTACAAAGGATTTTTATGGTTTTAACCTTTTTAAATTCCTTTGATGATCGCATTACGAATCAAAGCTTTGGAAGCCTTCTTTACAATCGATGACACATCAAATCAGCATCAAATAGCAATTTTGAGTCATGGACTACACCAAGATCCTTTACTTCATTGACCCTTTGAAGTACATGTACTTTTAACGAGTAGTTAAAGTTGATTACGATTTTTTTCTTGGTAAAGATAATAATGTTACATTTTGTAGTTCGACCTCAATGGGTCGAGTTTATTTTCGAGACGGTAAGAATCGAGATGGGTAAGATTCAACACCATACCGCCATAAGAATGTATGAAGGGTACGTGAACGATACGTTAACGATTCGATTTTCGTTTATAATTCTGCTTCTAGACATTGTAGAGAAATAAAATTTAGCCTATGTGGTTAGTTAGATAGTAAGCTATCAGACAGACAGTCTTCCGATCCAAAAAAATTTTTTGTTTTTAGCTTTTTTATACTTTACCAAATACACTTTTGCTAAAAAAAAAACATTTTTAGTTTTTTTTTTGCTCTACTCTTTTATTATATTTATAGATTATAATATCAGCTATATTATCTATGTAAACCAGATAGAAAAATGGTAAAGAAATCAGGACCCAGAAAGATGCACGGTTGCTTGTACCGCACATTAAATAGGAAAAACAACAGCTGAAGCAATGGTATTGTGCGGGGAAACATTACCGAGTACGTGAGTGTTTTAGAACGCCTTGTGCAGAAACATGACAAACCCATAAATATGTTTCCGTACTACGTAATTTACAGATTTTAGAGGCCGCATAATTGGACGTGCTTATAACTTGTACAGGTATAGTAGACGTATAAAAACAGAAAGAAAATTCCTATTTACTCATTCTACATACTCTAACTCTAGCCTAGTAACACAATGTTATGCAGAAAATGCTTTAGCATTAAGTCCTGTTTTTGAAAGAAAGAAAGAAAATATATTTATTTTTAGTTCATACATCCGTTTTTCGAGTTATTGTCGGGTTGTTGTTGAGTTGACTCAATATATTTGATAGGTACTTGCGTAGTTGTGTAAAATTATCCCAGAAGCCATTGAATAACGAATGAATGCGTTTACTGAGAACAGCTGTCAAAATATTTTACCCAATACCGCCCCGCCATATTGTTGCTTTTCGTGAGAAAGTTATTTTATTAGTGTTTTATTTATTTATTTATAAAAGAAAACCAACATCTGAAGTAACACAATGGTATAGACTTATTAAAACAGAAAGTTAGTAATTTATTTTACTCAGTACTGTAGCGTCTTACAGTTTTAAGATGTTTAGTAGTGGGAAGGATATAGTACGAATCAAACCCACGAGTGCTAGTTTGACACTGAATTTTATTACGATAAAGTAATAACAAAAATGTATGCATTTGCAGAAAAATGTACTTGTGTGAGTAGGTAGTTTACAGCTGACCTAGTTCGATGACTTTACCTAACTATCGTGCGTTATTCCGTACATTCTCCAGGCCAAAACGGTAACAAACAATTTATATCAAAGCTAAAGTATATATAAGAAAAAGTATGTAAAAGCAGTAAGTAAAAGCAATAAGTACATGTAAGCTACTAGTTTATATTGTAAAACAATGTAAAAAATGTAAATATAAATTTAAATAAATTCATTTAAAAATGCTTAAATATTTCATCACTACACTAGAGTCATATAATCACTGCACTGTTAAAATGTTAGTATTTCACCACAACACTACACTACACAACACTAAGGAATGTCTAGTCGCAGGGATTGCAGCCGTGGTCGGCCGACCGGAGCTAAGTCGTTGAGCTCGAGGTTCGTGGTTACCGATGCCGCTGGCGCTGCTGCTGTCATCGTGCTAGTGGAGGTGGCACGAGTGTTAGTAGGTGGCATCTGGATAGCTTTGTTTTTACGCCATCGTCTATATAAGTACGTAAACAATACAACAATGCTTAGACTGAGTAATGAGTAAAGTACTGCGTACTGATGCACGTCATGTACCGTGAGTGGCGCGTTTTCTTGTTCTCTTAGGGTTTTGATGTTGGTGTCTATACGTCGCCACTCGTTATCATGATTCTCAGGCGAAAATTCAAGGCCTGAGGAATTCATAAGATTGTTAAGGACTGATGTCTCTGGACTTAGGTAAATGTCTTCCTGGACTTTAACGTCACTCTGATAGTTGTGGTGTCCAAGTATTGAGAAGGTATCGCTCTTAATCGTACAGCCTTGACCCATATCCAAAAGTCCGTTCCCAATTAATGTTTTAATCGTCATACCTGTGCCAGTACAGAATATGCGGACTGTGCATTTCCCACAGCACGAGAATAGCCACCTGTTATCGTAATGTAACTTGATCCACCGCTCGTGGCATGGTACCTGCCTTGTGTGACACATTGTTTTGTTTAGATTCAAATTACAAATTGACTGTGTTATTCGTATCATATAAATGGGTTTATCTACATGGCACATTAGTTTGTTTGTCTGTACAGTGATACAATTTTGGATATCTGCGTCAGTTAGAGTTATTAGGAGGTCCTTTTGTAGAGTGTATGCAATGTAAGGTGTTATAAATTCCATGGTAGAGGACTGCTGGGGTAGGCTTATGATCTTGACCAGTTCCAAAGTTTCTTTGTTGATCAGTGGTATTCTGACTTCGATAATCAAGTAAGAGCCGCAGACACGTCCTTTAACTTTCATCAGTTTGTATATCTGCTTAATATCTTGCTTGTCTGCAGGTAAAGTCAGGTCCGATGGTAGGTGACTGTATATCGTCTTCAATTGTTCTTCTAATTGTTCTGGCGGCAATAAATGTGTATCCATATGACCATGAGTGAGGTCAGTTATGGTGTTTATTATATTCTCTTGCATCTTTCGAATATGAGAAATAATAATTACCGCCGAGATGGAAGCTGACAGAATGTGTAGCTCGTTGTTGTTTATTGCTTGTACGCGATTTGTAGTTTTAGTAATATTTTGTAAATACTTTTGTACAATGCCGAACTGTGTATTCATGATAGCTTCGTTTCTCTGCATGATATTTGCCTGAGCTTCAATAGCGCTTGTTTGGTTTTTTAGTAGAAGTTGCAGGTGGTTTTCATTCATTGAAATTTTAGTGATATCTTTTTCGTATTTTCTGGCGAATCTATCATCCAGTACTCCAAATAATGAGTTTGCTATATAGCCCACGCCGTTTATGAGGCCTCTTTTGGGTCTTTTCGTAGGTTGGCTACTAGTAATAATCTCATTGTAGTGGTTGATTTCCGATAGTTCGTGTTGAAGTTGATATATTATGCTCTTGTATTGTATTGGCAACTCGGTATCCTTAGTATGTAGGTATCCTTTCAAGTGTTCGACATAGTTTTGCATGTGTTCTAAGCCTGACCAGTATGTACTCATGGTATAATAAACAATCAGCTTCCACTCATCTCTTACGATGTTCATATCAAACATCTTATCAAAGTAGATGTTTTTGTCGTCGCTGAATGTTGAAATCTTGTAAGAGCATTGTCCTGGGGTGAATAGAGCTAGAAAGAGTAGCATTGTTGAAAAAAGTGTTCTCAGTGGCCTCCGTGTCGTGCGTTTTGGTCGCCCGTTTGCCGATGAGTCGGACGGTGTCTGTGTGACGTCATCTCTAGTCGATTGAGTGTCGTCGACCTGCTGTTGTGATTCTTCATTCTTCACAGGTAAGGGTGACAGTTTGAAGATTGGTCTCTTCATGATTCCGTTTTTTGTTTTAACTGACACCACGCGTACGTATCCATCTTTACCAGGATGTACGGCGATAATTCTGCCCATTGCCCACTTGCCAGGGGGAAGGTTTTCATCCTTTATTAAGACAATGTCATCTACTTCCAGATTTTTGGATGGTGTCTTCCACTTAGAGCGTACTTGGAGTTTTTGTAAATAATCAGAAGACCACTTCTTCCAGAACTGCTTATTCATAGCTTGAATTAACTGCCATCTAGTATGCAAATTCATGTGATCGGAATCAGTTTGTGGTCTTGATATCAGACTAATATACTAACAGATACATAAGTATATTAATCTGTTAGGTACAAAAACTGATCATTTTCTCCAAATGTATTTTTGATAGATGTCAAAGTCCAGAACTAGTGATTGTGATTGCAGCCACATAACATTGAACGATTTTTTAATCGATTATTGACACCATCGTCGAATAAAAAAAACTGATATAATTATTTTGTTATTATCATTGTTGGGTCTTAATCTTCAACAAATTAATTATTTCATCAAGAACTAAAATTATTTTTATTTTGATCACAATTTGGTATTGTCCAAATTGTATTGCTAATATTGTAGAAGAAAATGATATAATTAAATGGCGTAAAATGTTTTGAATGAAAAAGACATGAAAACTCTCGTTTGATGTCGGTCGACTATTAATAAATTTTATTAATATAGGTAGGTAGCTGGTACTATTTAGGTATGACAGAAGAAAACAAAGATCAGAAGAAAACAAACATCATCATGAATTTCCCCAATATGAATATCCTCAGATATTGCTTAGTACGCCAATCTATATGGTTTAGCGATTTTACTAAGTAAAAGTTTAATCGCTAAACCAAGTATTTAGATAGCTGCAATCACTACTTCCATCAGTGTTTCTGAATGGAGATTTTTGGTCCGTTTTTGGACTTCATTTGATTTCGGCGGACTTTTTATCCTCTTATATTAGCAACTGGCAACGCATTTGGTAACATTTTTATACAATTATTTAATGTATTTAGGATTATTTTCCTATTCATCCTGTCATATTATTAAAAAGTGTTGTTTGATATGCAAATAATACAATTAACTTATTTTTGTCATTCATCTGTATGATACCTCTTTATCTATTAGGGCATCAAAGCTTATTATGAAAAGTCATTAATTTATTACGAAATAAATCGGATTGCAAAACGAACCTTTTTAGCTTTGGGTTCGGACTGTTTTAGATAAGAACGTTGGCAGCATTGTTCGGAGTAATCCGAACGCATCAGCGTTTGTGCGTTTTTGCATCGATATGCATTTACTGCACACGCGATTACGTCAAACTGACAATTTGACCAGTTCGCGACCTCTAACCATTTGAGACACCCGCGTGCTCAATTACCATTATTTTACCAATGATTACCATTTTCACCAACCATTAACATTATTTTAAATCGACTTTTTTGTGTACCATTAATGAACCATTTGTAGAATTTTATTATAATAATTGACTTAATAAGTGATTTTCATTCCAATGAACCATATATGAACGCTAAAAAGCAAGAAATCCACCATAGAAAGCCTAGCTTTTTACATGGTCCTTCGAAAACTATTTAACAGTGCCTAAGTGAAACAGTGCCACATTACCAAAGGATTGCAGTGATTAAGGAAACGCTGGACTGCTGAGATTGTCGGAGCATACAAGGTCAGAGAAAACCATTTAATAGCTTTGAATTTCAATAACTTGGCATTACCATTATAGATCAGTACCTTACTCTGCACGATAATCAGTTTGGGTTTAGACCTAAGCTGTCCACTGAGAGTGCAATATCGGAACCTTATAGGCTGGAATATGGCGTTAGGCAGGGGGGGGGTTGACCTCGCCCACCCTGTTCAACCTCTACTTAAACGCGCTGATTGGGGTGCTCAGCAGTCGCCATATCGGATGTCATATTGATGATGTTTGCATAAATAACATCAGTTATGCAGATAATATGGTTCTGCTGAGCGCCTCGATGTGTGGGTTGAGGGAGCTCATAGGAATCTGTGAGGAGTACGCCTGTGGTCACGGACTGGTGTACAACTCTAGAAAGAGCCAGTTCATGGTGTTTGAGGCCGGTACAAAGAGGCTGGAAAACGTCCCTCCCGTACGACTAAACGGTGCGAACTTAGAGAGGGTGTACTCATTTAAATACTTAGGCCACATCGTCACTACCGACCTCAAAGATAATGAAGACATCGAACGGGAGCGGAGGGCGCTGTCGGTGCGGGCAAATATGGTTGCTAGGAGGTTTGCGCGTAGCTCAGAGAAGGTAAAGTTAGCTCTCTTTAGAGCATACTGCACCTCTCTGTATACGTGCAGCCTGTGGGCGAAGTATACGCTCGCAACGTACAGCGCTATTCGCGTCCAATAATTCACCGGAGGTAACTCAAATTGCGAATTTGTATGTGGTAAATCCTACATATACCTTGGAACTCTAATTTCAAATAATGGCGGTTGCATAGATGAAATTAAACGTCGCATGGCTATAACTAGAACCGCAATGGACAAGCTCAGGAAAATATGGAAGAATCGTAACATAACCAAAGCTACTAAGATCCGGCTCGTGCGAACTCTTGTATTCCCCATATTTCTATATGCTGCAGAGACGTGGACACTGCGAGAAGTTGAAAAAAAGAAAATAGATGCTCTGGAAATGTGGTGCTGGCGAAGATTACTTGGAGTATCATGGACCGAGTTTCGCACCAATGTCTCGATACTTCAGGAGCTCGGTATCAAGCAGCGTCTGTCAGTTTTAGTACAAACTCGCATACTCGCGTTCTTTGGCCACGTCTCGAGGCGAGACACTGACTCCATTGAACGCTTGGTCGTGCAAGGACGCGTGGAGGGCACCAGGCCGCGAGGAATGTTACCAATGCGATGGACTGATCAGATCAAATCTGCAGTGGGCGACAATCTCCATACGTATACCCGGAAGTCCACAAATAGACAAAAATGGCGACATATCGTGAGCCACATCAGCCCCTAATAATACTACATGATGACCACGACCGCTCTGTCAAGAGGGATACGAAAAAGAAGAAGAATTTCCGAAAAGCCTGTCTTGAGGCAGCCGAAGAAGTCTACTTCAGAATTATAGCGATTATTCATAAAACCTTAGAGCAATTAACCAATAAGCAGCAGACTGCGGGCAGGCGCAACCCGCAGGTGGAGATGACGCAGCCACAACCAGGGCAATCTACTCGTCCTATAGAGCCAGTGTAGGGACAGGACGTATTTTCATTCCGGTCTGGAGAGTCCGATAGGCTGGTCGCATTAATAAAAAAACAAAACAATTTCAAGGCCCTTATGAGAACAATAGATCAGATCGAAGTCGACAATTTTGAAAACAATTGGCAGTTCGAGAATGCGCTGAAAGCTCTAGACAGTCGCTGGAGTGAGGTCGACAAACTTCATTGGGAAATAGAGGGCGAAAACGGCGGCGACAACGTTAAGTACCAAGTTCAATTTAATAGGCATGAGGAAGAGTATAAGGAACTGACGGAGACCATTAACACACCGAGAAAAATCTGCTCCTCAAATAAACATCCCAGTGTTTCATGGGACCTACAACCAATGGGTTTCGTTTAAAGATTTGTTCAGTGAGGCAATCGATAAAAAACCCTGTCAATGTCAACGCACAAAAAATGCATTTTCTAAAAGGCAAGGTGGCCGGTGAAGCTGAGCGTCTTATTCACCATCTACAGATTAGCTCAAATAATTATAAAGTGTGCTGGGAGATCCTCAACCACCGTTATAGAAACAAAAAAAATAATTTTCACGTCCCAAATCACTACCTTGCTTGGCCTACCGAGCATGCAGCAACAGTCTTTGACCATAATAAGCTGCATGTTATAACCAAAGAGACTGCACGCGATTCAAAACCTAGGGTTGGACATTTCAACTTGGGATCCTCTCTTAGTTCATCTCTTTGCACATAAGCTAGATAACGAAACCTTCACCGAATATATATAATCCATCAAAAAGGCCAGAGAGCTACCCTCTCTACAGGAGTTCCTGGAGTAGGTACTTGGAGATGAAATTTACGGCATTAGAAGCGTCCCGTCGTAAGCAAGAACCAAACATTCAAAAAACCACGCAAGCATATACTTCGAAACCAGGCCAATATAACCAAAACCAAAGGAAAAGTTTTCAAAGAAACAATTACCAAAGTTATTGCAATAACGATTTAGCGAAGTCTAGTATGAGTGCATATCACGTCTCACGGTCGATAACCTGCGCATTGTGCAATGATGAACACGGAGTGTGGCAATGCCCTGATTTCTTCAAAATGACAAATGACAAAAAATTAACCAAGATTGAGCAATTATCACTTTGCGTAAACTTTAACCAATCACTTTAATAAACCATGTTTATCGTATAAGCGATGTCGCAAATGCTTAGGTAAACATAATACATTACTTCACGAGCCCGTATTGAAGCAAAGTACAACTTCCTCAGCAAAACCAATTACCAGGAATGTAAATAATATAGCAAACATAGATAGCACATCAAGCTCATCTCACGTCTCCTGCGATGACATGTCGGAAATACTTTTAGCCTCCGCCGTAGTCAAAGTCGTGGGGGCTGATGGCATTCAACACAAGATGAGAGCGTTAATAGACCAGGGTTCGCAGCTATCGCTGATTAATGAGCATGCTGCCCAGATTTTAGGATTGAAAAGAACTTATTTTAAAGGTCTATTTTCGGTGTCGGAGAGCAGGAAAACAACTCAAAGGGCATGTTACAGTTTACCATACAGTCAACGCAAACTGAGTTTTCCTTCGAAACAAACGTCATTATAATGAATAATCTTATCAAACGCCTTCCAAACAACACTTTTAGCAAACCATCATCGTGGGATCATATCCAAGGAATTAAATTGGCAGATCCTGATTTTAACCTAAGTAGATTAGTAGATTTGCTCCTCGGTGCAGATGTTTATAGTAAGATAATGCTGGGAGGAATCCTAAGAGGAAGCAAAGATGACCAACCATTAGCTTAACAAACGCAGTTAGGATGGCTGCTCTGTGGTTCAACAAAACCACACTACCATTGTAACGTATCAAAATTTTGGGAGAACAATGATATTAACCAACAAACGGATATGGCGAAAAATAACCATGGGTGCATTGAAGTTCATTTCAGAGACCACAAAAAGGTTGCAGATTGAAAGATTTGAGGTCCGTTTACCATTTAAACAAGATCTAGAAGACCAATTAGGTGCCACAAAACCACAAGCATTAGCACAATCTCACAATTTAGAAAGTAAACTCAATAAAAAGATCCAATTACAAACAGATTATAAAAAGTTTAAGGCCGAATATTTAGAACTCAACCGCATGAAGTTAGATAGAAGTACCAAAACTACCGAGTGCTACTTGCCTCACCACGGCGTCAACCGACCAGAATCAGCAACCAAAAAGTTAAGGGTAGTTTTCAATATATCGGCTAAATCTTCATCAGGATACAGCCATAACCACGTCGTATATAGGGGTAACAACTTACGACAGGATCTCCAACAGGAGCCCATATTAAGAAGCCTATATTATCAATATATTCATACAGCAGAAATAGAGAAAATTTATCGACCAATTATGTACAACATGATGACCAAACTTATCAAAAAATCGTATGGAGAGACTCACTTGAGGCAAATATACAAACCTACATACAAGCTTACTACACTTACATACGGAACTTAACCAAAATGCTTGAACCTAACAGAAGTACACTGCTGGACAGACTCTAAGGCAGTGTTAGGGTGGATACAAGGCGATCCGTCAAGGTGGAACACTTTCGTTTCGAATCGCGTAAAAATAATAACCAACATTATACCAGCAAACCAATGGCGCCACGTCAAAATCACAGAAAACCCAGCTGAATGTGCAAGTCGGCGTTTATCAGTTCACCAGCTGAATAACCACAATCTATGGTGGCAAGTCCCGTCATGGCTACCATCATACAAACACCAAAATAACAATGAAACCATTTACAAGGCCAACCTAAAAATGAAGAAGCCCGCCGTGAAACAAATCGACGCAATGGTCCTTACACAGGACGAAAATACCATTACCAAAATAGCGAATCATTTGCTTCATAAATTTAGCTCGATTACAAAAATAAGTCGCATACAATACAAATTGCCTAATTACAATAAACGAGTTCATAAACGATACCTAGAAGTAAAAGAGCTACGTTGCACAAAAAAGATTATTATTAAAAACATTCAACTCTCGGAATTCGCCAACGACCTAAATTAAGAAGAAGAATTAAACCAAATTTTGCAACGATGGCAACTGCACTGTTTTGTTTAATGACTTTATTATCGCCCGCGCATGCACCGTTGAGTGCATGTAAAGGCTCTGCCAGAAAACACTTCGATCCCGTATCAAAATTACAATTAATCCGAGATAAATGGACGCTGATTGTATACCACGATATGAAGCCATATTCGGCTGAAATTCATACATACCAAAAAATCTCGAGTTATTTAGATAGACTATGTACTACCATTGACAAATCGCATTGTAAAAGAACATGGAAAGTGGACAGACACAGCAGACTCTATGCAGCTTTCCGAGAGAAGATCATCCCATTTAATTTTAGATAGAGTTGCATTAACCATATCATAGTCAGCCCTATGGAAAAGACGTACCAGACGGGCATGAGACTTCAGTATATTATTTGTTAGAGAAGACACATTAACTTCAAGAGCGGGGTGATGGTTATCTTCCTTAACAAGAGGAAGTTTCGAGTGACTGACACACTCGAAATTAGCTATAACTAAATCCAGTTCTCTATTATTAATATTTGGGATTGAATTATATTGATTGAAGTTATTAAATGATAAGAAATTTGAAACGAGCATAACAAGTGCATTGGTTGTGTCAGAAGAGAGTCTAGCAGAGCAACCATCGACCGTAGCAGTCCACAAAGCATAAGGTATATTAAAGTCACCAAGAATGAGATAATCATGATCTGGAAACCTGAGCACTATTTCCGATACCTCATCATAAAATTTAACATGTGAGTCAACCTGAGTAGCACATTGCGGAAAATAACAACAAAAAATACGACAATGCCCTTCAAGAGAACTCGAGCATTCTTCAGCGAGAACTTCAAAACGTCTCTTACATACAAGAATTCACCCTATCTGCAATGGTGTGAAACACCTTACTACATGAATTAAAGAGCCTACAGGATACACTGCTCGATTCAATTACCGACATTTACCATGATCAAATAAGTATGCATCTGCTAACACCAAAACAACTCAAGAGTGAGCTTCAAACCATATACGGCCAGATGCCCAGCGAACTCACTCTTCCAATCAAAAACATCGATACAGATCTCCAGTTCATTTATAAGCTTTTAAAGGTAAAGGCCAGAGCCACCCAAAAGTACGTCGTGATCGAAATTACATTTCCGCTTATAGCAGAAAGCTACCAACTCTATTTGCCCATACCTCACCAAACCAAAACCAACATGATCAGCATAATATCAGTTTCCAAATATGTAGCAGTCAATCTGAAAAAAGACTCCTACTTCAGTCTGACCACCACCGAGCTGACCTCATGTTTGTACCACGGAGAAACCTACATGTGCCAGTTCCGTATACCAATCGAGGATATTAAGAACGATGAGAGTTTTTGTAAAATTGATATCAAAACAAATAAATGTACAACAACAAAGTCTAAATGCGACAATCGATGGATTGAATTACACTCGACGTCGCAGTACCTGTACTTCTGCTGCGATAATTATGTAATTAAAATCATATGCGACGATCGAGTTTCTATCCGTCAGCTGAGCCGAGCTGGGGTCATCGGCATGAGTCAAAAGTGTGTAATAAAGGGCAAGGACTTTTCACTATTTTCACTACAACACCAATCCAATTAAATACAGTTTGCACCAGAGATTTACATACCTGAATTCGACCAGATAAATCATATAATTAACAAAAAGATCCCAGATGAAAGATCTATAGAGGACTTAAGTCTAAATACATCAATAACCAGCCTTGGAGAGGCAGTAAAAAAGCTAAAAGACAGTGACGGTGCAGTGAATGAGATATCACCTCACCATATACACCAGTACTTTATCAGCTACGTGCTAATAGTAGGAGCAGCGCTATGTGGAGAAGCGGCCGATGCTGTCTTCGCCAGCAACCTGCTTCGAGGCACCGCGGCGAGGGTCGCCGCCGACAGGATCTGCGGCGACCCCGCCGCCTCCGAGACCTCGGCGTCGAAGCGGACGTAACCAATGGGAATAGTCAGGTGAAAGCCGAGGTTCACCAGTGAACCAATTGAAGTGCTCAGTGCAAGTGAATTAAATAATAAAAGTGAAATAGGTTTTCGGCTTGACAGTTATGCGAAACGTTGGCCTAGTAAAGGCGCGGACTGTTACAGCACGAACAAGGGACTCGCAAATAACGGATTTAAAACCGATCAATCTCTTGTGTAAATGGACTTACGTTATTTCAAAAATAATATCATGGTTTTTAAGATTTTTATTTTTACATTTGAACCATTTTGCATTTATCTGTATAGGTACTTGAATTGAATTAATGAATTATTTTTATAGTCTTTGTACTTGCTTTTATATTTTTTGCTTTTAAATACGTTTTGTTTTAGATTTACCAACTAATTAAGTGCTTTTATGTTTAGATTTTATACCTATTGTTAAGAATTCATGTTTTTTAAGATATTGAAGTTAGTATTAACGTCATCTAAAACACCTCATCTCATCTCTTCATCTCGCGGCCGGGAGTATGTTCGGAGTAATCCGAACACATCAGCGTTTGTGCGTTTTTGCATCGATATGCATTTACTGCAAACGCGATTACGTCAAACTGACAATTTGACCAGTTCGCGACCTCTAACCATTTGAGACACCCGCGTGCTCAGTTACCAATTATTACCATTTTCACCAACCATTAACATTATTTTAAATATACTTTTTTGTGTACCATTAATGAACCATTTGTAGAACTTTATTATAATAATTGACTTAATAAGTGATTTTCATTCCAATGAACCTTATATAAGGGTGTTTGGCACATGACATGATTTTTTGGGGGGTGGGGGGGTCATGTGCTATTTTCCCCGTGAGACCCCAATGTCCTAAGTCTCACGGTAGTCTAGATACGATTTTTTTTTATTTTTTTGGAAACTTCCCGAAATCTTGCCTTTAAATCGTCCTAACTTTTTTTTGTGTTTATAATACCACAAAACAAAGTATGCTTGTATTCTAAAATGTTTTCTTATTCTGAATAAATAATTACTTGTTACAATTCATATAAAAAAAAAACTTCTGAGCATCAAAGTGGTAAATCGGTGTAAAGTTATGAAAAGTGACCACTTCTAAATTCATTTTTAAAAAACTGAAATTTATTTTGAATTTAGCTTTCTTTTAAAAAGTTCTTTACTTATTACCCTTTCCAACGATATGCTACATGGCAGAAATAATACATCAGGGGTCGACCTAAGAGATACTTTGTTGAGTTTGTTGCTAGGGTCAAGATAATGAAAATACGTTTTAAATAGTCATTAATAGTAATCCACACCACCACACCAGCCTATATCAGTCCACTGCTGGACATAGGCCTCCCCTAATAAATACATATATACCCATAATCCCCACGCTGGGCATGCGGGTTGGGGATCGCAGGGCACAGCTTCTCGCACCACCGACGCTGCTGCCCGTCGGTGGCCAGGGGATTTAGCTGTGCCGATGTAGGCTGTGCTATGCCGCAATCAGCCGGCCGCCAGAGCCCCGTTCGTTGTTTAGCAGGATGCACCACGTGCAGGTGAGGTTGGCTTGGGTTCCGAAGATGGGGGTTGGAACCCCGTACACCCCGTAATATGCCTATGGTATTTTTTGCGATCTTTCGAAAGCCTTTGACTGCGTCAGGCACGATATACTATTGCCAAAGCTTCGACATTATGGGGTAGGGCAATCCGCATTAAAACTATTAAAGTCTTACCTATCTGATAGACAACAGACTGTGGTTATAAGTAATAGTAAATCGTATGCTGCACCAGTTAATATAGGAGTTCCCCAAGGGTCCATACTCGGACCTTTTTTGTTTCTAGTTTATATAAACGACTTGCTATTCTATGTAGAAAAGTTAGCTAACATTGTATTTTTTGCAGATGATACATCTTTAATTTTCAGCGCTAAAAGGAAAGCAACTTATTCTGTATCTCAAATTAATAACGTACTGGCAGGTATAAGTTGCTGGTTTGGTTCAAATAATTTACTACTTAACGCAAAAAAAACTAAATTAATTAAATTCACTCTTTGTAAACCCTCTGTCAACCCTGGAGTAGCCATAGATGGCAAAGACTTGGAATTAGTAGCAGACACTGTGTTCTTAGGATTAACCGTCGACTCAAAACTGCAGTGGGGACCACACATTACAACCCTTTCTAACAAACTTAGCTCTGCAGCATATGCTATCCGCAAAGTAAGTCAACTAACAAATACCGCCACAGCCCGCCTCGTTTACTTTAGCTACTTTCATAGCGTCATGTCATATGGCATACTCTTCTGGGGAAGAGCTGCTGGGGCTGAATCCATATTTGTACTTCAAAAAAGAGCTGTCAGGGCTATCTACAAGTTTGGCCCACGAGTTTCTCTAAAAGAACTTCTTAAGACAATTAAAATATTAACAATGCCTTCTTTGTACATTTACATGAATATAATGTATGTTAGGAAAAATTATGGACAAATGAAAAGGCTTGGAGATGGGCATATGTACAATACAAGAAATAGAAATAAAATTGCTTGTACAAAAACTAGATTAGCTAGAGTAAATAAGTCATTCTTAGGACAATGTGTTAAGTATTTCAATAAATTACCAGATAAAATTGTTAACCTCCCAGAGAATAAATTTAAGAAAAGTGTTCAAACAATCTTATTAAATAAGGCGTATTATGATGTCAATGATTATCTTGATGACAAAAGAGCCTGGGAGCTCGGCACATGAGTATGTAGGGATACAAGGGATTATGTACTAAATTAATTTAATGACTTTGTAAAAATGTGCATTTGCTTGAAATTGTAAAAATCTCTTGTAAATCTCTTACTTGCAATAAATTATATTGCATTGAATTGTAACGAAACATAAACACAACAAAAACGTAACAGTTCAACAACAGGTTTAACAAAAACAACAACAACAATTTGAACAAAAAACAATAACAAGACTTTAATTTGACTACGATGATAGAACACGGGAAACGTGGAAAATACTCACATGACCCCCCCACCCTCCAAAAAATCATGTCGGTCCATGTGCCAAACACCCGATATATTAGATAGATAGATAAATAAATCATTTATTTGTTAATACAGGCACACAATTTACATTAATAACAAGATATAAGCACAAAAAATAACATTATTAGAAAGAAAGAAACACAAACATTTCAAAGAACCTAGGAATTATGAACTTTTATGTAAGTTTGTGTGTATATTACGTTATATGTATTATTGTTTACGTTGTATGTATATTACGTTATATGTATTATTGTTTACGTTGTATGTATATTACGCTAAAAAGCTAGAAATCCACCATAGAAAAGCCTAGCTTTTTACAAGCATTGAGTTTTAAATGTCAAAAAACCGTTAATAATATGGAAGAACTATAGGTATTTAGCATAGGTAGGTTATTCTTTATTCTTAGTTCTGGTCGTTATTCTAAATTCTATAAGAGAATTTTTTTTAAGGCAACTTGCTTGATTCCATTTTTGATCTGATGTTTGCTAAGAAAGCTGTTTTGTTTTCTTTTAAATATACATTTTGTACGACGCATCATACTTGATTTTATAGAGATCCTAGGGTTTCGATGGAAAAAGGAATCGAGCGTAATTGGCGTGTCGAAATAGGTAGATAGTTTGTCGATCGAGTCGGTCGGGGGCGGGGGTACCTCTGTGTCGTCGTCTGAGTGGGCGTGGGCGTGGGCGCGGCGCGGCTCCGGGCGCGCCGCGGCCGGCGGCGGCGCGCCGCCCATGGGCACGGGCGAGTCCAGCGCGCGCCGCTCCGCCGCCACGCGCGCCAGCCGCGCCGCGCACGCGTCCGGCGCCGGCGCGGGCGTCGGCGTGCGCAGCAGCGCGCGCGACGCCGTCGACTCGCTCGCAGGGAAGCGGAACGCCTGGCGCGCCAGCCTCGACGGCGTGTTCTCCGGCGTCGCCTCCACCGCCGGCTCCGGCTCCGGCTGCGGCTCCGGCAGCGGCGTGTGCGGCGCCGCCTCCGCGCCGGACCGCTCGCCGAGCGCGAACCAGCCCTCGCCGCCGGGGCGCAGCGAGGCCGCGCCGCGCGCCGCGTGCGCGCCCGAGCCGGGCGGCGGCGCGGGCGGCGCGGGCGGAGCGGGCGCGGGCGGCGCGGGCTCCGGCGGCGGCGGGTCGGGCGGCGGCAGCGTCAGGCGCGCGCACTCGGCCAGCACGTCGTGCGGCTGGTCGCGCGCCCAGCGGCCGGCGTCGGCCTCGAGGCGGCGCGAGCCGGTGACGAGCGCGGGGTGCAGCTGCACGCCGCGCGCGAGCCGCTCCACGCGCCGCTCCCACGCGTCGCCGCCGCCCGCGCCGCGCAGCGCCTCCAGCAGAGAGCAGGGCGCCGTCGCGTACGCGGCCAGGAACAGCGCGCGCTCGGCCAGCGCCAGGTGCGGCGAGGGCGGGTCGGGCGGCGCGCGCGTCAGCGCCTCGGCCAGGTCGGGCGCGTGCGCGGCGGCGAGCGCGGGCACGGCCGGCAGCAGCGCCGCCAGCGCCAGCAGCGCGTGCAGCAGCGGCACGGCGTCGCGCTCGAGGCGCGCGGCGCGCAGCAGGTCGCGCACGAGCGGGCTGGGCGGCAGCAGCAGGTGCAGCCAGGGCGGACGGCGCGCCATGAGCGGCGCGAGCGCGGCGAGCGCGTGGTGTCGCTGGGCGCGCTCGGCACGCAGCTGGTCGGCGAGCGCGTCGAGCGCATGGCGCGCATGGTGCTCGGGCGCCCGCGCCAGCAGCTCCAGCGCGCGCTGTGAGCCGGTGCGTGCGTGGTAGGCGAGCAGCGCGCGCACTAGCCATGGCTCGCGTACGGCCTGGTAGATCGCGCTGAGCGCGTCGGCGGCCGCACGCGCCGCCTCCGCGCCGCCCTCGAGCAGCGCGAACACGTCGCCCGCCTCGCACGCCGTCTGCATGCTGCTCCCCCCTACCGCACTCTTATCTTATCTGTGTGGTATGTTTTCGAATAATTAGCTAGGAAATATTGATCAAGATTTTTTTGAAAATGAGTTATATATTTTGCATATTTTGGATAGTTTTGCTGATGATATGAAAATCTATTCTGCCATCTACACTCCTCAAGATATGATCGCCCTTCAGTCTGACCTGTGTCGCTTAGAAGACTACTGTCATGTCGACGAGCTTGACCTTAACCCGACCAAATGTTCTGTTATCACCATCACCAGAAAAACCTCCTTTGTACCAACTACTTATACCCACCCTGCAGGGTCAGATTCTGCCTAAAAGTGACTCAATACGTGATCTGGGAATTCACCATGATTCTAAATTGCTATTCGACGTACATATTAATAAAATTGTCAATAGGGCTTCCAGATCTCTTGGTTTTATCACGCGGCTCTCCAAGTGCTTTAAAGAAGTCAAAACTATAATAATGTTGTATTGTACATTTGTTAGAAGTCATCTTGAGTATGCGTCACAAATATGGAACCCCTGCTATATGAAACACGTAGACCGTATTGAAGCAATTCAAAAACGGTTTATCAAGTATATATGTGTTACAGACTCAGAATACCCTATCATTCTAATAATTATATTGAACTGCAGGATCTTTTACGACTTAAAAATCGTCGTGACATTGCAGATTATCTTTTTTTACTAAAAATAATTACTAATGATATTGACTGTCCAGACCTTCTGAGTGAATTGAAGTTTAATATCCCTCGTAAATCTACAAGATATAACCCACCTCTTCAAATCCCACATTCCTCTACAAATTACAGACAAAACACATTTATGGTGCGAGCGAGTAGAACTGTTAATAAAGCTAATAAGGTACATGATATTGATTTGTTCACAACTAGTGCTCCAAAGGCAAGACGGGTTCTGAGCGATCATTTCTTCGGCACGGCCAACTTGCCTTCAGCGTCGCTGTAATAGGTGCACTTGATTTTTATGTTAGTTCTTGGTAGGTGAGAACTCTGATTTATATTTTATTTTTAATGATTTTATTTCTTATCTTTGTAGTATGCACCTCGTTATTTGTGTTCAAAAAGTAGTGTTCACACGTTTATTGTTTAAAAAATCGTTAACAGTGAAGACCTATAATTGGCTTCCAGTCTTCTATTTTGTAACTATGATCTGTATGTATAGCTGTTGGTTTTCCATCTCAAAAATATTTATATATATAAATATTTATATATATATATATATATATATATATATATATATATATCATTATATTGCTACGTAAATTTAAAGTATGCCAACTGTTTTTAACATCAAACCTTCTTATTGTATAGTTCATATAGTCATAATTAGATAAGTAGAGAATAAGATAAATAAAATACATACAAATAAGAAAAGCAGTAGTTCTTAGTGTACAAAGTACAATCTGTTATTCAGGCTGTGCAAGTTATATCAAGGTTACCTAAGTTCTTATGTTATTGTATCTTAGTAATATCTACTACGTGAGACTATGTATCTACGTGATTTCTATCTTCCGCATTATGTCTTCACGTTAACTTAAATCTAATAATAAATCAGTTGCGATCTATACGTTGGAAGTATCATTTTAACAGTAACTCTAACACTTAGCCTGAATAAATAAGTAGGCAGCCTAAATACTACAACAACATAGTTGGCCATTAGCCCACTAGAAGAAGAAAGAAGGCAGGAAGTTGTTATATCATACATAAGTCATAAAATAAGTAGATATATACTGGATTATCAGTCCATAAAAAAGTTTACTTATCAAAGTTTTAAATGCATTCTGTCTCGTGTAAATAGGTCAACGTTTTTAGTATACCTCAACAGGTAAGAGTTTTTGCGATAGTTAGTGGAACAGCAGGGTATATGCAATTTTAGATAGTTTTTGCATATTATATATTGATTGTATTTATCCAGTCTGGTGACCATACTAAAAAAAAAAAAATTTTAATTTTAGTAATTATTATTAGGTTCTATTTACATGTTGGCCTATGATGAAGTGTGTCAGATCGAATTATTATATATACATCTCTCACGTTCGGTAAGTAGGTTCTTATTATATCCAAATGGGGCTTGTAGGTGACTAATTAGCGCTCTAGGGTAATAATGTAGCTAGAAAAGCCGAAAAGTAGAAAAGTTGGCGGTAAGTAATTAAAAAAAAACACTTCTTTCTTTCAAAAAGTTTGCATACATCTAACCATCATACTGGCAATAGACATCATGCATTCAGCGCAATGACCAATGAGGTCGCTTTGCTATTCAGCCTTGTCTTCGTGTCAGTATAATAGTCATCAATTTTAAATATCGAACGGCGAAGCTCAATTATTAAGACGCTGGACTGGAAAAGTATGGGCATAAACATAAACGGCGAGCACATCTCACACTTGCGATTCGCTGATGACATAGTCCTAATGGCGGAGTCGCTGGAGGAGCTGCAACAGATGCTGGACGGCCTAGCATCAGCCTCGGGAGAAAGATAGGCCTCGGCATGAATTTGGAAAAGACGAAAGTCATGGTCAATGACCGAATTGATCCGAGTCCTGTTGTCGTTAATGGACACCTTCTTGTTTCGGAGTATACATACCTCGGGCAGATATTGCAGTGGGTAGAAACAACTTCGAGAAGGAGGCCAAGAGGAGGATTCAGCTGGGTTGGGCAGCATTTGGAAAACTACAACGAGTTTTCTCGTCACACATACCGCAATGTTTGAAAACGAAAGTTTTCAATCAGTGCGTCCTACCCGTCATGACATACGGAGCCGAAACGTGGACACTCACAGTACGGCTAGTCCACCAGTTTAAAGCCGCTCAGCGCGATATGGAACGAGCTATGCTCGGGGTTTCTCTAAAGGATAGAATTCGAAACGAGTTTATCCGACATAGAACTAAAGTTGTTGACATAGCTCAGAGAATTAGCAAGCTGAATTGGCAGTGGGCTGGCCATATCTGCCGAAGAACCGACAACCTTTGGGGTAAACGAGTTCTTGAGTGGTGACCGCGGCTCGGCAAACGTAGTGTAGGACGCCCTCCAACCAGGTGGGGTGACGATCTGCGAAAGGCTGCTGGTAGAAGGATGCGTCGAGCTCAGGACAGGGCGCAATGGCGCTCATTAGGGGAGGCCTATGTCCAGCAGTGGACTGCTATAGGCTGATGATGATGATGATGATTGTGAACAAAATAGATAATGTAGAAGGATAAATTACAATAATTTACATAAGATTGTGTGACAATCAGGACAAATAATTGGCTGTGTGAACTTGGCACCCGACTTTGGAAAACCGATTGTTTTTTATTTTATTCTTATAGATATTGGTTTTTAGTTGATTGTAGTAACAATTTTTTCGTTTGTAGTTACTCCAAAAAAAAATTGGAGCACTTTGAAAAATACTTAGCGCCCGACTTTGGAAAATCAAAATTTTTTTTTTCGATTCTTATATGCTTTCGTATGTAGTTGATTGTAGTAAAAATTATTTCGTTTGTAGTAGCTCTGAAAAAAAGTTAGGAGACTTTGAAAAAAAACTTGGCACCAAACTTTGTAAAATATGTATATGTTTTTTTATTTATACTTATAGATTCTGGTTTATAGTTGATTGTAGTAACCATTTTTTCGTTTGTAGCACCTCTAAAAATGAATCCGAAGATTAAAAAAAATCTCACACAGGTTTGTCGACAATCGGCAATGAATTGTTTGTATGAAATGAACGCTACTACAAACGAAATAATGTTACTACAAACGAAATGAACGCTACTACAAACGAAATGAACGCTACTACAAACGAAATAATGTTACTACAAACGAAATAAAGTTACTACAAACGAAATGAACACTACTACAAACGAAATTAAGTTACTACAAACAAAATCAACGCTACTACAAACGAAATAAGGTTACTACAAACGAAATCAAGTTAATACAAACGAAATGAACGCTACTACAAACGAAATAAGGTTACTACAAACGAAATGAACGCTACTACAAACGAAATAAAGTTACTACAAACGAAATGAACACTACTATAAACGAAATAAAGTTACTAAAAACGAAATAAACACTACTACAAACGAAATAAACACTACTACAAACGAAATAAACACTACTACAAACGAAATAAAGTTACTACAAATGAAATGAACACTACTATAAACGAAATGAAGTTACTACAAACGAAATGAACGCTACTACAAACGAAATAAAGTTATTACAAACGAAATGAACGCTACTACAAACGAAATAAAGTTACTACAAACGAAATGAACGCTACTACAAACGAAATAAAGTTGTAGTAACTTTATTTCGTTTGTAGTAACTTGATTTCGTTTGTAGTAACCTTATTTCGTTTGTAGTAGCGTTGATTTCGTTTGTAGTAGCGTTGATTTCGTTTGTAGTAGCGTTGATTTCGTTTGTAGTAACTTGATTTCGTTTGTAGTAACCTTATTTCGTTTGTAGTAGCGTTGATTTCGTTTGTAGTAGCGTTGATTTCGTTTGTAGTAACTTGATTTCGTTTGTAGTAACCTTATTTCGTTTGTAGTAGCGTTGATTTCGTTTGTAGTAGCGTTGATTTCGTTTGTAGTAACTTGATTTCGTTTGTAGTAACCTTATTTCGTTTGTAGTAGCGTTGATTTCGTTTGTAGTAGCGTTGATTTCGTTTGTAGTAACTTAATTTCGTTTGTAGTAACTTCATTTCTTTTGTAGTAGTGTTCATTTCGTTTGTAGTAACTTCATTTTGTTTGTAGTAGCGTTAATTTCGTTTGTAGTAACTTCATTTTGTTTGTAGTAACTTGATTTCGTTTGTAGTAACCTTATTTCGTTTGTAGTAGCGTTGATTTTGTTTGTAGTAGCGTTCATTTCGTTTGTAGTAACTTAATTTCGTTTGTAGTAGTGTTTATTTCGTTTGTAGTAACTTTATTTCGTTTGTAGTAACATTATTTCGTTTGTAGTAGCGTTCATTTCATACAAACAATTCATTGCCGATTGTCGACTAAACCTGTGTGAGATTTTTTAAAATCTTCGGATTCATTTTTAGAGGTGCTACAAACGAAAAAATGGTTACTACAATCAACTATAAACCAAAATCTATAAGTATAAATAAAAAAACATATATTTTACAAAGTTTGGTGCCAAGTTTTTTTTCAAAGTCTCCTAACTTTTTTTCAGAGCTACTACAAACGAAATAATTTTTACTACAATCAACTACATACGAAAGCATATAAGAATCGAAAAAAAAAAATTTTGATTTTCCAAAGTCGGGTGCTAAGTATTTTTCAAAGTGCTCCAATTTTTTTTGGAGTAACTACAAACGAAAAAATTGTTACTATAATCAACTACAAACCAATATCTATAAGAATAAAATAAAAACCAATCGATTTTCCAAAGTCGGGTGCCAAGTTCACACAGCCCAAATAATTAGAAATCGCTAGTGATGACCCTATCACTCGGCCCATTTGAACAAATCCCATAGCTCCCCAACATTGGTGGCCAAGGGTTTTTATGATGAATTTTCAAGTTTTTGAAAAGCAATTTTTATATTTTTTACTTTCAGTACTAAATAAGCAACCACACAAAATAAGTTTTTATATTATATATACAAATAATCAATTTATCACACCCATCACAAAGACCTGTCACACCCATCCCAATGTTTATTGGTTGATATAAAGTTTAATATATTCATTATTTAATTTCTTCTACTGCAATACTAATAACTAATTCATAGTTAACATATTATATAGTAAATTATTTTATATACTAGTTTGTTATTTTCGCAAAAATATAGAGATATTGGACAAGGTCGCAAGACATGCTAATAGTTGGCGTCACACTCGCCTCAGGCCTTTAATTGGCCGTAATTTTATTTGTGTTATCTAGGATCTACAGAAAAACAGTATAATGTTGTTAATTTTGACTACTATTTATAAATTATGCACTCAGATACAAGTTTAAATGTCACGACCGTCACCGCAGACTGACCCAATTGCATTTCCCAGGTACTTTGCATTTTCCAACAGAGGGACTTGTGCATTGTGTAAAAGTAAGCTAACAGAAATAGCACACTGTTTGCCTTGCTCACAGAGCATCATCAGGGCATGATTGTTCGCAGGCCACCTTTGGCACTGCTGCAACAACATAAATAGCAAACAATGTTGAAGAGCTCTGCGAACATGTTGCCCTGCCTTCGCTGAGCAGAAAGTACTACGCATCTACAGTACTTTCGAAACAACAGTAGCAATATTAGCAGAGATGTTATTGCGAGTTTGTAGCTTTTCTCACAACCGCCCGAGAACCACTGAAACCTATGCTCAAAAAGTTTGGTTGTTCTTGATTGAGCAGCTCATTTTATTAACTTTTGACACAAATAATAGCAAGTTACAACAAAACTAACATACCAAAACCGGCACAGCACAGCACTGACTGATGTGAAAGAAGATTTTCAATTTGTGCTACCTTTTGCAGGTATAGAAAAAATACTTTGTCAATCAATCTCAGTTATCCAATTCAACAAACACAAACGTTCACATGGAAGATAATCACCATCACCACAAACGCACTTAAAGGCAAATAAAATTCATTTCAAAGACAAAAAGTAATTTTCCGAAAACCGAACCAAAATCCCCGAAATCAAAATAGAAACGAAATCACAGAATCACAGACAGTGTTGCCGTTTTTTATTTGGAGAAAATGCTAAAACTTGTTGCAGAAAATGCCAAAAAAATGCTAAATAACTTTTAAAAATGCTAAAATCTATATTTTATTCCCGAATAGCAAACTAAAGTAGTCTACTGTTAAAATAGATGCATATTCGCATATAAAGAACGCAAGAGAGACTCTGCTCTTTGGGTATTAAGATTAATTTGCATCGTTGGTTAATTATTTTTCATTGACATATACATTTTGCATGTAATGTGTTGCTTCAGTAAAGGAGAATGCCGGCTGATGTATACCGCTCAGTACCATTTTAATCTTAATACCCAAAGAGTAAATTTTGTAAGTACAAAATTTGCAATAAGTTAAACTCTATCATCTTTTCCCGTTGTTTGCGCTAAATTTTCTCATAAATATGAGAAGCCGTGAAAACAGATTGTCTCTGGTTTCTATAAAATCTTTTGAATTCCTTGGGAATTTTGAATTTTTAGGTAACGTACAAAAAAAATGTTAATCATGATATATGCTAAATGCAAATTTTTCAAGCAGACCCGAAAATATGCTAAATTTAGCATTAAAAATGCTTAATTAAAAACTTTGACAATTTGTCAAGTGACGTTCTTTGAATCCGATCACTTCGGTGTACAACCGAGTTAATAAATGAGGCCTCTGGACATATCTGCCAGTGTCACGACTTATATTCCAATCCAGAAAAAAAAACACTTCACTTCACTTGTGACCCTTGAGAAGAGACGGGAAATTTTTTCATATAGAACAACAGTGTAATTTTTGTTTTATTTTATTTTCTATTGTTTTTGATTTATGTTGCGTAAAGTTTATGGCGCTTTAACCAACCTACTGTCATAGCAATGTCGCAGGGTGGGGTGATCGGCTGGCGAGCGCTCACTTGGTTGACGGCTAGCATCGAGTAAAGACTTTCTAAAATAGGAGAAAGTGGAAGTACAGTCTGTAAAGTACTATTGTGGATGGAAATATAAGTATTTAAGGTATTTATTCGTGTTTGTCATTTATCTTATAATACTCTACCCCCTAGCTGTGGCTGAAAGCTTACACTACGTTAGTAAGAAGACACAAGAGTAGTGAAATGAAATAAAAGTTATAAACTGGACTTCTCAGATGAAGGAATTTTTTGCTGATTGTTTTGTTTTAGCCACCATAGTTATTACAGAACATGACTTGACCGAAGATTGACGACTGGACTAAAAGACGGAAGAAATGGAATAGAGGAAGAAAAACAGTCACCAAATAAAACGGAATACTTGCAAGAAATAAAAATACGGAAGAATTGGTAGTATGGTCAAAATACTTTAGCCTGTCCAAATTGGGCTAAGAAACGAAAAAAAAATTGACCCTTGAGCACCCATGAGTCCTAGGTTATGTTTCGTTTTCAACAAAAATTAATTAATTAATTCGTTTTTAACATTGAAAATGTAAAAGAAAACTTTGACTTATATAAGGCTATAAAACTAATAATTAATAAATACTTACCATGTAGACCCAAAACTTGGTCCTGTGCTGGTCATTTCTGCGCCCGACCACGAACCTGTCCTATTTACGGCACTCAGTGACCACCAGACTAGGTGGCCGTCAATCGATTTATTAATTCGATAAAGAATGTTAGTACGTAATATGTATATTGTATACTAGTATAGTTACTAACTTCCGTAGGTACAATCGTACAATATATAAACTATAAAATACCTGTTATGGGTTTGTCTTGGATAGAACAGATACTCTTGCCAGCCGATTAGCGTTGTGGCATGAAATGTAATTATTATGCTTATTTATGTGGTGTACATATTCAAAAGTAACTATACAGAATGAACTCTATAATATATAGTATGTAATTTGTGTGTAATGTAAGTGTGAAGTTTCTTAGTTGTCCAGCCTAGTATTTTAAATCAGTAACCCAACATCCTGGGATGCGCGCACGGCGGCCCACCTGCATAAAAACCTTGTATTGCAAATGTAGTTATTTTTCAAAAGATACGAAAATTGCCATAAATATAAGAATTTGTTACATTTTACTTGAGGGGGTCAAAAGTTACGAAAAATGTAAGAAAAGTAACTTTCTGGCAATGCTGCTTCACTTCTTTAATGGATGGCCTCTGGGATAGTGATAGATAGATGGTGGTTCAAATGATACGGCCACGTTGCATTTGGATTGGTAGTTTATTTGGTTTACACGGACACGGAAATGGTTATGGTTTTATGGTAAAACATGGTATACATATTTGGTAAGACTATATGGTTAATAGTAGACTATGATTTTTACTTGGTCAATGGTTATTGAGTACGTGCCGCCTTTCTGGCGGCTATAGAAGTACTGATGATCGTTTTGGCAATTCTGTAGAATTGCAGTGTTCGATGTAAACTCGAACATACTCCCGAGCACGAGATGAAAATACGTGAGATCAGGCGCGGATACAGGATTTCATTTAGGGGGGGGGGGGCAATTTTTGTGTTTGGCATTTGTCTTAAATATTTTTCATAGCCAAGAGAAGCGAGCCGCGAATTTTTTTTTCAGAAATGTGTTATTTTGCCTAGGTATACTATTAATTATTATTATGATTAAGTCCCGCATTATTTATTTATTTATTTAAGTCAGCAAGCGAAGCGAGCCGCGAAGTGGGGGGGGGGGGGATTTTCCCCTATTGGTCCCCCCCCCCTGTATCCGCGCCTGCGTGAGATGAAGATGAAACAGATAGTTTTCCACAATTTCAACAGTATCAAGTATAATTGTTCATTATATATTATGTGTGCAACGTAATACGGTTTTTAAGTCAAGTCGTCCAGTCTTTCAGTCAGGTCCTCATTTTTACTATAGCAATGGCGACTATAATCGATCTGCGAAAAATTTTCTTCATTAGATAATTCCAGTCCAAGTTCACTTTTATTCCATTTCGCCATTGCTATATCAGAAAACAGGGCCTGACTGAAAACTTGAAGACTAAACTTGTAAACCGTACTACGCCTCATATCATTATGAACCACATAGAATAGTACTTAATTTAACGAAATTGTGGGAAACTATTCCAGAAGCCAAGCCATTGAGAAGTGAAGTGAAGTGAAAACTATGAGTGAAAAAATGTCCTCCCCACCCCTGCCCTCCCCTGACCTGACCCGTCCCTTGCCTCCTACAGTCTCTCCTCTCCCCTCTATAACCTAGAAATAAAATGAATGAATTGAAATGAAATGAAAATGAAAATATTCGCTTGTTCGTTTTACATTTAGTTTGTGCATACGTATTTCAGTTGTTTGATTATTTTTATTTAACTATAACTGTTGGTTACAAAGAATTATGCTGAAATTATAGATTAAATCAATGTTTGGAAATGAGTAGGTAGAAGTCGTAAGCCCTATAATATACAAAATGTTGAGGGCAGTTTCGGTTATCTGTGCGGAGGGCCAGGTGATGGAGGCGTTCGCTACTGCAAGGAGAGGTGTCTACAAATTCTTACGTATGTAAAAATCTCAATGTATCTTCTCGCTTCTTCAGCCCACTGTTAGACTTCTCTTCTCACTTCTTTAGCCCACTGCTGGACGTAGACATAGACTTCCCGTTTCTATTAGCGATTATCATGTCACAGTGATTTTTTAATTTTAGGATAATTTCTTCTCTAATTTCTCTTTGGTTATATAAATAGGTACTATTATCTTTTTAAAGCATACTTTGTAAAATACATACTATAAAAACAGGCCTACCTACATATAATTTCAGTTATGCTTATTAAATGTGAGGATATTTGTAAAGGGGAGTGCAACTTGTTTCAGGCACTCGCCAGTATGCCTCGTCTGCCCCTGTTACTGACAATCGGGTAAGTAGGGGCATCGGATTGAACAACTTTGTAAATATACTTAATGTAATAAACTTGAATGAGTGTACATTCAAAAAATAAACACATTTTAATGTTGATAAATTACCTTCCATGCAGCAACGAAAAATTAGGAGGTACAGGATGGTGGGTACCTTTATACATAGTGCTTATAACATTCAATGTTTATGAATTGGACGATTGAATAATAAAGTGTTGTAATGATGTATGAAGTTGGTGAAAATTATTGGTAGATTTTATTTATTGGGTGGATGCGTGAAGTGAAACGTCTTCATGGTTTGAATGGGTATTTAATGTACGACGGTCGAATGGGTTGTGTGTCATTAGTACAATATATGATACTATTACTAAATCTATGCTAAATGCTGAGGTGTGCACTCACACCACAGTATTCTATGGCCAGTGTATGAAACGGGACTCTACACTTACTACAAAAACTAACCGCAGATGACCAAAGTTTATTTTTGGGGCTCCTGAAGCTGCCAGCGCGGCACGCTCGCCTCCTGCCGCTAAATCAAATTCGATTAAAGAATTGGTAATGACCTGTGTGTAAAACCTAACCTAAACAACAAAATTTGATCTCTTAAGAGGGTCCATTATGAATATTCTTAATGTACCATGCAGGTGCAGGATTGAGTTCCTTCGTTCAGGAACTTCAGGATGGTGGAATGGATATTTCAAAAAACAAACAACCAGTCAGATTTAGAGATTTATTGGTTCTGATAATGATAATGAAAAATATTTCTGATACTTAAAATAGCAGTGCAGTAAGTTTTCATCAGCACATTCTAGAAAGCATACCATTCTGGCACTGCCATCTAGAGGCACAAAGTTTCAAACTTAAATAAGTTGGCTAGTTATACACTCAACATGACCCCCCTGTTCATTACGTTAAGGTTCAAATCAGAAATGTGGGAAGGTTTGTAAAAAATACACGAGTGCCTTTTACGGTGGTTTATTAGCTACTACAGATCAAAACAATCAACGAATCGGACATATCGCCCGCCAAAAACAATGGTTTTTAATTATTAGTTAAGTAATTTTCAATGGACTGTATACATTTTATAAAACAAAAACTAACCTATGCAACTTGCTTAACTAGGTAGGCCTAATTAAGTATTTGATACATACGTTTTCCTACAAAATCTATTAAAAAAAAAATGCAAGTTAATCATCCTTTATGTATCACTTATAGCTAAATTAGACTAAGTAGTAGATTACCGCCCGCCGTGACTTAGTAATCTGTCTCTTTAGGCAGGAGTATTACCTTAGAGAGGGGTCTCTTTAGCTCATGATTGCCTTTGCACTGGACGGTTACTACCCGCACATTATTATCTGCCCCCGTATGAAGATGTTTTATTTTTCCTAACAACCATTTAGTGGGGGGTAGATCTTCGTCTTTCAAAACGACAATATCACCAACAGCAGGCGAGGATACTGTAACTTGCCATTTATAGCGCTGTTGCAGCGTATTTAAGTATTCCGTCTGCCATTTGTGCCAAAAATCTTGTGTCATCTTCTGAATGAGCTGCCATCTGGTTAGGAGGTTTGCCTTATATTGCTCATAATTTACATCGGGAACACTAATTAGAGGCTCACCTACTAGGAAATGGCCAGGCGTCAATGGTGTTTCTAAATCATTATCAATTCGACAAAGAGGACGAGAGTTTAGACATGCTTCTATTTGTGCTAGTAATGTGCTCATCTCTTCGTAGGTTAGTTTGGTATCTTTACTTACCCTCGCTAAATGTCTTTTGGCTGATTGAACACCTGCCTCCCACAAACCTCCATAAGACGGCATTCTTGGTGGAATGAAGTGAGCCGTTGTTCCATCGTTAGCTAGCAGCTCAGCGACTTCCTTTGACATGTTGTCAGTTTCTCTATGAAATAACTCTCGTAGCTCTTTCGCAGCGCCGACAAAATTAGTCCCATTGTCACTCCATAGATGTGAGCAATGTCCTCTGCGAGCTACAAATCTCCGAAAAGCGGCTATGAACGCTTGTGATGATAGGTCTGTGACAGCTTCAAGGTGAACAGCACGAGTAGCCATGCATACAAACAAACAGATATATCCCTTTGTAGCTTTATGTCCACGACCCTTTGAAGTTCTTATCATTATAGGCCCAGCATAATCTACTCCGCTGTTCAAAAAGGGTCTGTGGGGATTAACTCTCATAGCTGGCAACTGTCCCATCAATTGATTCCTAGTTCTGGCTTTATGAATAACACATGTCTTGCAGTTACGAATGCATTTCTTTACAGCCGACTTTAAATCGATCACCCAGTATTTCGTTCTAACGTAATTCATCATAAGCTGTATTCCACCATGAAGTGTTTTACTGTGAGCTTCATCGATCAACAATTTAGTGATGTGCTGATTACTCGGTATGATAATAGGATGTTTTGTCATGTCAGATATTGAAGCATTTTGAAGTCGGCCTCCCACTCTTATTATCCCATTTTCGTCTAAGAATGGTGTAAGTGTGATAAGTGAACTTCTTGTTTTTATCTTTCCGTTTCTGTTTAAATCTTCGACTTCTCTTTCATATACAAAGTTTTGGTAATACTTAATGCAGTCTTGCAACACTCTTTCCAGTTCTTCAGATGTTAGATAAGTCTCTCTTGCTTTCTTGTTTATTTTCTTTCCAAGCCTTCTACAGTACGCTAGTACTCTTTTCATTCTAGTAATATTGGAAAATCTTTCCCAAATTGGCTGTTCTTCTGGATATGTAATGTGAAACGTTTTTCTTATTTCTAACTGTGTCTTTGGAATTTCACATCCGATGAAATCTATGATTTCATGTTTCAACCATTGCGGTCCAGTCCACCATGCTTCTAAATCAGCTAAATTCTGAGCAGGAATGCCTCTTGTGGCGATGTCAGCGGTGTTATCTGCGGACTGGACGTGTCTCCATCGATCGTTGTCTATCAATCGTGTTATTTCTGCTACTCTATTGGCTACGAACGTTTTCCAATGACTAGGTTGAGATTGTAGCCAAGACAAAACAACCATCGAATCTGTCCAAGCAAAAATGTTTTCTTTAGGTATTTTTAAAAGTTCCTCTATTTCATTAATGAGTCCTGCCAGTAATGCTGCAGCACATAGCTCAAGCTTGGGAATCGTCATTTGCTTCAAAGGTGCTACCTTTGTTCGGGCAGCAAGCATCGTAACGTGCACATTGCCGCCATCTTCTACGACTCTTAAATAGGTAACAGCTGCATACGCCTGGCTGGACGCATCTGCAAAGCCATGCACATTTTTATTGTTCGGCATTGTTTGTAACCATCGTGGTATTCTAATGTTTTGTAGATGAACTAAATCTTCTCTGTATTTAATCCATTCTTCACTTAACTCTGATGACATTTCATCATCCCACCCTAAACTACACAACCACAGCCTTTGTATTAAACATTTGGCTGTTATGATAACTGGTGCCAGCCATCCGAATGGGTCAAATAAACGAGCTACGTCAGAAAGAATGGACCTCTTCGTTATAGGATAGTTCATTTCAGGTAAGTTTACTGTAATTTTGAATGTATCATCTTTTCTATCCCAGGTCAATCCCAGAATCTTTATAACCTTGTCAAGTTTTATTTCTACTTTATCCTTTGTGCTGTTGTTGTCTTTCACTTCTAACCTTTTAATATTTCTTCAGAGTTACTTGACCACTTTTGCATTTCAAACCCTCCTTTTTGTAATATTATTTTAATTTCTTCACACATTTTTTTTGTCTTTTCTACGTTTTCATTTCCTGACATTAAATCATCCATGTAAAATGATGTTTTGATTATAGGTGCAGTCTCTGGATAGCCATGTCCTTCGTCATCAGCTAATTGAGCAAGTGTTCGTACACTCAAGAAAGGTGCAGCTGCTGTGCCAAATGAAACGGTTGTTAGATTGTAGCTTTCAATTTTATCATCAATGTTGTCACGCCATACGATGCGCTGTAAATCAGTATGTTTTTTAGCCATTTTAACCATCCTATACATCTTCACAATATCTCCAATTATACATATTTTGTGTGTTCGCCAAGCTATAACAAGGCTTCGAAGATCAGGCTGTAAGACCGGTCCTACCATCATAGCGTCGTTTAAAGAATATCCATTAGTGCCTTTCGCAGATGCATCGAAAACCACTCTGATCTTTGTAGTGTCTTTGTCTTCGCGGATAACCGCATGGTGTGGTAGGTAAATAGCGACATTGTCATTTGGTATTTCAGTTTTCTTCATATGTCCCATCTCCTTATATTCATCAATAACCTTCTTATACTCAGCCTTTAAGTGCAGGTCCCTTTCGAATTTCTTCTCTAAATTTTTGAATCTTTTTATCGCTTGTTGTTTTGTGTCTCCGCATAACTTCACCGTTTCCTCAATGCCTTGTTTCAAAGGTAAGTGTACTATGTATCGTCCACTATCCTCCCTTTCAGTTGTTTGTTCGTAAATTCTTTCACATTCTTCTTCTTCCTTTGTCAGTATCTTTTGTTTTTTGTATAATTCTGTTTCGATTTCCCAGAACTTTCTCAGCATGTCATTGTCTTCAGCGATCATTCTTGTAACATGTAGCGTAATGACATTGTGTTGGTTGTTATCTGATTTCTCTGTCTTTTGACCCGAAAGAATCCATCCCAAACATGTTTTTTGAGCCACCACGCCATCAGGCATTTTCATTAATCCATCTTCAATAATTCTACAAAAGACTTCGGCACCGAGTAGCATGTCTATTTTTCCCGGTGTTGAGTACATGGGGTCAGCTAATGGTAGTGTTTGGAGCTTAGGCCAGTCTATCGCAATGTATGTCGAGGGTAATCTTGTAGAAATGCTTTTAAGCACATAAGCTTTCACCCGAATATCTTTAGCTTCATCAAACCGCGATATTACCGACAGATCAACCAGATGATTAATTGACATTGTTGTACCTTCTCCCACACCAGAGACTGTTCCGTTGATATTGGTCTTAGATAAGCCCAAAAGTTCTACTGCTCTTGCAGATACGAAAGATGCCTCTGACCCTTGGTCAATCAAAGCACGTAGCAAATGTGTGTCGCCATTTCTTGATCTAACAATAACTTGTGCTGTTGCTAGTAGCACCTCATGACCGGGATGTTTGTTGGAGAAGTGTGCGCTAGTAACCTTATGTTCTGGTTCAGGTTCATTTTCATGTTGTTCATTCACTTCTTGTTTCGGTTCGTTCATCTTGTGAAGAAGTGAATGGTGTTTTCTTCCGCAGACTCGGCAAGTCGTTCTATGTTTGCACCGTAATACGCTATGGTTTGGTATCAGGCAATTAAAGCAAAGATTGTTGTTTTTCACAAAATCTTGTCTTTGCTCAACAGATAAACAAACGAATTCCTTACAGCTATAAATGTAGTGTCCTTTTCCCTTGCAATAAGTACATGATGGGGTCGGTTGTGTATTTGTAAAGGAAGCGTGTGCAGATTGAAATATGTCTCCTTCTGTTTCCTCCACGGTTTCTTCGGATGTGACGTGATAAACCTTGTGGGTCTGTAGTTTTTCCTTAGAAGAGGTGGCGATGGGCGCAATGAGTTCAAGTGTACGAAACTTAGATGCAAGAAACTTTTTTAACTCGTCCCAGGTCGGCATTGCATCACAATTTTCCTTTTGAGCATACTCTTCCCAGTCCTTCAACGACTCTGTATCCAATTTCTGCCCAACCAGAAATATTATTATAGGATCCCAAGAATCGGTGCTAACGTTCAAATTGTTGAGACTGGTAATGCATTCTGTCGTCGTATCTAGGACAGCCTTAATTTGTGTCGCTGACTGGCTGGTTCCCTTCTTCTGACCAAATAATCTTTTTAGAAGAGAATTTACGATCATTCGTTTGTTCCCATATCTTTCCTTTAGTAAAGCCCACGCCTGACTATAATTACTCTCAGTAATTTGTATATTTCTTAGTAATATTTCCGCTTCACCAGAAACCGTTGTTTTTAAGTAGTGTAGTTTCTGCACATCACTAATTGTAGTGTTGTGAACGAGTGCTGTGAATAAATCTTGGTAGGATGGCCACTCCTCATACTTGCCCGAGAAGGAAGGGAGTTGAATTCGAGGTAATTTAGCAAACGATGAATTATGTTGGCTGTCTTCTGATGTATGTGAATAGTTTGAAACTTCCCTCTTCTGTTGAGACTCCATTTTTAGTAGAAGATCAGTTAATTCTGCTTTAAGACTGATGTACAATTCCTCGAATGTATAGTATTCCTCCTTCAGAAAATAGGTCATAGTTCCCCGTTGTTGTCGTGGCGTGCATTTTGTGAGTTTGTTATGGTCGGATTTGAAAGTATCCCAATAATCCTCTATACATTTTAATCTAGCCTTCAAGTAGCCTTCAGTTAGTCTTTCCTTTGGACATTTTTTAATGTTAATTTGTGCCTTTTGCAACATACTGGCAACATCTTCCAACGTAGATAGATATTGGCTTTGTTCTGCTGTCGGTGTCGTCATTTTAGTAAAAACACTCAAGTCCAAAACAGAATTGAATCGACGTAACAATAACAGCGGCAGTTCTTTATTTATTACACGGCACATAGGTACACGATCACCGTCACACATAGTTATATGTAGTTAATTTGACTACAAAAGTACATGAATTGTCCACATAAAGTATTATAAAATCACTGCAATCCAATTCCGAAGTAGGTAGAAATAGTCTGTTTCTACGTAGTAGCGTAGGTACCTACTTAGCACGATTGTCTTATTGAATTAAACAAAATAATGTCCGCGATAAACACTTCAACAAAACATAAATCATTAAACTAAACTGTTCGTATTCACTTTTGTAAGGTGCAAAACTAATGTTCGATAACTAAGCTCAGGAATGCTTTTGTCTCCGAGTGCCGGCCGAGTCCGCTAGCCTTCCCACTAATCGATCCGGCTCGAAGGACCATTATGTTCATTACGTTAAGGTTCAAATCAGAAATGTGGGAAGGTTTGTAAAAAATACACGAGTGCCTTTTACGGTGGTTTATTAGCTACTACAGATCAATTTTTTTTCATGGTGACATTAGGGGATGAGGGGGAACAAATTTTCTTTAGATCACTTTTATCTTAATTAATTATAGATTTATAAGTTATATTTAGACCGGTAGCTCTGATTTATAACCTATTTTAAACAATGAATAAATTATCTTATCTTATTATTTTTTATTAGGTCTACCAAACTAGACGTAACACAAATAACCACTATGTAGGTTCTATGTAGGTTGGATATTTTTTCCATAGTGTCCTGGTACATATATATTATCCATTAGTTAGGTGCATTAAGTGGGAGGAAGTGCAGCCGTTAGTAGAGTAGTTAGCATAGTGTCAACGGAGAGTGACATTTGCTTCCATGTGAGCTATCATCATGTTATCTATCGGTTCGACAGGACAACAGTCCAGTTCAAATTTTTTACGAACACTAGGATTTAAATCAATTTCATTCAACAGCATGTGCGCATAGCATAACTGAATCGTTTCGAGTTATGATAATAAACTTGTTTAAAATGGTGTACGGTTTCACCATACATTTTGGTAATTTGCGCGCGCTGCGATTTACTTTGCATCGCACGCGCTGCATCTTTTACGGAAACAAATAATTTAGAGCATTTAACATGCAGTACGTGACCTACTCGCGCCAGAGACACTACCAAGGAAAGATTTGCCACCTTTACCTTGTAATTAACATAACTTTGAATACACTAACTTTACTTGTGAATCTGGTGTTTACGTGCTCAATCTAACTAGCTAACCCTCTATGAACTATCAGTGAATCGTTGGTGCCGTGTAAGGGAAACAACTATCAACCTACGTAGCATCTTCTCCATGTAAGGTCGGAGGGTGGAAACAAGCAGCCCTTAGCCCTTACATTTTGGTCCTTCGAGGAAACAAGGTATTTATGCTTTTTTGTATTTCTTGACGATAGCGAATCGGTTGAATTGGCCTCCCACCAGCGGGAATCACCAGTAAAATTGAGAAGGCGCACATATTGTCATATAAGTACGGGAAGCTGAATACCTATACCGACCAGAAGTCCACGGAAACTCTGTCGTCTTCTCGTCGTGAACCAGCACTGCTCTCCTCTGTCACCGTAAACTACGTGGCCGAGCTAGAAGCTAACTAACAACATAGATTGTTCTGTCACCGTCAGCTACGTGGCCAATCTAGAAACTACCTAACATTAACATCCATTGTTCCGTCACCATCAACTACGTGCCGAAGCGATCTAACTCTCTAATCTCTTTACTACATAAATAAGACTTTCGATAACATGGAAGTACTAAAATTACAAGAGGAGTGCTTCAACAACATCAAAAATCTTTGTTCTAACTATGCCAAAGATAGTAAATCTAGGAAGACGGAAGATTATCTTCGTATTCGACTCCAGTCCCTCGAAAATCAATGGCGGGACTTCGAGAGGCGTCATATGACTCTCCTTGAAGCTATTGAGGATAAGACTCATAGTTACTTTACGGAAGATGTTTTCACCAAAACTCAGAAACTCTATCAGAAAACGAAGAATGATATGGATGGCTTATTGAATCAACTACATGAATGCAAAACTGTAAAATTTGACTTAAGCGGTACCGTTGAAGAAACCACCGATGAACATTTGAAAACTTTATTAACACGACAAGAGTGTAACTTCAAGGCGCTTGATCGTGCGATGTCTAAAGTTAACTTAAACACTATGACAGAGAAATGGGAGTTGGATGATCATCTGTCTATTTTGAAGTCTAAGTGGGACGTGATCGACAAACTTCATTGGGAGTTGGAGGCCGTACTGAAAGGCTCTGACATCACCTACTACAATATATTTGTGTCGATAGAGGATAAGTACGATGAACTGAAGAGAAACATAAACTCTAAGATTTGGTCGACAGTGCATTATCAACAATCTGCACCAAGAATTGAGGTTCCCGAATTTTCCGGCAGTTACTCAAAGTGGATTTCTTTCAAAGATCTCTTTCTAGAAACCATCCATAACAACCCAATGATCAACAAGGCTCAGAAAATGCAACACCTTAAGACGAAATTGCGCGGAGAGGCTGAGCGATTGGTACAACATCTTCACATCAGTGCTGAAAACTATAGCTCTTGTTGGGACATACTGTCTCAACGCTACGATAACCATCGTCTTCAGTTCACCTCTTTTGTTAACATAATGCTCAATTCACCCGTTATCAGCCAACCTGATAGCCAAGCCTTGAAGAAGTTGCATGATGTCATCACTGAATGTATGAACGGATTAACGAACATTGGATTGAACACATCTACTTGGGACCCACTTATCGTCCATCTCATGTCGCAGAAACTTGACGCCACCACATACACAGACTACATGAAAGATCTACAAGATCATAGAGAGCTACCACATTTGGATCAGTTTCTTTTCTTTATAGAAAGCAAATTCATGGCTTACGAAGGCATGAAAACTGCTAAGAAAGAAGTACCAAAACTAACATCTGCTTCCCAAAAATCTACCAACCAACATTATTCCCACAAGAAAAATAACTATGAGTTTCAGAGAAAACATTCAAAAACATTACATACTGCTTTTATTACGTGCCCTCACTGTGAAAAAAGACATGTGCTGATGCATTGTCCTAGATTCATCGACATGGATACAACACAACGAAACAACCTTGTATCAAAATTGCATTTATGTAAAAATTGTTTATTTAGTCACGGCGACGCAGACTGCTCGTCAGCAAAAACTTGCAAAGAATGCAACAAGAGACACCACACTATGTTACATAATAATAAGGTAACTCCTTCGGCATCAACTTCATCTCAACAAAGCTCCAATCATCTCGCTAATAATGACTTGGAGATACTTCTTACAACGGTTCAACTTAAGATAAAATCTGCAAGTGGAACTTACGTCACACTTCGTGCTCTCCTAGATCAAGGTTCACAAGTGAACTTGATCACTGAACAAGCCGCTCAACTACTTCGATTGCCTAGAAAACGGATGAGCGCCACAATATCGGGAGTTGGAGCGCTTTCAGGAGACTGCAAAGGACGTCTGCAACTAAACTGCCAGTCGATACATTCCGACTATGCGTTTGAAACTCAAGCGCTCATTTTGAAAAAACTTACAAATAACTTACCTAACTCATCCTTTAATACGCCAAACTGGCCACACTTAGAAAACTTAAAGCTCGCTGACCCTGACTTCAACAAATCTCGCCCGGTCGATCTACTGCTTGGAGCTGATGTATACTCGAATGTTATCCTTGAGGGAGTCCTGAAAGGAAGTCAACATGCTCCTGTTGCACAACAAACGCACTTAGGATGGATTCTGTGTGGCAAAATGAAAACTTTCAATTGTCATGCCGTTCTAGTGGACCTCAACAGCATTAGCAAGTTCTGGGAACACGAGGATATCACTCAGGACAGCAAGGACGACATCTCCAAGGACGATCAGTGCGAAGAATACTATTCAAAAACAGTACAGCGAAGTTCAGATGGAAAATATATTGTGAAAATGCCTTTTGTTCCAAATTACGAAGAAAATATAGGCAATTCCCGATCTATTGCCGTCTCACAATTTTTACAGCTTGAAAAACGGCTCGAAAGAAACGCGAAACTCGCTCGTATGTACAGAGACTTTATAAAAGAGTACACAGAACTTAAGCATATGGCACCAGCGCCCTTAATCACAACTAAACCAGAATGCTATCTACCACATCACGGCGTTCTACGGGAGCATTCAACTACAACAAAACTTAGAGTGGTGTTCAACGCTTCTCAAAAAACATCAACCGGTCTTAGTCTCAATCACTTACAAGAGAAGGGCCCTAACATGCAGAAAAACATTCAAGCTCTTATTCTGAAATGGCGGTCCTACAGATACGCCTACACTGCAGACATAGAGAAAATGTACCGCTGTATCTGGATCACAGATGAACAACAGCAACTGCAAAAGATCATCTGGCGAAACGCGCCCTCAGAAAAACTGAAAGATTATGTCCTATGTACAGTGACATATGGCATGAAGAGTGCACCATGGCTCGCGATGAGAACATTGAAACAGCTTGCCATAGACGACGGTCACATGCACCCCGAAGCTGCTCAAACGCTACAAGAGGAGTTCTATGTTGATGATTTAATTAGCGGCCACAACACTATCTCCGAAGCTCAACAACTACAATCGTCGCTCATTAACTTACTTAAAGGCGCCGGTATGAACTTGCGGAAATGGTCGTCTAATAATAAGGCTTTACTAAAAAACTTGAGTAATGATCAAATATCAACAGAACAAATATTTGACTTTAAACATGAAGATACAAAAAAGACTCTTGGACTCGGTTGGAACACTACAAATGATACATTTACATTCTACTGGGACTTAGAAGAAAAACCGCGGCAACAACTAACTAAACGCCATCTTCTATCTGAGATCTCGAAGCTGTATGACCCGTTGGGGTGGTTGGCGCCAATAACTGTGGCTGCCAAACTGCTATTTCAGAGGGTCTGGACAAGTAAACTTGCTTGGGATGAAACTTTACCTACTGAGTTACAGCAAGAGTGGGTCAAACTGAAAACCGACCTTCATCAAATCAAAACAATTAAACTAAACAGATGGCTGGGCTGGACGCACGGGCCTATTGACCTACTATGTTTTTGCGACGCAAGCGAAAAAGCATACTCGTGCGTAATCTACAGCCGTGTTACTAACGAAGGCGTACCTACAATAAATCTACTTGCAGCTAAGACTAGGGTTGCCCCGCTGGCGCAAAAGATTACGCTGCCTCGTATGGAACTCTGTGGTGCCCTTCTATTGTCACAACTAGCAGAAAAAGCGGTTTTAGCTTTTAAAGGACACACCGTAACTATACAGGCTTGGAGTGACTCCCAAGTTGTGATCGCCTGGCTGCAGGGAGATATTACAAGATGGGAAAGATACATTGCCAACAGGGTGAGTAAGATCAAACAGGTCATTCCGGCTGAAAACTGGCGCTACGTGAAATCGGAGCTCAACCCCGCTGACTGTGCATCACGAGGAATGTACGCAACAAAACTATTTAATTTCGACCTTTGGTGGAAAGGACCTGACTTTATACAGACTTTTGAAAACCAGAAAGTACCAATGTGTCTACATACAACTAACAAAGGACTCAAGCCAACGGTGACAGCCCTACGCAAAACTCACGAGACACATTTTATCGACGAACTTATAAACAAATGCAGTTCATTATCTCGCATAATACGTGTGACGGCATGGATACGACGCTTTAGTATAAGTGTACTCAATGGCTCGAAATTTGACACTAACTACCTAACTACCAGCGAATTGACTACTGCGAATGAACTTATATTAAAACATTTTCAACAAATAGACTTCGAACAAGAATACAAACAACTTTTTAAAAAACAAACGGTTTGTAATAAAAGTCCTTTATGCAAACTTAACCCTTATTTGGACGAAAGGGGCATCATTCGTGTTGGTGGTCGCCTTAAAAACTCCAGCTTGCCTTTCCAGATGAAAAATCCTATAATTTTGTCAAGAAATGGAAGACTGACGCAACTAGTCATAGAACAAGCACATGACAGGGTACTACATGGAGGCGCGCGACTGACGTTAGCCTACATAAGACAGCGGTACTGGATCGTTGGCGGCAACAGAGCAGTTAAAACAAGACTTCGTCAATGCATCCGCTGTCACCGTCATAAGCCAACCGAAACTTACCAACTCCTAGGCGACCTACCACAACAAAGAGCACAACCTTCCAGACCTTTTACGCATTCTGGCGTCGACTTCACAGGCCATGTGGAAGTCAAACTGAACAAAGGAAGAGGTGTGAAAACGTCCAAAGGCTACATTGCAATCTTCGTGTGTATGGCAACAAAAGCTGTGCACATTGAACTCGTATCGGACCTCACTACAGAAACATTCTTAGCGGCATTCCAACGAATGTGCGCGCGGCGCGGCACTCCAAAGCACGTCTACTCCGACTGCGGCACCAACTTCATCGGAGCTGCCAAGGTGTTACGCAAAGAGTTTGAAGAGTTCAGACAAGTCCTATCACCAGAATTCTTCACCGAAATCGGAAAACTCGAAGTTGAATGGCATTTTAATGCTCCTGCTTGGCCAAGCGCAGGCGGGCTCTGGGAAGCTGCAGTAAAGTCCTTAAAATACCATCTACGACGTGTTCTAGGCGAACAAAAACTCACCTACGAAGAGTTTACAACACTCCTCACGAAGATTGAAGCCTGCATGAACTCCCGGCCCTTATGTCCACTAACGGAAGACCCGGAGGAATTCTACAACTACCTAACACCTGGACACTTTCTTACCGGCAGCCCAATACTCACTCTACCTCTTTCGGACTATAGCGACATCAAAACTATCGACATTCGTAGACGATGGCAATTAACTGAGAACATGCTACAACAGTTTTGGAAAAGCTGGTCTAACGAATATCTAATTCAACTACAAAGTCGCAGTAAATGGAAAAAACCAATGAAAAACATTCAACAGGGTGACATCGTCTTGATAAAGGATGATAACATGCCTCCCGGAAAATGGGCGATGGGGCGGGTCATAGAACTTCATCCAGGTTCCGACGGCCGTGTACGAGTAACAACTGTTAAAACCCAATCAGGCATTCTTAAACGTCCCGTCGTGAAACTTTCACCCCTCCCTATAGAAACGGAGAATCCACAACAACTGAGAGATGAAGAGGGCGAAACGTCGTCGACTGAACCAAAACAAAACGCGTCAAACTCTTACAAAACAAAAAAGACCGCCAGTAACACATTTATAACCCTATTGGTAACATTGTTTACATTAGTAACCGGAGTACATAGCGCCGGTAGTGGCACGCGACCAAGCGCTCATATTACAAGCTTTGAGTCCGACCGGCCAGTTTATTATGATGCGCTCGGCAAAATGCAAACAATACATGATGAGTGGACACTTCTTATGTACTATAACTTAACTAACTATTGGGATAGTATACAACGTGTAGAAAACTATCTTCAGAACTTAATTGACCTTTGTCACAAAACTGACCCGAGATATTGTGAAACGACACTTGGACAATTATCTCATGAAATGGAACTTCTGCGACACTACAACAGCATTTTACTAACTCCTCATCAACACATGAGCGGCCGCAAGAAGAGAGGGCTGATCAACGGCATCGGCTCCATCGCCAACAGCCTTTTCGGTGTTCTTGATCAAGACTTTGCCGACAAGTACCACCAAGACATCCAAAACATCCAAAATAACCAGAACTACATGCTTGGTCTAATAAAAAACCAAACATCTATTGTGGAACTGGAAAACAAGGTACTAAAGAAAACGGAAGAAAACATTCACAACCAGCTCAACATAGTTGAAAGGTTCATGAACGAAACTAACTCTAATCTAGCAAAGGTTGAGTCAACCATGGAGATCATTATGGCATCGAGCTATTTCAATTCTGCATCATTATCCACTTATCTACTACTCAAAAACTTGAGAGAAATGCAAGAACTACTGTTTGATACACTAACCAATGTCTACAAAGGACACATGGATGTACATTTACTGACGCCGGTGAACCTAGTGGAACAACTAAGTATCATAGCTGGAAGCCTTCCAAAGAGATTAGCACTGCCATTAGAAAACGTCAAGAAAGATATCTTAGATATTTACAAGATACTCTATGTGAAGGCTCGAGTTACATCTAGCTACTTTTTATTTGAAGTCCACATCCCACTAACAACCGATGAAGATTTCCTGTTATACAAAGTTACTCCAATACCCATGAGAAACCAGACAGAATTCGCCATCATACAACTTCAGTCTCAGTACATTGCGGTAAACTTTAAGAAGAACTCCTACATCTCACCAACTGAAAAGGAGATAAAGCAGTGTACTGTTATGAAACAAGATTATTTGGTATGTAATGAAAACATGCCAATTTACAGCTTCGAAAGCAAGAACGCTTCATGTGAGGCAAAACTTCTTAGTCATAGGTCAAACGCCCCCTGTGACATCAGGAAAACGTCATGCAGTGACGTATGGGTCGAGTTACATTCGCCTAACACCTGGCTGGCTATTTGTTGCGGAGCTTGCACTTTGCGCACAATATGCGAGAATGACGTTAGTTCTTTTGTCATGACTTCATCTGGCCTTGTAACTCTAAAGCAAGGATGCTTGTTGCAATCCAACGACTTCACAATCTACTCACGCAACGAGTACAACACAAACATGAAGATGGAGTCTAACATCAATATCCCACTGTTAAACTCAACGGTCAATAACATCGTTAACCTGACCTACCACAAGGTGCCATGGGATATTTTAGAACAAGCGGAGGGTACCCAGGACATTGACAGACGACTCCTGTATCAAAGGGAAAGAGAAATCCTCCCTCAAAAAATAACTACTCATGACATACATCAATATGCGATTTGCTACCTTCTACTTGTAATCGTAATCATCATCATCATCGTCTGGGTAGTCACGAAATACCAATCCAACAAACAGGCCAAGAGCAAACAAGAACGCTCGAGAGAGCCACGCATCGAAGTCATAGAGCTTCAACCATGCTCCAAGCAAGGTAGGGTCGAACCGACCGCGCACGACCAGGCAGCATCCCTGGCAATGGAGGCTCCACGGGCACGGCGAGAGCGCCAACCGTCGCCTACCAAGGGCGGAGACAACGTCGCGTTTAACTTCGATGAATAATCTTTCTTGGCTTTGTACTGGCTTATCTTCTCTTGGTAGTCATTTAACTTTAACTTTAAGTAACTTCTTTTGGGGTTGCCAACATGTACGGTTTCACCATACATTTTGGTAATTTGCGCGCGCTGCGATTTACTTTGCATCGCACGCGCTGCATCTTTTACGGAAACAAATAATTTAGAGCATTTAACATGCAGTACGTGACCTACTCGCGCCAGAGACACTACCAAGGAAAGATTTGCCACCTTTACCTTGTAATTAACATAACTTTGAATACACTAACTTTACTTGTGAATCTGGTGTTTACGTGCTCAATCTAACTAGCTAACCCTCTATGAACTATCAGTGAATCGTTGGTGCCGTGTAAGGGAAACAACTATCAACCTACGTAGCATCTTCTCCATGTAAGGTCGGAGGGTGGAAACAAGCAGCCCTTAGCCCTTACAAATGGTGTTCGCAGACCGTGCTCACGGGAGAGAGCATCAGAAAAGAAACGGCACGTAGCTCGGCGGAGGGCGACCCGCCCTCTCCGCCCCCTCCGCCCCCTCCGCCCTCTCCGCCCCCGCGCCGCGCCTGGACGCTCGCCGCAGCCGCCGTCGCCGTGACCGCGTCGCTCGGCGGGGTGAGTGCACCGGCCGCGCCGCCGCCGCGCCGCCGCCGCGCCTGCTCGCCTCACAACTCACGTGTGTCTCCGTCGCGCAGGTGTACTTCTTCCGCAAGCTGAGCGACGAGGAGCCGGGCCCGACGCCGGGCGGCGGCGGCGGCAGCGCGGCGCCGGCGCTCGACGCCGAGGAGGAGTCGGACGAGGTGGAGCCGGCGCTGGGCGCGGAGCTGCCGGCGCACGCGCAGTACCTGCTGGTGGGCGGAGGCACGGCCTCGTTCGCGGCCATGCGCGCCATCCGCAGCGCGCGGCCCGAGGCGCAGGTGCTGGTGGTGGGCGCGGAGCCGCAGCCGCCGTACATGCGGCCGCCGCTCAGCAAGGAGCTGTGGCGCGAGCCGGGCCTGGCGCGCGCCGACCCCAAGGCGCTGCACGCGCTCTCCTTCCGCCAGTGGAACGGCAAGCGGCGCGCGCTCGCCTACGAGCCGCTCGCCTTCTACACGCCGGCGCGCGACCTGGCGGCGAGCGGCGGCGGCGCGGCCATCGCGCGCGGCTGGCGCGTGGCGCGCCTGGACGTGGAGCGGCGCGAGGCGGAGCTGCGCGCGCCCGGCCGCGAGCCCGTCACGCTCACCTGGGAGCGCTGTCTCATCGCGACGGGCTCGCGGGCGCGCCGGCTGCCGGCGCTGGCTGCGGCGCGGGCCGCGGGTCGCTCGCTCACGTTACGCGGCGCGCGCGACGCCGTGCGGCTGGCGCGCGTGCTGGACGAGCCGGACGCGCGCCGCGTGCTGCTCGTCGGCGGCGGCTTCCTCGCCTCCGAGCTGAGCGCCGCGCTCGCGGAGCGGCTCGCGCCGGAGGGCAAGCGCGTGACGCAGCTGTTCCGCGAGGAGGCGCCGCTGGCGCGCGTGCTGCCGCCGTACCTGGCGGCGGAGGCGGCGCGGCGACTGCGCGCGGCCGGCGTGGAGCTGGAGGCGGGCGCGGAGGTGGTGGAGAGCGCGGGGGACGAGCGGGGCGTGCGCGTGCGGCTGCGGGACGGGCGCGAGCTGCGCGCCGCCTGCGTGGTGGAGTGCGTGGGCGCGGAGCCGGACACGGCGCTGGCGGAGGGCGCGGGGCTGGAGCGGCACGAGGCGCTGGGCGGGCTGCTGGTGACGGCGGAGCTGCAGGCGCGCGACGGCGTCTGGGCCGCGGGGGACGTGGCGTGCTTCTACGACGTGGCGCTGGGCCGGCGGCGCGTGGAGCACCACGACCACGCCGTCGTGTCGGGCCGCCTCGCCGGCGAGAACATGGCCGCCGCGCGCCCGCCGCGCCCCTACCACCACCAGAGCATGTTCTGGAGCGACCTCGGCCCCGACCTCGGCTACGAGGTGAGCGCCGCGCCCCGTCCCGCCGCGCGCCCGCCCCGCGCCGCGCTCACGTCTCTCTGTTGCAGGCCATCGGCATCATCGACTCGCGGCTGCCGACCGTGGGCGTGTTCTCGGCGACGGCGGTGACGGAGGTGCGCGCGGACGCTACGCTGGAGGCGACCAGCGACCAGGAGGTGCGCGCCGCCCCGCCCGGGGCGCAGGCGGAGACAGAGGCGGGCCCGGGCGGAGCGCAGGCGGAGGCGGCGCCGGAGCGGCGCTTCGAGCGCGGCGTGGTGTTCTACACGCGGGAGAAGCGCGTGGTGGGCGTGCTGCTGTGGAACCTGTTCAACCGCATGCACATCGCGAGGCAGGTGCGTGTGTACGCCCGTGCACCGTGTACCGTTCACCGTGCACCGTGCACCGTGTACCGTTCACCGTGCACCGTGTACCGTGCACTGTGCACCGTGCACCGTGTACCGTGCACCGTGCACGTGTCGCGGCTGACGGATTCAAATAGTCTTCTTGAATTGAATCAAGGGGACGGCTAGGCCTCTCATTGAACAGCGCCATCAAACTGAACATTGCGTTCAACATTACGGCTGAGCGTAAAACCACCGTGACATTGAACCGGGACTGGACCCGATCTAATAATGACACGAAACTTTTTTAAAAGTGCTTTTTGACAATTTTATTTGGTGTGTGTGACCTGATCACGGCTCGAACCTCACCTAACCAACGGAGTAAATAAATTAATAAATAAAAATTACCACCATAGTAAGGGTGTTATGTTGACATTTAATCGGTTAGCTGAGCTGACCGAGCTAGTTGTACTGTTGAACGTAGTGTTCGGCCCCTCGGCTCATTGATGGCATTATTCGATGAAAGGGCTTGCACCGGTCGGCTACGACGCATAGTTCCGCGGTGCGTTCGTACCGGCGTGGTGGGTGACCGTTGGTTCGTGGCAGGTGCTGGCTCAGGGCGAGTTCGAGGACCTGTTCGAGGTGGCCAAGCTGTTCGGCCTGCACGAGGACGAGTAAGGACGAGTGGTGACGAGTAGCGACGCCTGTGCAGCGCGGTGGCACTCTGCGACTGAAGCATTTACCTCTTTTGTAAATAGTAGTAGGCTAATGTAATAAATAATGTGCGTATTCTTCTACATGTTTGTGGTTGCCCTTCGTATGTACCTATGACATGATTTAAATGAAGGAAAACGTTTACGTTAGAGCAATGTACCTAAATCAGATGGTTTAAAATCTAGAAAATAAAAAGCTATGAGCGGCAAGCATATGTGCGCGAAAGAACAATGGCAAAGATCGATAGTGCGCGCCGTCGCGGAAGGCTCCATTCGACGAAGGCGGCGATATCGCGCGACCTGCGCCGAGGGACCTGTTAGGCCGCGGTCTCAAAGCGACCTGCGCCGAGGGACCTGTTAGGCCGCGGTCTCAAAGCGACCTGCGCCGAGGGACCTGTTAGGCCGCGGTCTCAAAGCGACCTGCGCCGAGGGACCTGTTAGGCCGCGGTCTCAAAGCGACCTGCGCCGAGGGACCTGTTAGGCCTCGGTCTCAAAGCGACCTGCGCCGAGGGACCTGTTAGGCCGCGGTCTCAAAGCGACCTGCGCCGAGGGACCTGTTAGGCCGGGGTCTCAAAGCGACCTGCGCCGAGGGACCTGTTCGGCCGCGGTCTCAAAGCGACCTGCGCCGAGGGACCTGTTAGGCCGGGGTCTCAAAGCGACCTGCGCCGAGGGACCTGTTCGGCCGCGGTCTCAAAGCGACCTGCGCCGAGGGACCTGTTAGGCCGTGGTCTCAAAGCGACCTGCGCCGAGGGACCTGTTAGGCCGCGGTCTCAAAGCGACCTGCGCCGAGGGACCTGTTAGGCCGCGGTCTCAAAGCGACCTGCGCCGAGGGACCTGTTAGGCCGGGGTCTCAAAGCGACCTGCGCCGAGGGACCTGTTCGGCCGCGGTCTCAAAGCGACCTGCGCCGAGGGACCTGTTAGGCCGGGGTCTCAAAGCGACCTGCGCCGAGGGACCTGTTAGGCCGTGGTCTCAAAGCGACCTGCGCCGAGGGACCTGTTAGGCCGCGGTCTCAAAGCGACCTGCGCCGAGGGACCTGATAGGCCGCGGTCTCAAAGACAGCGGCTCGCCAATGCAAATCTATGCATCGAAACGCGCCATTCCTTCGCGCCGCCCCGCTCCCGCTGACTTCGTGTCCGCAGCCTTAGTGCTTACCGGATATTGTACTTGCACTAACCAAATATCTTAATAACTAAAACATCCAAAATAGATGGCGAACCTTAAAGTTGTAATTTATTTATTTATTTATTTATTTTGAAAACTAACAGCTAATATACATGATTTTACTTATAGATATTTATAATAGAACAAAAAAAGCCTTTAAAAGTTTTCACATATAGATAGCACAGCGAGTGCCTTAAGTAGATACACAATCTTAAACTTAAAAATGAGAAACTAGTAAAAAAAAAAGAAATAAATAAATTTATCTAAATCTACTATTCCAGTGTCCTACCGAATAGAAATTTAAAGGTTCTTATAAACATTTATAATTTTTGTATTTTTTGTCTTTTTTGACTTTTTTGACTTTTATGTCTTTTTTGTCTTTTTTGTCTTTTGTGACTTTTGTCTTTTTTGACTTTTTTATCTTTTTTGTCTTTTTTGTCTTTTTTGTCTTTTTTGTCTTTTTTGTCTTTTTTGTCTTTTTTGTCTTTTTTGTCTTTTTTGTATTTTTTGTCTTTTTTGTCTTTTTTGTCTTTTATGGGCGATTCTCTGTAAACTCGTAATGGCCCATACAAAATCTGTCCTGACATATTTTTCTTTCATTGTCGTGAAAATATAATAGTATTGCTTAGGAAAGTAACTATTAATTTTAGTACATAAGAGAGCCAATTGAATTTATATGTATTTTTAGAGTTCTTTAAGATTTTCTGAAAAATTGCGGCAGGGGACTGTTAGGTGCAACAAAACAGTCCCCGTTTTGTACATGAAAGTGGACTGTTTTATGTAGAAATAGAAGTCATATTATTGGTATAAATAATTTATTATTTTATACGATATTTACGCATCAAAATAAAACGCTTATATTTCAAAAATTTCTTAAGAAAAAGAACCAAAAACAAAACTCTTTTAACAAAATAAAAACTTAAATGTCAAAACCATGGTACTAGAAACATTTTGTACCTGAGATCAACTTAGATGAATACTAATAACAGTTATTAAACTTACGCAGTCTTTTATAAAGTACTACTATTACAATCATAACAAAGATGTCTTTCCTCTCAACAATAATAGTAAACTAGTTATAATTCAAGTAATTTGAAATGAGATCTATAAAAAGTCTTTTTCTTAAAACTAATAAGGCACATACATAATCACAATGAGCTTAGTTTGACATTAGAGCAATTGACATTAGCACTCGAAAATATTTACTGGAGTAGTGTAAAATTGGTGCAATCTAGAAATCTAGGTCAAAATTTAAGTGCCAAAAAACTTCGGAGCTACAGCCTAAAACTATGTGTATGCCAGAGTGATGGGTCTCCAGCTTGCACATCTGAAACCAGCAAACGGCAGAAGCGAGAGTTATGAATTATTGCCCCTGATTTAGTGCTGAAATGATGCGTAAGGAACCAACATTTTCAGCCCGCTAGCTATAATACTTTTGGAGCCATAAGGCAAAAACAACGTGTCAGCTGGAGACCCATGTCCTCAGCATCTGTTCGTCACGCTCTCACATGCTCGTCACGCTATACGTCTAAAGAATATAAAGGGTTCTAAGGAATAGCCTAGGGTTTAGTGCCATGTAAGTTAGCTAGGCACCAAATATTAACGTATTAGTAACGCTATTCAGTCTCTTAGCTTAGATCGGTATACAGTGTAGTGTTATTTCCACGTCTTTAAGGCAGGCCTGTGTTTACGTCGTGTCATAATCTTTCACTAATTTTCTCAACCTTTTTCTTTCTTTCTCTGATATTTTAACCTCTCCTTTTCTTTCATCACTTCTCTCTTTACAGAATATTTTTTTTTACGTATATATCTTATTCTCTCTGCTTGTCTTTTTTTCTCCAATAATTCCTCTCGCGATAAGTTTTTTCTTTTTAGGAGCCATCTTGAGTTTATGCGGTCAGCCTGTAACATAATTAACGTCCAGTGAGGTAAATTAATGCAAAACATATTTTTGAAGACTCCTATGTTCCTTATATGAATAAATCTTCGACGAGTGAACTAATTTATGTAAACAAAACCTTTTAATTATTACCAATTTAATAAGATACACAGTCCCCTGACACATAGAACAGTCCCCTGACATATTACCAAGCAGGGGACTGTTGCTAGGGGACAGTGTATTTTGGTTTAGTTTCAAAATATTTACAAAACTATTTAAACATGATTCGATACGAAGCTACCGACAAATATGGACACAAACCACAGACATATTAAACAATTTATATAAATATTTAATCTAATTAATATTATTAATATCACTTACCAGAGGACTGTCATCACAACGACGAACACGCGTACTCACACCACAAAATGCGCTCGGAGACTAAACAAATGGCGGCCTGACGCCGTTCTCGGCCATAATGTTACAACTTCACATTGGTTGTGTTTCGTTTCTCGCATAAAAACGTTTGTATACATAATAGATTTTCTTTATTTTAGCTTTAAATTTTTGACAGGGGACTGTCTAACAAAACTTCGGACAACAATAACATGAGATTATTACAGTTAAAAAATAAGAAATTAGACCTTGATAAATGTCATAAATATGTATTAATTATTTTATTTAAAGATAATAACTGCAAATTTTATTTAATTTTCATAGTTTTTTTTTAAATATTATCCTAACGTGGGAATCCGGGAAAAAGGACAGCCAGGGGACTGTGTTTTTTGGGCTTTAATATTTTTTAGAAAAAAAAGTAAAAATGGTATAAATATAAATTTAATAGCACTATAAAGTTCAGCGTTAGATTGAAATTATGAGGCATGGTTATATTTCTGTACTATATTTTTTTGGCTTAAATTTGGTCCGGACAGCCGTTTACGAGTTTACAGAGAATCGCCCTTTTTTGTCTTTTGTGTCTTTTTTGTCTTTTTTGTCTTTTTTGTCTTTTTTGTCTTTTTTGTCTTTTTTGTCTTTTTTGTCTTTTTTGTCTTTTTTTGTCGTTTTTGTCTTTTTTGTCTTTTTTGTCTTTTTTGTCTTTTTTGTCTTTTTTGTCTTTTTTGTCTTTTTTGTCTGTTTTGTCTTTTTTTTCTTTTTTGTCTTTAATGTTGTAATTGTCCTTATTGTCGTTTTTGTCATTGTCGATATCCTCCTTGATTTTCTATATTCGATCCAAAAAAAAATATTTCGTACAAAATTTTAAATCGCTATCTCTTTAACGGTTAGAGATAGACATGCAAAACTTGTACGGAATGTATATATATTATTATTTTTTGCTTATTTCACTACAATATCCTCTGTGATTGTTTGTTCTACTCTGATGTAGTCTTTTATGGCTTCGTTCACTTCGAAATCCTCATTGATTGCTAAATCCACTTAAATATTATCTTCGATTGCTTCTTTACCTTCGGTATTCTTTTTTATTACTTCTCTCACACGATAACCCCTTTGATTGTTTCTTCCACTTCAACATCCTTCTGGATTGCTTTATCCAGATTAATATCTTCTTTAATTGCTTGTTTTACATCAATATCCTCATTTGTAGCATCTTCGATTTTGATGTCCACATTGATTGCTTCTCCCACAACGATATCTTCTTTGATTGGTTCTTTTACATCGATATCGTCTTTGATAACATTTTTCACTTCGATATCTGCTTTGATTGCATCTTTCTCTTCGATATCATCGTTGATTGCTTTTCCTCTTTAGATTGCTTCATAATTTAAAACATAAACCGCGAGCTGCGTGCAGCTCGCGCACCACCCAACCTCTAGTATATATATATATATATATATATATATATATATATAATGCTGGACACCATCACATAGCATCATGTAGCCACAAACTAAGCAGAGCTGTATTATGGGAACCACATGATTGATAAACTACATTGATACATTTTATTATCTTGTAAATACATAGATACACACATACACATACATATACACTCTTACTCTACATATACACATACGCATACACACATACATACATACATACAAACACATACACATATTAAAGCCATAACTACCTCATTCGGTGAAAAATGCATTTGCTTTCCTTTTATAACAGTTTGGATTGTCAATAAACAGATCGACGGATTCTGAGTATGAGGAATTAAAGGTTTTACATGTGCGATTAAAGAATGAGTTCCTTCTATAGTTGGTCAAACACTTGTCAACGCAAAGCTTAAGGTTGTTTCGCCTAGACATAGCGCGGTAAGTTACCAGAAGTTTGACCTTGGAGAGGAGGTCACTGCAGTCAAGAACGTTGCAAGCCAAAGTATGGAGAAAGGTAAGGTCAGCCACCTCTCGTCTGAGCGCCAGGAGCAGCAAGTGGTGGTGTTTGCAGCTAGCATTGTAGTCAGAGAAACTAACTCTATGCTTGTAGTTGAGGAACCTTAGGAACTTCCTTTGTATTTTTTCAATCCTGTCCACATAGATACCATAACATGGATCCCAAGCTTGGGACGCATACTCTAGTTGACTGCGCACTAGTGAACAGTATAGTATCTTAAGAGATTTCGCAGATTTGAAATCCTTGGTAGTCCTAAGGAGAAAACCGAGAGTTTTTGTAGCTTTGTTTGCCATATTGTCAATATGTTTATCTAGAAGAAGTTTTGAGTCTAGAATTATACCAAGGTCTCTAATGTGATCGACACGTTGTAAAGATTGCTGGTTTATTTTGTAGTCATGAGTGAATATGTACTTGGAACGAGTAAAAGTAATACAATTGCATTTTGTAACGTTCAAATCAAGTTTGTTTGTGGAACAATAATCTTGTAGCCTATCTATGTCCTGTTGTAACAAATAACAGTCTTCCAATGTATTGATTTTTTTATAAATTTTCATGTCGTCAGCAAATAAGAGAAATTTAGAATTTAAAAAGCATTTATCAATGTCATTAATAAATAATATAAAGAGCAGAGGTCCAAGAATGGATCCCTGCGGTACGCCTGAAGGGATTAGAGAAGGGATGGAGCGAGAGGAGAATCCGTTAAGAACAACTGTTTGGCAACGACTTTCAACGTATGATTTAAACCACCGTAGGAGATCACCGCGAATGCCTGCTGAATGTAGTTTTGCCACAGAATACAGAGAGGACAGAAGCTTCACTCCGCGCAATCATTTTAATAAATAGCGACTTTAGCTGCTACGCAATAAAGTGCTATTCAGCTCGCACCGAACTCAGTGCCTAACATTTATATTAACCTACACCTTGCATCCCTTTCTATCGTATAGCTCTATCTCTACTGACGTGGCACGTGTAACGTTAGGGTTGTCTTGAGAATTATTCTGTGACGAATAATAATAACCTGCCCCCCTATTTAGTAAAATTGACAGCTCAGTGTACAACCGACTCTCGGTTGGCAACCGAAATGAGTGGGCAACTGAAAAAATAATTTATTAGGTATTCACTACAGTCGATATGTATGGGTGCCTTTCAGAAAATCACCGGACGTCTCTATTGTTTTATCGATAATATGTTTGAGTTTTGACAATCGTTTGACGGCATGAATGTCATTTTTTTGTGAGATTTCATTATAAGGAAAGTGATTGTATTGTGGGACACCATTTTTTTCATCTTGAACGACGGTTGTCAATTTTATTAAATTTTATTTTCTAGTGTTTTTCTAATGTATGTCGGTTAATATTCATGGTATTTTAACCGATAAATGTTAGGGGGCGTCCATTAATTACGTGAGGCATTTAGGGGAGGGAGGGGGTCGAGCCGAATCTCACCAAATCTCACGTGGGGGATGGGGGGAGTCCCAGGAAATATCACGTAATTTTTTTTCCTCAAGAAAAATAAATTAAACCCCGTCAATTCCAAAGCCCGCTGGTAGTGCTAGTTTATAATATTAGTGTGATATGACATATTTAATTGCATTATTAGTGTAATTTGATGTCATAAAACACTTTATTTTTAAAAACTTGCATATTTTTGTACGTTTTTGCGCTGCGACGAAGGGCTACATAGTATAAAATTTGACTTGTCTAAGTGCTTATTTTGTAAGCTTAAATAAATAAATAAAATGACCGTGAATCTTGACTCCTGCATAACTTTTAGCTTTTGAGACACACTTGATAGGAATCGGTCATTTTCTCGCCTCAGTATACAGTGTAGGTACTATATAATCTTCTTTTGTTTTCACTGTTCTCGAAATCTTGAAATTTACTAATCTTAATTTTTTTTAATAAATCCAACGCAATCAACTTATTATCATCAATCCACATTTTGAAACATCTCACGTGAGATTTTGGGGGGGAGGGAGGGGGTCCAGCAAAACCTTACGACATCTCACCAAGGGGGTGGAGGGGGTCGAAAAATCGCCAAAATCACCTCACGTAATTAATGGACGCCCCCTTAGCTAAAGGACACAAGTATTAGTGAAATGGAATAAAAGAAGATCTGACGGGAATTCTCTGATGAAGAAAATTGTGCGCCGATCGTCTTTTGTTATAGTCGCCATGGCTATAGCAGAAAACAGGACCTGACCGAAGACTGGACGACTGGACTTATAAACCGTACTACGTTGCCTCATATTATTATGAACAATTATTATACTTGATACTGGCGAAATTGTGGATAACTATCCCAGAAGCCATTTAATAAAGAAGTGAAGTGATTGTATTGTGAAAAGTGATTTATAAAAAATATGACTTAATAATACCTACTATAAATAGGCTTACACAGGTACTGCTTAACACATTTAGCTAAGTATACAGTAAACTTAAAGAAACACCCAACAGGCAGATAGTAGTAGTAGCATAGTATTGCTTGACCCAACACAATCATATTCTCCTGTGTATAAAATCCTTCCCTTCTCGTGGGTATCCGAAACTACGAGTCCACCCACCACAACACCCAGACATGGAACAAAAAAAATTTGCAGATCATGGTAACATTGTCTTGCAGAGGAAATCGATCCCGCAACCACTACCTCTTGCGTCTCAGCTCAGCTGGCTATTCGTCCCTTACCTCAAAGAGGATGTCTCTTCCATATTTTCATTATAAAAAACCAAAATCGGAATGCAATTTAGTGTTGGCTAAGCCACTGGTCCTTAATGAATGTCAAAATATTAAAACACCGCTGGACTTATGCCTTTTCCAGAAAGCGCGACTAAGCCCGATCTTTGGATCTGTAGATCCACTATTTATTATTATATTATTATCATTTAACACATATTTTGTTTTTATAGTTCTTCAAAATGGGAGACTACCCCGTTGCTTTGGGCCTACGATCTAGAGTGGAGTCGGTTCAAGGTTGAAGAGCGTCAAATGGCTGCGCTGCGCTGGAGAGTATCGCGTCTGCAATCGAAAGAATACTCGCGGGACAAGAAAACGACCCTATGCGTCGAGACGAGGGCAACTAGTCTCTCGACTACATACATCCAACCAAACAAAGTTTCACATTTAATAACTAGAACACCAATCGAGATTATTTTGATAGCTATAGCTAAGCACCGCGCTTAGCTACCTGAATATTGGTGGACTACCTTCCGTCCTCAGAATTACCTACCTGAGTGCACGCTTAATAAGTAAGGAGCAATAAAACATTGTTTTTTCAAGACAAAGTGTTTCAATTATTATTTCGTTAGCCTAGCAAAGTAGTTGCTCAATAAACGAACAGCCATCTTCTGCAGCACAAAATAATATGGTCTTGATATCTACAACATTTTCCCACAATTCAATGCTGTAAGACAATGCTGTGGAAGTAGCTGAAATAAACTAGTTAACAAATCTGATTCTACGTCAGAAAAAGGCTTATTACACCACGCGGTATTCAGTCTGTCTTAGTAAGACTGCCTTACTAGATTTACTATGACCGACTTACTCTTATTACACTACGCTAAGTGCGAAGACTGTCTTACTAAGACAGACTGAATACCGCTTGGTCTAATAAGCCTTGTTAAAAGATCCTAGCTACTGCCTAACCTGTAGAACCAAGTCTGTTTACCAAACAGACTTGGTTCTACAGGTTAGTACCCATCTATGTGAGCGCTCCATTTACTTTAAAACAAATAAATAAGATAATGAATAATCGTTTATTTCAGGCACATATAAATATGATTAAAAAAGCCCATAGCTATTCGCCATAGCTTCTGCTTCGGTGCCGCTTCTCTATAGCTGGCTGAAATCACTGGGCTGAAATTCGGATCCATGAGTACCTACATCCATGTGCTTTGCCAGAATCTGGAGAGTAGGACTTGAAACCAATATTTCTACTGCTCTCCAGCCTCTGAAGTGACATTGGGACCGACCCCTGACACCGACCCCGGTCGTCTCATCAAAACGGGAGAGGCAGATCTTGATAGTCGGCTGGTATCGCGGCGGTACTGCGCTTTTTGCGGGCCGAATCTCTGTCGGTGTATCTGTGTATCGTGTAAGTGTCGTTGTATCTTCTCCACTAGGATAAAGTCTTCCCTATCGACCTCATTCCTGTCAGGGACATTGACCTTCGATTTTTCCAAACTCTTGCGTTGAAACTCGACGCAAGGCGCCGGAAGCGATGGCTGAGGTTAGCGAGACACTTGCGCTTCTTCTGCTGGCGAGGACGTGAAGCAGGAAAAGGCGTACCTAGGTTTACTAAGGTTGTACTTACCTGAAAATATAGTAATATCCTAAATATATTTATTTTTTTATCTTTTATTTAGTTTTACCCATAGATAAAAGTATACTGTTAGATTAACCTTAAGGTTATTGGTAATTAAATTTAACCTACTTCGAGGTTTTTGAATGAGCTATTTTGCATGCATTTGGAAATCGGATGGCAATGCAAAATTATTTGACATGAAGCCATGAAATCTTGATGACGAGGGTCTGAAGATGGAGCCGCAAGAATGCAACTGGAACTCTCTGATGAAATGTGCTAAGAAAAGTATTGTAGAAGCCGGATTTGTTTGCTTTGTTGTCTTGAGTAGGTAATTTCTAGGCCTACCTAGTATAGTACGTGGTTCTTTAGTCTTGTACCATATGAGGGTGTAAGCGGTTCCAACCTCCATCTTTGGAATCCAAGCCAATCTCACCTGCCCGTGTTGCACCCTGCTGTATAACAAACTAATGAGGCTCTGGCGGCCGGCTGTATGCGGCATAGCGCAAACCGGCACAGGTAAATTCCCTGACCTCCAACGGGCAGCAGTGTCGGGTACGAGAACGTGTGCCCTGCGATCCCCAACCCGCATGCCCAGCGTAGGATTATTATGGGTATTATCTCCCAGTGAACTGTACTCCCAATGGCTGGTGTGATGTGGTGCGGTTTGGTGGTTCTATATCTCCTCAAACCTTACCTCAAACCACGAGAAATTTAACTCGTACTTGAATAAAAATGTAAACAAAGAAATGCCAAACGTAAATTTGACAGCTTCGGTGGGCAACCGAAGTGAGTGTGTAACTGAAAAAATAATTTATTCGGTATTCCGTACGAGATTGTGAGATGATGCATCAAAAGTGGCTTTCAGCAAGCCACTGAACGTCTCTAGTATTCTATCGACGTTATACGACTGATTAAAATATAGCCATTTTACCACCAAACGAATGGGAATAAAGACTATCTTTAATTATTAGCGTACCTTCGCCATAGATAAATTAAACGCTACCCACCTTCACGTTTTGTGTAAGTAGGTAGGCTAAAAGGAGTTAGGTTTCAGTGCGAAAACAAAAATAGGTACGACAATATAGCTAGATAGATAGAATACCTACCTAAATTGCTCGTGTAGCTATTGTTCTGAATCTATCTTTGTTTTAGTTTATAAAAGGAAGCAAGATTAATATAGATACTGGATTAGACTCTATGTATTTTCCATTTACAAATTAAGTTTATTGAAAATTACAAGTTTTCACATTTTTATCCCTTTATTATCTCAATTTGAACCCTGTGTATGACATAAGGTTGACCCCAACTTAAAAAGCAGACACTGATCATTACGTGGGCTGAGAACGACCGCAACAGCCCTCTTCAAGAAAGCCTACCTACGGCAGCCAGTTGTTTCATCAGTAGTTGGAGATAGGTCACATAGCTAGGCAAATAAATCAAAAATCCTAATGATTTTATGATCAATAATGTAAACAAGGAATTAAAAAGAATCAATGCCACTACATTTTATTAAAAATCAGACAAAAAGTTCATTTAAATATTGTACTACCAAAATACAAATAATGTAAATACAGAACAAATTCTAATAGACTACCTCACACAACAATTAGTCGAATAATAGTGCCGATCACTTCCCAATCATCAAACACTGCTAGAAACTAAGTCCTTTCGCAATGCATTTCACCAAGGAGATCGACTACCAATTTGATCTCCACTTTCGATACTGAATACCAAATGATAAGATATCGATAGAAATATTCGATGTAAACCGATGACGTCATCACAGTGTGCAACTGCAGATAACATTCTAGCCACCTAGCCCCAAAGAGGTTGGATTTTTTTTACTAAATCTATGCCTAGCCCGGTTCATAACATTGAGGTGGGCAACTGATATAATAGGTAGTAGTATTATTTTCCTACCGATCCGTAGGTAAATGTTCAATATTCATATTTCATTACCAGTCACACAATGTAGGTTTTAGTAAAGCGGTACATTACTGTTTCTAGCTTTATAAGAACAAATTGTGTTGAGATAATAAAACAAATTATGTTAATTAGGTATAATATTATTTTATCTCACGGTGAGGTACAGTGCCCATAACCCTCAGCCACCAAACACTGTTACAAACTAGTGTCTCTCGCAGGACCTTATACCAAGAAGGTCGGTTACCAATTTGATCTCCACTTTGGTTACGGAATACCAAATAAATATAATTTTGATAGAAACTGTCACAACAAACAGGCATTCGTTGTACACTGTGACGTCACCCAGACGCCCCAGTTTATAACGCAATTGATGCACACCGATGACGTCATCCTAGTTGGCAACTGTAGTTAGCGAATACCAAATCAATCATTTGACGTACATTTGTTGCACACCTAGCCTCGGTGCTCATCATTTCGGTGGACAACTGACTTAGTGAATAGCCCCTCTGGCCGCCGACGGGCAGCAGCGTCGGCAGTGCGAGAAGCTGTATCCTGCGATCCCCAACCCGCATGCCCAGCGTGGGGATTATGGACATATCTCCCTTCTTATAAATAAAATAATAAATAAATAAATAATCCTGGACGTTATCACACAGCATCATGTAGCCCCAAACTAAGCAGAGCTTGTATTATGGGAACCACATGATTGATATACTACATAGATACATATTTTTTTTGTAAATACATACATATCATAAATAGAAAACACCCAGACCCGAGACAAATATCTGCAGAACATGCAAACATTTGTCCCGCAGCGGGAATCGAACCCGCACCTTCTGGCGTCACAGGCGGACCTTCGCCCACTGCGCCACAGAGGTCGTCTATATAGGGGAGGCCTATGTCCAGCAGTGGACATAGGCCTCCCCTATAGGCTGTTGTTGTTGAACATTTTACTATCCAGTTACCTAGCCACCTATTTCTTTTTAGGAACAATGATAATTCAAATAATATCTACCTACCTAGTATTAGATCAGAAAACTATTTTACACTGGCTGGCTGCATTAAGAACTCAGAAAATAGGCATACCTACTAGGTAGGTACTTGGGTCCTTAACACTTACTTAAGTGTTTAGGTGTCTTGTGTACGAAAACTGAATAATCACTGTTTAAGGTAGGTACATCATGCTAAATCTTAAGAGAAATTTTAGTATGTAGGTACCTACCTAGATATTTGCAAGAGAAAAAAACAACATTTGGTTTGTAGGTAACCTAGGTATCTAGTTTTAGTTGTTAGTACACCTACCTTTAGGTAACTTACCACATCCGACTCAACCAAATTTCTGTCCAGCCTACTTTCTAGATCATGCCGCGCCAACAGGAAACGAGGACACTCCAAGATGATGTGCCACACTGATTCACTCACGTCTGGATCACACTCGCATCCAGGATTATCCTTCAGTTTGAAACGGTAGAGATATTCAGCAATCCCTCCATGCCCTGTTAGTACTTGCACATGGGTGTGTGTCAGTTTGGAAGCTCGCGTCATCCGATAGGCCTTATCGACGGATGGGAGGAACTTCCTGGTGACTGCCCCAGTGCTAGAGGTTTCGTAGCGATCCTGCCATTTGTGGACCGATTCCTCTTTGATCTTTTTCCTAACATGGGATAGCGGGATTTTGTCGTAGTCCTGGGCGCTGTTACTGAGGGCGGCTGTTTTTGCGAGCTCGTCGGCTCTTTCGTTACCAGCCGTCCCTACATGCGCCCTTAACCAAAACATCCGAACAACCCTTAACGATCTTGCCAATGTTTTCCCTTACTCCTCTCACTAGGGGGTGACTCAGTTTGGGGTTGCGGAGCAGGTCGAGTGAAGATCTTGAGTCACTCAGTATACTGACTACTGGTTCAGTGCTCGAGCTGACCATCTCAGTCGCTTTGTAGAGTGCGTAGAGTTCGGATTGGAAGACGGTGCAAGAGGGGTGTAACTTAAAAGTTTCAAACTGTGTTTCTCTTCCCTCATCCCACCACGTTAAGGCAGCACCTACTTGACCCTCAATTTTGCTGCCATCAGTGTAGATATGGGGTCCTGTTGGTTGTTCGGTGGGGCCTTCTAGGAGCTCAAAGTTAACGAAGGTGAGGGTGGAAGGATGGGGTTGGTCCAAGTAGCCAACTGCGAGTTCGAGCTCCTTTCCTGCTGGAAGGTAATCCTGTGAGATGTTCTTTTTTGCTCTGAACAGGCTCGCCGCCTCTTGGATTCGAAGGTCCAGTGGCAGCAGACCCGATAGAACAAGTGCTGAGGTGAGGGAAACTGTGCGGTATGACTTGCAAACTTATTGAGCGAAATCTCGTTGAACTGCGTTGAGCTGGGTTATTTTCATTTGTAGACTGGATTTTGGTACCATGCGCTTGCAGCGTAGGTCATGATGGGCTCCACCACTGCGATGTAGATGGTTCTCGTTATTTCGCTGTTTAGGCCCCAGGTCAACTTCGCGGCACACGCAAGTTGCTTGTAGATGTCCACTGCTTTTTTACACTGGGCGGACACGTGTGATTTGAAGGTGAGCCTCCTGTCAATGACAAGGCCCAGCAGCTTGACTTCTTCCACCAGGTTCAGCGTTGTACCACTCATGAACAATTGGGTAATCTCATACTTCAACTTCTTTGTGAGTATCATCGCGTTGGTCTTGTGCGGTGCAAAGTTGAGTTTGTTCGCTGTACCCCATTCAGTTATTTTGTTCAGAGTGGCGTTTGCTGACCGTTCCAGGGTGTCAGAAGAAGATTCTGTGAAGACGAGAACCACATCATCCGCGAAAGCTTGGCAGTGTACTCCCTCAGCCTCCAGCTCGTGCAACAACGAGTCTAAGATTACATTCCAGAAAGTTGGTCCTCCGATGGATCCTTGGACACAACCCTTGGTTGTTTCTTTCTCGTATGTCGCTCTGGCGTAGTTGACCTTGATCTTCCGGTCGCTGAGGTAGGAGCATACCATTTCGTAGAGGTTCAGCGGACATTTCTTAATCGCTAACTGGTGTTTGAGTGCAGGCCACCATGCGTTATCGAAGGCACCCTCTATGTCCAAAAAGATAAGGAGAACCAGTTTCTTACTGTTGACTCCTTTCCTCAAGTGCTCTATTAGGTCATAGAGGGCGTCCTCGGTACCTCGCTGCGGCATGAAGCCATATTGCCTTTTGTTAAGAGTGGGTAAGATGTGCCATTGGAGCCAGGCGCGGATACAGGATTTCGTTTAGGGGGTGGGGGGGCAATTTTTGTGTTTGGCAACGTACTTAATTATTTTTCATCGGCGAGCGGAGCGAGCCGCGAATTTTTTTTTTTCAGAATACGTGTTATTTTGCCTAGGTATACTAATAATTATTATTATGATTGTGGGGATCTCCCCATATTTTCCTGTTATATTTATTTTATTTATTAAATATGAACTTATTCATTATAATTCTATCTAATATCTATTTACATTAATATTCACATATATTCATAGTTCATACCTCATTTTTTTTACCTTCCGTTCATACTTGCTTACAGTTCATACTAACGTTCTATGTTCATACTCCTTACTTCAAGATGTTTACTTAAATATTTCTAACAGCTGACTTACCTACCCACATCGATTCGATAAAAAACTATACTCAGATATTTTATAACTGCCTCAGTCGAATGGAACCTGCCGCGCGCACCATCGATATTGTCATTGCTATTTTGCGTACCTACCTGTGCTCATAGCTCTCTATTTTCCTGTTTCTTCTCTATCTTCTGACTTTACTGTACCTACTTTACGCTCCTTCGAATCTGTTGTGTTGTGTTGTGTTGTGACTTTAGACATTATATGTGAACTGGACTCTATCTACGTGTTTCTACTTCTACATCCTATCTTCACTAGCACCTGCCTACACATCTACACTTCTACAATGATCACAAACAAAACATGAAAAGAAAACTGCGATTTTTAACCCATTAGCTGTCGCTGTACCTGAGTGGGTACACCTGATTGTTATTTTTTTACTAGAAAACTGTTACCTCCAGTAGATCGGTTTTGTTAAATTATAAAACACAGCATCACTCGCCATTTAAAAAGAATATATTTTTAGAGAAGACTGAATTTGTTTATCCAGTTTTTGTAATCAGAAGTTTGACTACGAAACGGTGTGCAGAGGTGAGTGCATTGTCAACTATTTATTTATTCTCAATAAAAGTAAATGGCATATTCAGTAATAAAACCGTTACAATACACCTTTATGGTGATCCTGTAAAATAAATTATATTGTTATTACTTGTTATCTCTGAATTATTACGTTATAAATTATACTGTACCCAATCAGGTACAGTGGCCATATCCCTATATCAAATTTCCAGGTTTTTTTACATTCATAATTATGAGCGGAAATAGTTTCGGTATTGCAAATAACTACAAAGGACTTCAAGATACCCTAGATGCTGTTATGCAGGATAGTCATGATGATGCTGAGTATGACTTAGCCATTATACCTCCTGATCCCGACGTAGTCACGGATGAAGAAGAAGCTAGTGATGAGATACTAGACCAGACAGACCTTTGCCCCAAGAGGTTCAGGTAGTAAATAAATAAATAAATAAATGCAAAGCGCGTTCGCCTTCCACCGCATCAGCAAACTCCAGTGTGGCGTAAATATTCCTCCGACGTACCTACAGCTCGAATTCTCACAGCACTACTGAAGTACACACAGTGTAGAAGTGAAAACTACCTGGCCCCACTCCAACTGATAGGTCATTGGAGTCATTGGGGCCATTGGGGTGCCGAGTGGTATATCATTCCTCAACAAGCTTCGAACGAACGCAGCAAATCATTATTGTATTCGACAACTTTTTTACCATCTTCGACCTTTTGATGGATCTGCAGAAACTGGGATACCGTGCTACTGGAACAATAAGGGAATATAGAACCAAGAAGTGCCCCTTGTAATCTACGAAAGAGATGAAAAAAGAAACTTGAGCCGCATTCGAACACAGGTTTGATAAAAATAACAAAGTGTTGCTGATGAGGTGGAAAGAGTGTGCACCATGGGTACAAGTTTTGATTCCATTGAGCAGATGGGAGTGGTAAAACGATGGTGCCCAATAAAACGAGAGAGGACTGATGCTGCCAATCCGCATCTCTTCCAGACTTAAGTATAATAAAAGTATGGCAGGGGTCGATGAGCTAGAGTCACCGGTATCGCTCAAAAAAATTGCAATTCATGGGAAGAAGTGGTGGTGGGTTCTTTTCACTTACATGGACACTGGACATGGCTACTGCAAATGCTTGGCGTTTACATGTTCTAAACAGAGAAGATAAAATGGACCAATTGATGTTTCGACGTAGCATCGCTAGGTTCTATCTACGTCAAGATATCCAGAAGGTATCATAGAAGGTTTGCCTCAAGATGGGTCAGATCACAATCAAAGAAAGCTGGAGAAAGCACTGTGATGTGCCATGCTAGAGTGCGATGGCAGTGCAAAAAATGCTATAAATTGACTTGCGTTGAAATGCCGTGCTGTAAAAATTTCATCTATAAGTGGCCGTTGTACCCAAACGGGTACACACCCCTCACCCCCTGAAAAATTTTCATATTTTTTTTTTTCACTCAGAGTTATTTTGTCTAACCCTTTAGTGATATAGAATTAAAGTATTTGTGTTAAAATTACTTCTGGTTTTCATTTGGCCACTAATGGGTTAATATATTCATAGGAAATTATCAATTCAAAAGACAGTAATGAAGTCGGCGAACGAAGCGAGCCGCGAAATTTTTACACTAATACCTCTGCATCTTGGTCATTTTTTATACTATTATAAAAACAAAAACATAATATATATTGATTTTTATAGCTATAAATCTGCACAATTAACAAATTAACAAAAAACGTGAATGATCCTCGTGACGGAAACTGGATAACGTTCCATTACTGGTTTTTTGTATTGTGTCCATACAGTCAGTGACGTAAATAGCATTTTACGCGCCCGGTGCGAGCTTCTATAATTGTTAAGCCTGGATACCAGACATAATAGAAAATCTATCTCTCATTCCAGCATATATGAACTTAAAGTTGATTTCTCAGTGCTTTGCTTTATTTATTATAGAAATAAAATCAGCGAGCGCAGCGATCCCCAAAATTTTTGGTGCACAAAGGAAAAAAGACAAAGAAATCGGTGGCATTTTTTGAAACACCTCGGTGTCTAGGCCTAGGGCCAATAGACGTAAAAAAGGAAGTTGGCGAGCGGAGCGAGCCGCAATTTTTTTAAATCATTCTTACTAGCGCTGTAAGACAAGACAATAGTCTTCAATCAGTGCGTGTTGCCAGTGATGACTTATGGTACCGAAATTTGGTTGCTAACTAATGGCCTCATACACAAGCTCTAAAGTCGCACAACGGGCTATGGAGAGAGCTATGCTCGGAGTCTCTCTGCGTGATAGAATTCGAAATGAGGAGATCCGTAAGAGAACCAGGGTAACCGACATAGCTCTCAAAATCAGCAAGTTGAAGTGGCAGTGGGCAGGCCATATAGCTCGTAGAACCGATTACCGTTGGGGAATAAAGGTTCTCTAATGGCGACCGCGAACTGGAACACGAAGTGCGGGGAGAGCCCCCACCAGATGGACCGATGACATCGTCAAGATTGCAGGTAATCGGTGGATGGAGAGGGTTCAAGACCGTTCTTCGTGGAATTCCTTGGGGGAGACCTATGTTCAGCAGTGGACTTCTATAGGTTGTTGATGATGATGATGACTAGCGCTGTTGTGTTCTAATTCGTCATTGTTGCAAATTTTATAGAATGGATTTAAAAAAAAATGTGCGTAGTTATGTACCATTCACAATCAAACGAATAACGAACAAACCAACAAAAAGGTGGTAACAAAATCGGCGAGCAGAGCGAGCCGCGAAATTTTTCTATCAAAGGTGAGCATACAGAATATGAAAAAGAAAACTACGATTTATATCTGAATTTCACACAACCTATATGTATTAGGGTTATAATTATTAACGAAGACTTGGTCCTGATCTGGTCATTTCTGCACCTCACCACAACCCCACCAGAAAAGACAACTCAATTTATATCTGGATATCAAACTAATAATAAATTATTACTACCATTCATGACCCAAAACTTGGTCCTGGTCTGGTAATTTCTGTGCCCCCCAGAAAAGAATAGAAAAATTTATTTCCGGATATTAACCTAATAATTAAAACTTGGTCCTGGTCTGGGCATTTTTGCGCCTACGATTTATAACTGGATATTAACGAAATAATTAATGAATACTACCACTGTACCTGGGCCTGGGCACCGGTGGCACCGCCTTATTTTCGGCACTGGACAGTATAATTAATAGCTTATTAGTTAACACATGACAATGTGACATGACAATGGATCGTTCCAAATTAACCTAGGAACATAATAAGTACCTTGTGAATTACTAACAATTTAAAAAAAAAAAAGACGTGTGGCACCCGGGGACTGCCGCGGTAAAGCTATTGCATAGCATTTCGTATCAACTTATGCAATTATAATTATTTATTTATTTTATTTATGCAGGATTTCTTTTTCTTTGATATTAATTACAGTTACACTTTTTGAACATGGTGACCGATAAGAAAACATTTTTTTTTCTTTTATTAAATAAACGAGCTTCGTAGAGTCGTACAATACGTCTAGTTGCACGCACACAAACACCGTGTCGAAGACTGCCGAAAAGAAACGACGTTAGACAATGCACGGCCTTCAAGCCACACCTCCGTGCCCGTCGGAGTCGGGAGCGTGAGGTTTTTTTCGTTACGGAATTTCTGGATTCGGTCTCCGCGCTCAAGGCCCTCGATAGAAGCTATGCAATAGCTTAATAAAAAGTTCATAATATCTAGTGTATTTTGCCGGAGTTGAGGGGGGGGGGGGGGCAATTGCACCTATTGCCCCCCCCCTGTATCCGTGCCTGATTGGAGCCTGCCGATAAGGAGTTTTTCAACTATTTTGCCTAAGACTGGAAGAAGACCGATAAGCCGGTAAGATTTTGGATGAGTGTAATCCACCTTACCCGGCTTGCGGATGATGACTACGTGTGCTGTTTTCCATTGTGTTGGGAAGTGTCTCAGGGATAGACATTTGTTAACTATCGCCATAAACACTCCTCCGTCACATCGGATTGCCTCTATGCAGATGTCAGCAGTAAGCCCATCGGTACCTGGGGCTTTTTTGGGGTTTAGTGTTTGAAGCACTAGTTCCAGTTCTGCTGGCATAATAGGCGGGTCATCCTCCGAAAGGTCGTTATATGGGTACTTATGGGAGTTTCTTAGAAGCATTTCCTCATGCCTCCTTGATGTTTTCCTTATCACTCTGTAGATCTTGTCCCACATGCTTTCCTTAACTTGAGTTGTGCAGAACTCTTTCCAGTTAGTTGTTTGTGCCTTATCGGCCTCCGCTGTATATTCGGCTTTGGCTTCTCGGTATTCCTCGATGACGAGATGTATGCGCCGAGGGGCTGCGTTCCTTATTCTTCTCTTTTTCCTGAGGACCTCTCGTTTTAGATCGTCCAGCCTATTGGACCACCACGGGGGTGTTGCTTTCCCCTTCTTTATTCCCGCCACTGGGATGGTTTGGGCACAGGTTTGGTGGATAGCTTCCGTGTAGGCTTCGATCTTATCGTCAAGATCCCCTGGGGTCTCAATTTCCGCAACCGAGGTAGGAGTGATTCCCTTTTCGGCAAAGGATGTTCTTAGGAGTGAACTGAAATCTGTCCATTTTGCCTTCTTGGTGTTGTACTTGCGCGTGGTGATCGGTCTCAGAGATTCTAAGGCTTTCACCAGGCGCAGACTGAAGGTGATTGCGTTGTGGTCTGAAGAAAGAAGACTTCTGTCCACTTGCCACCCTTCGATGCTTCCCAGCAGAGACTGACTGCAAGCAGAGACATCTACTATGCTGGTACAGGCTCTGCCTCCTCTGAAGACCTCGAAGGTGGGTGTGTCTCCTGTGTTTAGAATATGTAGATCCATTTCATTAAGGAATGCGTTGTAGGCTGTCCCTCTTTCGTCCTCCGAGGTGCTTCCCCACCAGTGGCTCCAAGCGTTGACGTCACCCGCTACAATGAGGTTTTGCGCTCCCACAGCTTCGCAGCATCTTTTAGTTCTCAAAAGGTAAGGTACAATATCTTGCTCCCCATCGAAGTAGACTGAAATTACTCCTATTTTAAGGCCTCCACCGATCACCAAAACGGCCGCTTCTGTTTTGGTGACAAGCTGGGGGTCGTGAATAACCTCCAGCTTGTCTCCGAAAATAATGACCGCTGCCTTGACCGGTGTTTGCCTGTTTAAGGTGCATTAGATAACCTGTGTCTCTGGGTATTGTTTTAGGGTGCCGGTTTTCCCTACATAGGGTTCCTGTACCAGGGCGATCGTAATGCCCTTATCCTTTGCGACCTGGAGCAATTCCGCTGTGGCTACTTTCGAGCGCTGTAGGTTTGCTTGGATGAAACGCAAACCACTAACGCCCAGATTCGAGGGGAGTGAGCTTTGGTGCATTGAGGTGCCTTTAGCAGTACGAGACTCGCGACCTCGCTATGGCATCCCACTTGTGTCTCTCTGGGCACTCAATGCTGAAGGCATTGTGCGCCAGGTCGATGCCTGTTCCTTGCGTAGCCGCGCAGTTCTTGCACTGGGGAGGGTTACCATCAAGTCTCCTCTTACATTCATCCCACGAGTGTGTTTTTCCGCAGTGGCTGCAGAGGTTGGTCTTATATTTCATATTTCATATTTATTTATTTGCTTACATGTACAAATTATCAAAGCTTAGATAGTAGGTAGCTTAATAGTTTAAGACATGCACCCTGTTAGGGTATTGCAATATTGTCTGAGCCTATTTTTACATAATATAATGCTAGTAAAAAATTTATATTTATCATTGGTCAACAACACAATAAAAGATACTAAAAATTATGTAATTACGTAATGAAATAAAATAAAATTAGTAATCAAGTCAATAAAGGTTATGTTAAATTAAAATAAAATAATAAGAGGAAAATACAAATAAAAATTAATGTCAAATTAAAAAAAAATAAAGGAAAAACACAAATAAAAATAATGTCAAATTAAAATAATTAAAGGAAAAAATACAAATAAAAATAAAAATTAATGTCCATGTCAATACCCACTAATTCAGCTATACTTAATTATCATGCAAATTTAAATGTCACAGGATGAACATTTGTCGGAAAGATATTCTTCAACAGAGTAATAACATTTTTCTAGTAAAAGCAGTTTTAAGTTTTTACAGAACAAAGAATCTTTATCCTCATTTTTTATGCGCTCGGGTATTTTATTATATATTTTGATCAATCTGAAGAGCGGGCTATTGCTGACTAGTTTAAGTTTCTCTCTGCAGACTGCTTTTGTGTAGCCGAAACCGAGGCACCTTGTGCACTGCACTAAGGGGGAGTGGTCCAGTACAGGTCTCCATTGGATCCCTATATGCAGTTTCCCTGCCTCCACGAAACGTTTGTGAATGATTGGGGAGACCTCCAGCACCGGATGGCACTCAAGTGCGTTGCGAGCTCTCTTCCTGTACCTTACTTTGATGGTGGACGCCTTTAACTCTACGCCTTGAAGGAAGCCTTTATTCTGCGCCAGCAGGTTCTCCACGATTTGCGCATCGGTGTGATATGCGAGCACATCCCGTACAATAATCAAGGGATTACCTGCCTTGGCGACTTCCGCCTTTAGGCTCTTGTCTTGTTGGACGCGACTGTGAGCTATTAGAAGATCCTCCTTGGAGTTGCAGCTGAGGACCACTTTGCTATTTTTGGCCTTTCTAACCCTATCTATCCTAGCTCCGCTCGTTCCCACATCAAGTGCAAGTCTGATACGGTCAATAACGTTATCCCCTGTGTTTTCGGGGTTCGTGGATGACACGATCAGAGTATGGTTGGGTCTTTGCGGAGGGGGAGGTTTGGCGGCTACTTTGGCGTAGGTAAGCTTCGCCTTAGCGCCACCAACCTCCTCCGCCCTGGCGAGCTCAGCTTCAAGACTTAGGGTAGGTGGTGGTTGCCTTAGCTTCTCCTCTCGCATCGTTCGCAGCTCCGATGTTACCGCCTCAAGTTTTTCTGTAATGGGAGTTTTGTGGGGCTCTATATTGATAGGAGGGGGGGGGGGGGGGGGGGGGGAATAGCCATTTGAGATTCTCTTTATTAAGGCTAAGCACTATCTCGTACATTGTTTGCAGGCCTTCGAGAGCGATGACTTTGCTCTCTCTTTTCATGTTACCTGCAAGCTCCAGTGCCTCCTTGCTTTTCAGTAGGGTCTCGTTAGCCAACTTCGTGGCCATGTCCATCTCGACGCCCGTTCGCAGCCCTTTTTGTTCGTACAGCATGCTGCGCCGTACTTTTGGTCCTGGAACGGGAGTTGCTAGGTCGATGTAGGACACGACCGACTCGTCATCAGACATAACTGGTTTGGGTGGAGAGATACCACACTGCTCCCAGTTAAAAACTCTATCAAGGGCCGAATCCGTTTGTGATTTTGGTTCCGTTACAGAGGTGGAGGATGCTGCTTCGCGAGGCGTGTTGGGCGATTTCTTGTGCCTCCTCCGTGGTGGTGCCTCTGGGCTGGTGGCTGGGTTCTTGGTACCCTCCAATGATGCCTTTTTAGCTGCGGGCGTTGGTTCCAATGCTGAGGGCAGAGCCAATCTTTCTGACTTAACAGATTTAGTGGCTGTTTCCTTTTTTAGGACCTTTTCCCGCAGCGACCGTTGTTTTTGTAAAGGTTGTGCTACGGAGGGAACTACCTTCTTGGGGACGGATTCGGTTGAGTTTGAAGACATGTTATAAAAAATTAGTAGAAACAAACAGTAAAAAAAGAGTGTTAGTGCGAGCTTAGAACGAGATTAGTGATTAGTGTTTTACAGCTATCAATAGGGATAGACTGTACTTAAGAGCTAAACTATCAAAAGGTATAGTTACGAATTACGAACTAGGTGTTTAGTTTATATATATGTTTTTTTTTTTTTTTTTCTTCCTTAACTGCTGATGTTCCGCAGTCCTATTTCTTCTCTGAAGAACTATGTGGTGAACGCGCCAGAACCTTGAGGTGTAAGGAGCTCTGCGTGGTGAGTGTTGCTAGGTGAGAACCAGTAGTGTTGAATTTTGAGGGTGTTGGTGCTCGTGGATGATGTTGTTATGGTGGCTCTGCTGGAGCGTGGTGCTTCTCCGGTTGAAGACCGTTGAGCAGATCAAGAGAGGGGAATGGGAAAATGAGTGAAGGGAGTTTCACGAGGAGTTTATGCAGGAGAAGGGGGAAAGGGAAATTGGGAGGGGGGGAGGTGTAGAATCAGTGGGGCCAAAAAGTTGGGCCCCTGAAAACGGTTACAGGGATACCATACACAGTGGGTCTATCTCGTGAGGTACTGGAGATTCGACGCGACTGGGTGAGGTATCCAAAAAAGGGGAAGGAGGGGAGGAAGTCGTGAAACCGTAGGGGCCAATTTGTCGGGCTCGTAATGCCGGTTTCAGGGATACCAAACACAAGGGGTCTATCTCGTCTGGTTACTGAGATATGACCCGGGGGGGTGAGGTACCCTGAGGGAGGGGGGGGGGGAAGGGGGTTTCGTGGGGAGCAATTTGAGGGTGGGGAACACTTTACAGGTAGGGGGATATGTGGGTTTTTGGGGGGGGACACTTAATTGGTGGGGGGTGGGTGGTGCTGGAGTAGTGGTTAGAGGGTTTGGGAGGTTGGAATGGGAAACTTGAGGTTGGTGAAAAGTTTTTGAGGGAAAATCGAAATTCCCTTGGGGCCAAGTTGTAGTACTCCTCAAGCCGGTTTCAGGGATACCAAACACAAGGGGTCTATCTCGTCTGGTTACTGAGATATGACGCGGGGGGGTGAGGTATCTCAGAGGGGAGGGGGGGGGTTTCGTGGGGAGCAGTTTGGAGGTGGGGAACACTTTTCGGGTTGGGGGGATATGGGGATATGGGTTTCGTAGGGAGCAATTTGAGGGTGGGGAACACTTAACAAGTAGGGCGATATGTGGTTTTTGTGGGGGACACTTAACTGGTGGGGGGTGGGTGGTGCTGGAGTAGTGGTTAGTGGGTTCGGGAGGTAGGAATGGGAAACTTGAGGTTGGTGAAAATTTTTTGAGGGAAAATCAAAATTCCCTGGGGGCCAAGTTGTAGTACTCCTCAAGCCGGTTTCAGGGATACCAAACTCAAGGGGTTTATCTCGTCCGGTTACTGAGATATGACACGGGGGGGTGAGGTATCCCAGAGGGGAAGGGGGGGGGGAAGTGGGGAGCAGTTTGGAGGTGGGGAACACTTTTACGGGTCGGGGGGATATGGGGATACAGGTTTTGTGGGGAGCAGTTTGAAGGTGGGGAACAATTTACGGGTTTGGGGATCTGGGGATACAGGTTTCGTGGGGATCACTTTACGGGTTGGGGGGATATCAGTTAGGTTAGGTTAGGTTTATGGTTAGGTTGTCCTTGGTCGCAGGAAGGATCCGCCGGCTGGGATTGGGGGTTGCGCTGCACAAAACCGAGGCCGTATTCTTCCACGGGCCTCGGCAACGCATCCCTCCTGACGCCCACATTGTCGTGGAGGGCGTCAGGATCGGGGTGAGGACCCAGATTAAATATCTGGGCCTCATCCTCGATAGCAGGTGGCGCTTCGGCCCACACTTTAGCGGGCTGTCGACGCGTCTGTTTAGGGCGGCAACCGCCCTCTTGTGGCTCCTCCCGAACTTGGGAGGCCCTAAGGCGCGATGCCGACTCCCTCCACAGGAGAGAGAACGCTACCGCTATCCGCAGGCCCCAAAGGGCCATTGCACAGCGGGTGGCGAGGGCCTACCGATCGGTCGGGTTCGCGGCGTCATGCGCTCTGGCCGGCACACCTCCTTGGGAACTCGAGGCGTGGGTGCTGGCCAGAGTGTATGAGTGGACGGCGGGACGCAGGGCGCTCGGGGAGCGCCCCGCTGCAGATGAGCGGGAAGCCGTCCGGCGAGAGGCGAAGGACGCCATCGTCCAGCATTGGACGGATGCCCTCGCCTCCGCCACTTTCGGCCGCCGAACGCTGGACGCGCTCGGGCCAGTCCTGAAGGATTAGCTCGGGCGGTCGCATGGTTTCCTCTCCTTCCGTTTGGTGCAGGTGTTATCCGGGCATGGTTGCTTCGGCAAGTGCCGGCACCGGATCGGAAGGGAGGAGACCCCGTCGTGCCACGACTGTGGCGCGGCGGAGGACACGGCGCAGCACACCCTTGAGGTGTGCCCGACGTGGTCCGAGCCGCGACGAGTAATGGTCGCGGTGGTGGGCCAGGACCTCTCGCTACCTAGTGTGGTCGTCTCCATGCTGGGAAGCGAGGAGGCCTGGGCAGCGGTCGCCCCCTTTTGTGACACGGTACTATCGTGTGCCGTGTCACGGGTTTGACACGGCACACGATAGTAAGTTTATTACTATTTTGTAGAAAATAAGGAAGCGTAATTATAATTTTGGTCGCGATACAAGCAGTACGTGTACTAGCGATGAGAGTCGAGTGACGCTTGGCAAGTGTCAGTTAGAAAAACCCGTTATCTCGAGTGACGCCTCAATGCAGCCAACCTATTATTACTTGACTTTTTATCTGCGTAGGCGCATTGACGAAGATAGGTGGGGTAACTATCTATGGTTTGTATGAGACAACATTAGATCATTCAGATAAACTGTCACAAGACGTCATGTCCCAAAAGGAGGCAGCGGAGCGTGAGCGGGAGGATGACCCTCTCGCAGCGCCGCTCCGCAGGCGAAGACGGGGTGGTAGAAGGCGGTTGTACGACAGCCGTCTTCCTCCCCCTGGTGGAGGATAGCGGGAGTAAGGCGCGGGGGCGTCTTCTCCCGCATTGCACCTATCCTCCACCTCCGTTGGGCGGGAATGGCCGAGCACTCGCGGTCATTCCCGGGCCCCTCCCACAACGGGAGGATGTGAAGGCCCCGCTGTAAAGGCAGGCGGTCGTCAGGGGGGGCTGGATGTAAGGGCTCTGCCAGTTTCCCAGCCCTCCCTCCCACCAGACGATGCGGGAGTGCCCCGGGGGTTTAGTGGGTATTCCGGAGAGTCCTCCGGCGAGTCCCACATCACCCTTCCGTCCCCCCCCCCGACGGGAGGGTATGCGTAAAAGCATTACCCGGGTTAAAAAAAAAAAAAAAAGGTTAGGTTAGGTTTATGGTTAGGTTAGGTTTATGGTTAGGTTAGGTTAGGTTTATGGTTAGGTAAGGTTAGGTTTATGGTTAGGTTAGGTTAGGTTTATGGTTAGGTTAGGTTAGGTTTATGGTTAGGTTAGGTTAGGTTTATGGTTAGGTTAGGTTAGGTTTATGGTTAGGTTAGGTTAGGTTTATGGTTAGGTTAGGTTAGGTTTATGGTTAGGTTAGGTTAGGTTTATGGTTAGGTTAGGTTAGGTTTATGGTTAGGTTAGGTTAGGTTTATGGTTAGGTTAGGTTAGGTTTATGGTTAGGTTAGGTTAGGTTTATGGTTAGGTTAGGTTAGGTTTATGGTTAGGTTAGGTTAGGTTTATGGTTAGGTTAGGTTAGGTTTATGGTTAGGTTAGGTTAGGTTTATGGTTAGGTTAGGTTAGGTTTATGGTTAGGTTAGGTTAGGTTTATGGTTAGGTTAGGTTAGGTTTATGGTTAGGTTAGGTTAGGTTTATGGTTAGGTTAGGTTAGGTTTATGGTTTTTTTTTTTTTTTTTTTTTTTTTTTTTTTTTTTTTTTTGCCGCGTTCACCACAGACTCATGGTCCGTGCCCTTATTAGCTTTATTTTATTTTATTAGAGCATACAATGTAATGAAATACTTAAAATTACTCGGAGAAATGCAATATAGAATTGAAAACTTAAGACTTACGACTATTTAATTCTAATGCTTATGTATCTTAACTTAATTTATTCTTAACTTAATTTTTTTTTTTTTTTTTTTTTTTTTTTTTTTTTTTTTTTTATTATTATTATTGTTATTATTGTTATTATTATATTGTTAGATCCCTTTTTTTTTTTTTTTTTTTTTTTTTTTTTTTTTTTTTAGACTTTATACTTATAGTTATTGACATCTACATTGTTTAAAGATGGTTTAAATTAAATTACATTACAACCTAGGGGCTCATTTGTCCGACAGCCCTACTCTGATATAGATCATGAGATCTAGTCTTTCAAGTTGTCAGACAAATGAGCGATACAGTTTTGGGATTCTAATCTATCTGGCTTCCATCGAATCCGCCCGGTCTTCAAGCATTGTAGCTAGATGTTCAACGACCGCTGCGTTTCTGTTCCTTATAGCCATTTTCAAGTTGTATTCTAGAATAGAGTAAGTTGGAGCTGCCATCGCGCCTCGAATGAAGTGCCCTATTGCGTCATCGCTGTCGTCGGTGTAGTAGATGCAGCTGATGGTGTGCCGCGATATTGCTACCACCGCGTGAGGAACACTGTCATGGAGCTTAAGCTTTGCTCTGGTATTCACTATTATCACTGACTCGTACGTCAATCCTTGTGCTTCATGGATTGTGAGTGTGCGCGATCCTGTACCTGTTCCATAACCCATGTTAATTAGGGATACCTTCTCTTCCTGGGTGTGAACAAGGAAGAGAGTGTTAGGTAGGTTGTTGGGGATCTTCGCACCCTTGTATCCTTTAAGCTTTAGGGAATGAACCCGTTTCGTAGATGAGTAAATACCAGAGTAAACCTCTCGAAGAGCGTACGCAACATCCATTGGGTTCCGGTGTGTGCATAGCAACTCGTGGCTGATGTTAACCACCTGGTTAGGACGATTGTACCTTATTTCGAACAGGTTGTCCCTGTCGATGTAAGGCAGCTGGTTTACGTCTCCAATGAGGACAACCGCGCCGGCACCAGACAATCGTGCTGCCATGATTATTGACCCGAAATGGTTCATGAGAGCTTCGTCAACCATTAGTCGGTTGCACTTGTCGGGCTCTCGAAAACCATTCGCCAATACTGAGGCCATTGTTCGCACCCTGGTTTTAGCCAGATCTCCTATTCGGTGCGCCAGTTTCTCCCTCAGATCATTTGCAGCCTCGGTTGTCACCGTGATGACGACGTCGTTGTCCACATTGAAGTGCTTTACCACCCAGGTTGTTTTGCCACATCCAGGAACTCCATTGATCCAAACGATTTCTGGTACCACCCAGTCCCTCCATCCTGTCGCGATGTCTTGGTTACCTGAAAAAGCTTGCGCCTTTTCCAGAATCCTATCGTCTAACATGATTTTGGTACACTGAGCTACAACCACGATTGGATCATTTTGAGGTGTTGCGAACTTCAGCGGAGAGTCCTCGTTTTCACCCGCTTCTAGGGCTACGAAGCCACCTGTTGCACTGTAAGCTGCCATATAGCTTCCCGACATTGAGCCCTTTATGACTTGGGACTTGTCGTTGTTGTATACGGCAGCTTTCGCCTCCTCGAGTTGGACCTTTAGGAGATTCCCATTCCCTTCTTTGAAGGTCTGCAAGATGGTTTTGCATGTTTTGAGATTGACCTCCCCTGTCGCTTTGGTGATTGCCACAAACTCGAGAAAGGCGTTTAGTGCGTGGTCTTCCGGACTTGTAGCTGCCACTAGTTGGGGTGGGCTGACCTGTCCCATGTCAGCTCTGGTGCGGATTTTCTTGGGAGGTTTTTGGGCTATTGTTTTCTTCGCTGCCGTTTTTCCCCGTGATGGTTGTGAGGGTTGTGAGGGTTTTCCGGTTAAACTGTGCATGACTGCGCTGAAAACGTTGAGGAATTGTTGTAGCGGATTTTCCTCCATCCCTGCATCCTTTTCGAGAGCTTCGGATTTTTTGTTCTCTGCAGCTTGTTGGACGCGTTCGGAGCCGCTGATCGATTGCGAGACGGGGTGTCCCCAGATGTCGGTTGCCGTTGATTGATTGTGTACTTTGAGGAAATCTAAGTTTTCTCCTCTGTCCTCATACACAATCACCTCGTGCTGTTCGGAGGCTTTGAGGCAACCCAGCCGGTCTACGACGTCCCCTTTCGCATGCTCGATCACCAAAGCGTCAACACTTATTATGCGAGAATCTTCCGCCACTTCTCCCAACGTGGTTAGCAATGATCTAACCCGTGAGAATGGGGCCGTGCCTTCGAGTTCCAGTAGTACGATGGTTTTATTACTCTTTCGTACCAATCGGCAACTTTGACCGGCTACCTCTATCACGGGCAGCGCGCTGTAGATCTTATAGCGCATAGTAGATTTAAAGTTGCTACCGTTTAGGAGAAGCGCCAGGCCGGGTGATATAGCCACTCGACTATTCACTCCGACGCGGCAGAAGCAAAAACTTAATCCTAACCTCTCATTATTTCCGTCCATGAAGAGAGCGACTCCTCGGGTTTTTATCCCGATCGTGCCCCTCTCTCCATGGGCCAAGAGCTGGGAGATGGCTATGATGTTTGTGGACGGTTGTGGGGAGGGAAGGCGGTTTTGGGTTGTTTGTGTTGGGGGGGGTTGATGGGGTGTTGATGTGGTTGTTTGGGGTGTGCTGTTTCGCTTTGCCGCGGTTCGGAAGATTTCCTCTGCGAAAGACAGGAAGAGTGGTCTGCTCTTTGGATCCTCCAAAATGTCTTGGAGTTCTGACTCGACCAGGTTCCTGTTCATTCTGCACTCCACGTCGTGCCGCGCCACGAGGAATCTTGGGCATTCTAGCAAGATGTGCCAAACTGATTCACTCACCCCCTGGTCGCACTCGCAACCTGGGCTGTCTTTGAGCTTGAAGCGGTGAAGATACTCGGATATGCCCCCGTGTCCAGTGAGGACTTGCACTTGAATGGGCGTCAACTTGATGGTTCGCGTCATCCGATATGCCTTATCGACGGATGGTAGGAACCTCTTAGTGACTGCACCGGTGCTAGAGGTGTCGTATCGATCCTGCCATTTGCGGATCGATTCCTCTCTGATCTTTCTCCTCACATAGGACAGAGGCACTTTGTTGTAGTCTTGAGCGCTATCGCTGAGTGCTGCTGTCTTGGCGAGCTCGTCGGCTCTCTCATTGCCAGCAGTCCCTATATGCGCTCTCAACCAAAACATCCTTATATCTCTTCCTTCGTTCACTGTCCTCACAATATTCTCTTTTACACTTCGTGCCAGAGGGTGGCTCAGTTTTGGGTTTAGCAACAGGTCAAGTGAGGATCTGGAATCACTCAATATGCTGACGATTTGTTCTTTACTGTTGCTAACCAGCTGAGTTGCCCTATGAAGTGCATAGAGTTCCGATTGGAACACAGTGCAAGAAGGATGAAGCTTGAAGGTTTCACAGTGGGACTCCCTACCATCGCTCCACCAAGTAAGGGCAGCGCCAACTTGGCCTTCTATTTTGCTGCCATCGGTGTATACTTGTGGTCCGGTATCTTGGGGAATTGGGCCTTCCAGGAGCTCGTACTTTATGGATATAAGAGTGGACGGATGTGGTTGGTCCAGGTATCCAATGTTCTGTTCGAGCTCTGTGCCAGGTGGGAGGTAGTCACCAGCTAACCCTTTCTTAGCTCTGTAGAGATTTGCCGCCTCTTGGATCCTCATGTCCAGAGGCAGCAGACCCGACAGGACGAGCGCTGAGGTGAGAGAAACAGTGCGGTACGATCTACAAACTTTTTGAGCGAAACCTCTTTGTATTGAGTTCAGTTGAGCCAAGTTCATTTGCAAGCTTGCTGCTTGGAACCATGCGCTTGAGGCGTATGTCATGATGGGCTCCACCACTGCGATGTAGATGGTTCTCGTTATCTCACTGTTTAGGCCCCAGGTCACTTTCGCTGTACACGCAAGTTGCTTATAGATGTCCGCAACTTTCTTGCATTGTGCGGATACGTGCGCTTTAAAAGTGAGTTTCCTGTCGATGATGAGACCCAACAGCTTGACTTCGTTCACCAGGTTCAGTCTCGTACCACACATGAAGAGTTGGGGTGTTTCGTACTTCAACTTCTTAGTGAGTAGCATCGCGTTGGTTTTATGCGGTGCGAAGTTGAGTTTGTTGCTTGTACCCCACTCAGCTATCATCTCCATTGTAGTATTCACTGACTGTTCCATGGTGCTTATTGATTGTCCTGTGAAAACGAGAACCACGTCGTCCGCAAAAGCTTGACAGTATACCCCCTCAGCCTCAAGTAGTTGCAGCAGTGAGTCTAAGATGACGTTCCAGAAGGTTGGTCCTCCAATGGATCCTTGTACGCAACCCTTGGTCGTTTCTTTCTCAAATGCCGCTCTTGCATAATTGACCTTGATCTTGCGGTCGCTGAGGTAGGAGCATACCATCTCGTATAAGTTTTTTGGACACTTCTTCATCGCCAGTTGATGTTTTAGGGCGGGCCACCATGCATTGTCGAAGGCGCCCTCAATATCCAGAGAGATTAGGAGTACAATATTCTTGTTGTTTACCCCTTGTCTTAGGTGCTCTACCAGATCGTAGAGGGCGTCCTCGGTTCCCCTCTGCGGCATGAAGCCATATTGCCTACGGTTTAAAGTGGGGAGGATATGCCATTGGATTCTGCCAATCAATAGCTTTTCAACAATTTTGCCAAGAACTGGGAGAAGCCCTATGGGCCGGTAGGATTTTGGGTGGGTATAATCCTCTTTGCCGGGTTTTCGGATTATGACCACATGTGCTGTCTTCCATTGGGTTGGGAAGTGTCTAAGCGCTAAGCATTTATTGGCGATTGCCATAAACACCTCCGTTTCGCAATGGATTGCCGCTATGCAAATATCAGCCGTTAGCCCGTCATTGCCAGGGGCTTTTTTGGGATTTAGTGCTTGCAGCACTAGCTCCAATTCGGCTGACGTAAAGGGCGGGTCATTTTCCGAAAGGTTCCCATAGGGGTTCTCTTTAGTTCTACTCCGAGGTTCTTTGTGGCACAGTTGGTCAGTGCTTTCAGAGTCATCGGGGTAGAAAGTTGTTGCTAGGAGTTCTGCAGACTTTTGGGGGGTCAGGGTACTTCCTTCGGAATTTCTCAGGAGCAGGTCTTCCTGCCGTCCTGATGTTTTCCTTATTACCCTGTATATCTTGTCCCACATGCTTTCTTTTTCTTGGGTCGTGCAGAACTCTTTCCAGTTCTTGGTTTGTGCTTTATTGGCTTCCTCAGAGTACTCTGCTTTGGCTATCCGGTACTCCTCGATAACGATTTGCAAACGACGGGCGGCTGCATTTCTTATCCTTCTTTTCTTCCTGAGGACGTCTCTCTTTAGATTTTCCAGCTCTTTTGACCACCACGGGGGTTTGGGATCCCCTTTTCTGATGCCTGCAACTGGGATGGTTGTTGTGCAGGCTTCGTGGATGGCCTCCGTGTAGGCTGCAATCTTGTTTTGGAGATCATCTGGATTCTCAGATTCCATTATGGTTTTAGGAGTTAGGGCTCTCTCCGTGAGGGAGGTCTTTAGTAGTGTTTTGAAGTCTGACCACTTTGCCTTCCTGGTGTTGTATTTGCGCGTGGTTATTGGCCTAAGAGTTTCTAGGGCCTTTACCAGACGCAAGGTGAAGGTGATTGGGTGGTGGTCCGATGTTATGAGACTTCTGTCTACTCGCCACCCTTCGATTTTACCCAGTAGAGGAAGACTGCACGTTGTGACATCCACTATGCTAGTGCAGACTTTTCCTCCTCTGTACACTTCGAAAGTTGGCGTGTCTCCTACATTTAGAATCTGAAGATCGAGTTCGTTTAGAAATGCGTTGTACGCCGCCCCTCTTTCGTCTTCCGAGGTGCTGCCCCACCAATGGCTCCAGGCGTTAACATCCCCTGCAACGATGAGGTTTCGCGTTGCCAGTTTATCGCTGATTGTTTTGGTTCTCTCAAGGTAAGGTCCTATGTCTTGTTCCCCATCAAAGTAGACGGAAATTACTCCAAGTTTTATGCCGCCGCCGATCACCAGTGCTGCAGCTTCAGTTTCGGTGACCAGCTGTGGGTCATGAATGACCTCCAGCTGGCTGCCGAAAACTATAATTGCTGCCTTTACTGGTGTTTGCCGGTTCAGGGTGCATTGGATGACCTGTGTCCCTGGATGTTGCTTCAGGACTCCGGTTCTTCCAACGTATGGCTCTTGTACCAGGGCGATCGTTATGTTGTTATCCTTTGCAACCTGTAGGAGTTCTGCAGTGGCTACTTTGGAGCGTTGAAGGTTTGCCTGGATGAACCGCAAACCTGTTCCGTCATACTGTGGAGGGAACGAGTTGTGCTGTTGTGAGGTGCCCTCAGCAGTATGAGACTCTCGACCTCGCTATTGCATCCCATTTATGTCTCTCTGGACACTCAACACTGAAAGCGTTGTGTGCCAGGTCGATGCTGGTTCCTTGCGTTGTCGAACAGTTCTTGCACTTCGGAGGGTTACCTTCCAGTCTCCTCTTGCACTCCTCCCATGAGTGGGGTTTCCCGCAGTGACTGCAGAGATGGTCCCGCTCACGGCAGACTGCCTTGGTGTGACCGAAGCCGAGGCACTTTGTGCACTGCACTAGGGGTGAGTGATCCAAGACGGGCCTCCACTGGATCCCTATGTGCACTTTCCCGGCTTCCACTAGGCGCTTGTGAATGGGAGGGGAGACCTCCAGCACTGGATGGCACTCATGTGGGTTTCGTGCTCTTTTTCTGTACCTTACCTTGATTGTGCTCTCTTTTAGGTCTACGTCACGTAAGAAGCTCTTGTTTTGCGCAAGCAGGTACTCCACGATTTGCGAGTCTGTGTGATATGAAAGCACATCCCGCACGATTATTAGTGGATTCCCTGCTTTCGCAACTTCCGCCTTTAAACTTTTGTCGAGTTGAACCCGACTATGCGCGATTTGGAGGTCTTCTTTGGAGTTGCAGCTGAGTACAACTTTACTGTTCTTTGCCTTCCTTACTCTGTCTATCCTAGCGCCGCTCGTTGCCACATCGAGTGCCGCCCGAATTCGGTCAACAACACTGTCCCCTGTGCTGTCGGGGGTTGCTGAGGACACAATAAGGGTGTGGTTCGCTCTTTGTGGAATAGGTGGTTTAGCAGCGACCTTGGCATAGGTTGGCTTTGCCCTTGTGCTAATGCTCTCTTCCGCTTTTGCGAGCTCCGTTTCTAGGTTCAGAGCTGGAGGTGGCTGTCGCAGTTTTTCCTCGCGCATAGTCCTTAGCTCGGAAGTTACGGCCTCGAGCTTCTCAGTGATGGGTTGTATGGTTTCGTTAAAGTATGTAGGGGGGATGGGTGTGGGTGTGGGATCCCTTTTCTCTTTGATGTTCGTTAGTAGATTTTTTATTTCTAACAGCTCCGTCTCGTTACCTGTCCCAGTTGGTGTTGGTAATGGGCGTGACTCCAAGAGGCTTAGGGCCTTAGCGTTTTCCACCAAGATCTCTTGTGTTTTTGTGAGATCCTTATTGAGTCCCCTGCGGAGTTCATCCAGTTGGTTCTGGAGGCTATCCACTCCAGTTTTGAGGTTGGCGTGGTCCCTCTTGAGGAGCTCTAGATTGTTGCCCCTCTCTTCACTGGTGATGACTTCTCCGAGAGATCTCAGTCTTTGATCTAGATCTTTGATGGCTTCTGCCGTTTCCCTGACCAGCCTGTGTGGTTCCTGGGTCTCGTACCCTTGCCAGTCGCGGATCGCTTGGGTCTCTGTTAGCGAGGTTTTTATGTCGCTCCTGGCCTGGGACAGTTCCACCTTTAGGGTTTTGTGGAGCTCTGCTAGCTGCTTTGTGTGGGCTCTCTCCACCCTTACCAGTTCGATGGCATGCCTGGTTTTTTCCCTTTCGAGGTTTGTGATATGCCTGGACCTTGAGTCTGATAGGCTGAGGACAATTTCGTAGAGAGTCTGCAGTCCTTCTAGTGCGGTGGTTTTGCACTCTCTCTTCATGTTGCCTGCATTCTCTAATGCTTCCTTACTTTTCAGCATTGTCTCGTTTGCCAGTTTTGTGGCTAGGTCCATTTCGACCCCCGTGCGCTTGCCTTTTTCCTCGTACAACATGCTTCGCCGTACTTTCGGGGCAGGGGCGGGGGTCGCTAGATCGATGAACGATACCACTGACTCGTCGTCCGACATAATGGGTTTGGGGGGGGAGATTCCGCACTGCTGCCAGTTTATTACCCTATCCATGGCCGAATCCGGTTCTCTTGGGTCCGCGTTTGAGGGTGAGGAGGGTATTGTCGCTTCCTTGCGTGGTGGGGTGAGCGACTTCTTAGGCTTCCTTCTCGGTGGTACCTCAGGGGTGGTGGTAGCTGGTGGATTTCCTTCCGATGACGCTTTTTTGTGTGCGAGCGTAATGTTTGAGGTCGATGGGAGGGCCAACTTTTCCGATTTTACCGACTTCGTGGCCGTTTCCTTCTTCAGGACCTTCTCTCGCAGTGATCGTTGTTTTGCTGGTACTGCGGTAATGGAGGGTGCTACCTTTTTTGGGGCGGATTCGGTAGAGTGGGTCGACATTTTTTGGTTAAGTGTTATTATAACAAAATTTAAAGGTGTTAGTTGGGGCTATGTCTTAATCTAACTACAACTATAACAGCTGTCAATAGGGACAGCTGTCCTTATGAGCTAAACTATCAAAAGGGATAGTTACTGTTAAAACTAACTTATGCTAACCTTGTTTTCAATTCTTCTGCTGATGGGCTGCAGTTCTTCTCAGTTCTTCTGCTGATGGTGTGCAGTTCTTCTTCTCCGAGTAACTGTGGTGAACGCGCCAGAGCCTTGATGAGATGGATTGGGCTCTGCGTGGTAAGTTCTGTGGTGTGAACCAGGGTGGAATTCTTCTCCCGTTGTTGTTGTTGGTGGTGTGGTGCTCTGGGATGTTCCTGAGCAGTCCTCTTATTTCCTGACAGTGGTGGGTCGATGTGTTGATCTGGGGGCTGCTGCTCCAAGTGAGCTGGAGTGATGTCCTTGTCCAGCTGACGACTGCTTGGCTTGCAGATCCAGAGAGGGGAGTTAGGTAAGGGATGGGAGTGAGAAAATTGAGGTTGGCGAAGTTTTTTGAGGGAAAAACGAAATTCCCTTGGGGCCAAGTTGTAGAGCTCCTCAAGCCGGTTTCAGGGATACCAAACACTATAGGTCTATCTCTTATGGTTTACGAGATATGACGCGGGGGGGTGAGGTACCCTGAGGGGGGGGAGGGGGGGGGGGGGGGGGGGGGGTTTCGTGGGGAGCACTTTACGGGTTGGGGGGGGGGGGGGAGGTTTCGTGGGAAGCACTTTACGGGTTGGGGGGGGGGGGGGGGGGGGGGGGTTTCGTGGGAAGCACTTTACGGGTTGGGGGGGGGGGGGGGGGGGGGGTTTCGTGGGAAGCACTTTACGGGTTGGGGGGGGGGGGGGGGGGGGGGGGGGGGGGGGGGGGGGGCCTCCGGTCCCGAGTCCAACGACACCAATCACCTGGGGTCTAACTCCTTTGGTTCCGGAGATATGACGCGGGGGGGAATTGGGTCTTACAGGGGAAGGGGGGGTAAAAGGGCAAGAGAAACCGTTGGGGCCAGATGGAGGGGCCTTTGGTCCCGAGTCCAACGACACCAATCACTAAGGGTCTATCTCCTTTTGTTCCGGAGATATGACGTGAGGGGGAATTGGGTCTAACAGGGGATGGGGGGGGGTGCGAGGGAAAATGGGCTGGAGGGGCCAAATTACAGGGCTACTGTTCCCGGTTTCAGAGATACCCTTCACTAGGGGTCTATCTCCTCTGGTCTCCGAGATGAGACGCGGGGGGGTTGGCACTTTTGGGGGGGAGGGTGGTTGAAGGGTGAGGGGAGGGAGGTGCTCCCAAGTGGTGGAAGGGGGAGGGATGAGCCTAACCCTTTAAAAAGAGTCCAAACACGGGGGTCCTAGGTTGAAGGGTTGAGGAGTTCTCTCTGGACCTACCTGATGTCGCTGGTCTTCTCCACGAAGTGATGGGGCGAAGCCTCGGAGTGTGTCTTGGAGTCTCCACCGAAGTTGGGTTGCTACCTCGTGTTGTTTTCAGGTTACACGTGTTTGAAAAACACGTGGTTTTGAGGTTAAAACGTGGTTTTTCCCGTACCTTATAACTCCGTTGTTCGTGGTCCGATTTTCTCAAATCAAACGTAGTCGGGTTGGTGAAAGTGTACTCTCCGATTGGGTGTAAAGTATTGGGAAAACGCACGAACCTGTAGGCTGCTGCAGGACTCCAAAGTTGAGGGCTTATAACTCCCGAACCCCTTGGTGTACGATGACACAAACACTAATCCGGGTGAATTGGACACTTGTGAATCTGGTTGTAACACTTGTTTGCGCGTAGCCTCAAAAATTAAATTTTTATTAATTTTTTCGCGGGAGGCCGATGTTAATGTTGCGGCTTTTGGGCTGTTGGTTTTAGGTTTATGGTTAGGTTAGGTTAGGTTTATGGTTAGGTTAGGTTAGGTTAGGTTAGGTTTATGGTTAGGTTAGGTTAGGTTTATGGTTAGGTTAGGTTAGGTTTATGGTTAGGTTAGGTTAGGTTTATGGTTAGGTTAGGTTAGGTTTATGGTTAGGTTAGGTTAGGTTTATGGTTAGGTTAGGTTTATGGTTAGGTTAGGTTAGGTTTATGGTTAGGTTAGGTTAGGTTTATGGTTAGGTTAGGTTAGGTTTATGGTTAGGTTAGGTTAGGTTAGGTTAGGTTAGGTTAGGTTAGGTTAGGTTTCCTGGAGTGAACTCCTGGAGGGGCTGAACAGGGATCCGTGGGGGCGCCCGTACAAAACAGTACTGGGCAAACTGCGCCCATGGGTCCCTCCGTTGACGGAGACCCTGGACCCTGCGTTCGTGGGAGGAGTGGTCGACACGCTCTTCCCCAGGGTCCAGGACAGCCCCTCTACCCCCGCGTTACCATCGGACTCTACCATCTGGTCTGATGAGCTGGGGGTAACGGAACAGGAGATGGACCGAGCGGTAAAGCGGCTCAGGGCTCGTGGTAATACGGCCCCCGGGCCCGACGGAATTCCAGGAATGTTCGAGGGGATTATTGCCGTCCGGCTGAATGGCCTCCTGCGGGAGGTAGGGCCGAACTTGTCGGACGCCCAATTCGGTTTCCGAACGGGGCGTTCGACAGTGGACGCGTTGGCCCGCCTGAAGGGCCAAGTGCGGGAGGCAGTGAATTGCGGAGACGGAGTGTTGGCTGTGTCATTCGATATAGCCAACGCCTTCAACTCCGTCCCGCACTTGACGATTCTGGAGGCACTCCGGTACCACGGAGTGCCTCAATACTTGAGGGACCTCTTGGCCAGTTACTTGGAGGATCGGGCGGTCCTCCTCGTAGACAAAACTGGCCAAGTGCGGAGATACGGCGCAGAGTGTGGAGTTCCGCAGGGGTCTGTCCTAGGACCACTCCTGTGGAACATCGGCTTCGATTGGCTCCTGCGGGGATCCCTCCTCCAGGGCACGAGTGTCATCTGCTACGCGGATGACACTCTCCTCACCGCCCGGGGAAAGGATCTGAGGGAGGCGGCCACTTTGGCCTCGGCTGGCGGGACCTTGGTTGCAGGAAGGATCCGCCGGCTGGGATTGGGGGTTGCGTTGCACAAAACCGAGGCCGTGTTCTTCCACGGGCCCCGGCAACGCATCCCTCCTGACGCCCACATTGTCGTGGAGGGCGTCAGGATCGGGGTGAGGACCCAGATTAAATATCTGGGCCTCATCCTCGATAGCAGGTGGCGCTTCGGCCCACACTTTAGCGGGCTGTCGACGCGCCTGTTGAGGGCGGCAAACGCCCTCTCGTGGCTCCTCCCGAACTTGGGAGGCCCTAAGGCGCGATGCCGGCATTTGTATGCCGGCATTCTCAAAAGTATGGCCCTTTACGGGGCCCCCATCTGGGCGGACTCCCTCCACAGGAGGGAGAACGCTACCGCCATCCGCAGGCCCCAAAGGGCCATTGCACAGCGGGTGGCGAGGGCCTACCGCTCGGTTGGCTTCGCGGCGTCGTGCGCTCTGGCCGGCACCCCTCCTTGGGAACTCGAGGCGTGGGTGCTAGCCAGAGTGTATGAGTGGACGGCGGGACGCAGGGCGCTCGGGGAGCACCCCGCTGCAGACGAGCGGGAGGCCGTCCGGCGAGAGGCGAAGGACGCCATCGTCCAGCATTGGACGGATGCTCTCGCCTCCGCCACTTTCGGCCGCCGAGCTCTGGACGCGCTCGGGCCAGTCCTTAAAGATTGGCTCGGGCGGTCGCATGGGTTCCTCTCCTTCCGTCTGGTGCAGGTGTTATCCGGGCATGGTTGCTTCGGCAAATGCCTGCACCGGATTGGAAGGGAGGAGACCCCGTCGTGCCACGACTGTGGCGCGGCGGAGGACACGGCGCAGCACACGCTTGAGGTGTGCCCGTCGTGGTCCGAGCCGCGACGAGAAATGGTCGCGGTGGTGGGCCAGGACTTCTCGCTACCTAGCGTGGTCGTCTCCATGTTGGGAAGCGAGGAGGCCTGGGCAGCGGTCGCCTCCTTTTGTGAAGACGTAATGTCCCAAAAGGAGGCAGCGGAGCGTGAGCGGGAGGATGACCCTCTCGCAGCGCCGCTCCGCAGGCGAAGACGGGGTGGTAGAAGGCGGTTGTACGACAGCCGTCTTCCTCCCCCTGGTGGAGGATAGCGGGAGTAAGGCGCGGGGGCGTCTTCTCCCGCATTGCACCTATCCTTCACCTCCGTTGGGCGGGAATGGCCGAGCACTCGCGGTCATTCCCGGGCCCCTCCCACCACGGGAGGGGTGTGAAGGCCCCGCTGTAAAGGCGGGCGGTCGTCAGGGGGGGCTGGATGTAAGGGCTCTGCCAGTTTCCCAGCCCTCCCTCCCACCAGACGATGCGGGAGTGCCCCGGGGGTTTAGTGGGTATTCCGGAGAGTCCTCCGGCGAGTCCCACATAACCCTTCCGTCCCCCCCCGGGAGGGTATGCGTAAACGCATTACCCGGGTTAAAAAAAAAAAAAAAAAAAGGTTAGGTTAGGTTAGGTTAGGTTAGGTTAGGTTAGGTTTTGATGGAGACCCTGGACCCTGCGTTCGTGGGAGGAGTGGTCGACACGCTCTTCCCCAGGGTCCAGGACAGCCCCTCTACCCCCGCGTTACCATCGGACCCTACCATCTGGTCTGATGAGCTGGGGGTAACGGAACAGGAGATGGACCGAGCGGTAAAGCGGCTCAGGGCTCGTGGTAATACGGCCCCCGGGCCCGACGGAATTCCAGGTCGGGCCTGGGTGCTGGCACTATCCGCCGGCCTGGGGGAGAAGCTGGGGCGGTTGTTCGACAACTGCCTCCGCTCTGGTGTGTTTCCCCTGGGCTGGAAGACGGCAAACTTGGTCCTCTTGAAGAAGGGCGGCAGGGCCGCGGACTCTCCCTCTGCGTACCGTCCCATTTGCCTGCTGGACGAGGGCGGCAAGTTATTCGAACGAATAATTGCCGCTCGTCTCTGCACACATCTGTGGCAGGTAGGCCCCAACCTGTCGGACGACCAGTACGGTTTCCGGCAGGCGCGTTCGACGGTGGACGCCATTCTACGCGTGCGTTCGCTGTCGGACCAGGTACTGTCCCGGGGCGGGAGGATGTTGGCGGTGTCCTTGGACATCGTCAACGCGTTCAACTCCTTGCCCTGGAGGGCGATCAGGGAGGCGCTCGTCCATCACGGAGTGCCTCCTTACCTGCAGCGCATAGTTGGCTCCTACTTGCAGCACAGGTGTGTGCAGTATGTAGGCAGGGATGGTGCATTGCACCAGAGGGAGGTCAATTGCGGGGTTCCTCAAGGGTCGGTCTTGGGCCCCCTCCTGTGGAACCTCGCATACGACGCGGTCTTGCGCGTCGATCTCCCCGCGGGCGTACACGTCGTCTGCTACGCGGACGACACTCTTGTGTTGGCTGGTGGGGACTCCTTCGACGGGACCAAGGAGCTCGCCGAGCTTGGGGTGGCATGCGTGGTGGATGGGATCCACCAGCTGGGTCTGCGGATAGCGCCTGCGAAGACCGAGGCGCTATGGTTCCATAAGCTCCCGAGGGGGCGGGAACCACCCAGCATGTCGGTTCGCGTGGGTGACGTGGACGTCCAGGTGGGGCCCTTTCTGAAGTACTTGGGCCTCACCTTGGACAGTCGCTGGGACTTCGGGGAGCACTTCAGTCGCTCCGTCCCCCGGGTTCGGAAAGTGGTCGGTGCTATGCACGGGCTACTTCCGAATCTCGGGGGGCCGAGTGAAGGTGTTCGCCACCTTTACGCGGGTGTCGTGCGATCGATGGCACTCTACGGAGCGCCCGTCTGGTCTCACAGGCTGGCGGGTGTTAGGCGCTGCCGGGCCCTGTACAATGGGCTCCAGCGTCCTATTGCCATACGCATCGCGAGAGGGTATCGCACGATATCCTTTGAGGCGGCAACACTGCTGGCGCGGTTTCCGCCCCTCGACATCCTGGCGAGGATGGACGCACGTGTGTTCGTCCGTCTTCGTCACGATGGCGGGGGTGGAGCCGCGCCAGTTGAAGTGAGGCATGAAGAGCGCCGACGTGCGCTGGAGGAGTGGCGCGAGCGGCTGGAGGAGCCGCGTAACTCGCGCCAACGCGCCGTCGGCGCGATTCTGCCGAGCTTCGAAGCCTGGCTAGGGAGGGAGGTAGGGCACGTCACCTATCGTCTTACTCAGGTGCTCACCGGACACGGGTGTTTCGGTGAGTTCCTGAGTAGGATCGGACGCGAACCGACACCGCAATGCCACCATTGCGGGTGGGACCTCGATTCCGCGCAGCACACGTTGGAGGAGTGTCCAGCGTGGGGCGTGGAGCGCGGAATCCTGGTCGCCAGGATCGGGCAGGATCTGTCTCCGCCGAGCGTAGTAGCGGCTATGCTGGCGGAGGAGTCGGCTTGGCAGGCCGTGGCCTCTTTCTGTGAGACCGTTTTGGTTCGGAAAGAGGCCAGCGAGCGAGATCGGGAGAGGGCCGATCCCGCTCGGAGAAGGCGGCGGCGGGGTGTAGGCAACGGCCACCCCGCGCCGCCAGCCCCCCCGTGATGTGGGCCCGCGGCTCCCCCTGTAGAGGGGGTCTCACCGGGCCGTGGGTGGTGGCAGGAGTGAGGGCTCCAGCCTCCACCACTAAGCGGACCCGGGGAGGATGGCGGCGCGTTTGTGGAGCGCGCCGCTGTAAGCTCCGCGAAGGCACTGGGGGCGGCAGCTACGGTCGCCCCCCGGGACGTGCATCGGCAGATGCGGGAGGGGTTTTTGGAGGCAATTTTTCGGGCGAGTCCGCCTAAACCCCACATAACCCCGTCGCACCCTGCATGCGGCGGGGTATCTGGTCGCAGATTCCTACCCGCGTTACCAAAAAAAAAAAAAAAAAAAAAAAGGTTAGGTTAGGTTAGTTTAGGTTAGGTTAGGTTGGGAGTCCTGGGGGGGGGCTTATGTCTATGCTTTAATAGTTTTAGATAGCTTTGCCTAGCTAGCGTTCTGCTGCTGTAGCTTCTCTCAGTAGCCGCTTGCGTAGCATAGACATAGGCCCTACCTTACTCATCTCTTCAAGAAGGGTAAGGTGCGAATGGTCTTAGGGGAGTGTAGCGCAACAGTCGCCGATCCCTAAGGCAAGCCTGGCGGATTATCCTTCACGTGGTTGTCCCCTGTTATTGGTCTAATTCCTTCAGAAATAGACGTAACTAAAACCGCCAGACGTTTTGGGGGGGGGTTTGGGAGGGTAAAGGGGTGTGTGGGGGGGAAAATGGGGGTGAAGTGGTGTGGAGTGTGGGGGGGGAAAAGGGAGTGGGGGTGTGTGTTGGGGAAGTGTTTGCGGGGGGGGGTTTAAGGTGGGAGGGATTTACCTCGTGTCGAGGAGGAGTGAGGTGAGCTCAGTCGAGCGCCTCGAGAAGGAGTGATGAGACCCCAATCCTACGTTTCGGTGTTCGACTAGAGGATGTATGGCTGCAGGGGTAATGCAGTTGCTAGAATACCCAAACCCAATCCAGGCTGTCGAGCCTTAAAACTGACAAAAAATAAATAATGGCGAGTTGTAATAAGAATATACTACCCCAGGTGGGTACCGTCGGCTCCGCCGGCGGAGAATCCCACCCTCCTTCGGGAGGCAGCCCCTCGTATTCTGGGGGGGGCAACAACCGCTTTGAGGGCCTCAGCCCTTGCCCTAAAGACGACTTCGGCATTACGCCGGGCTCAAATTTTGACCTGACGAGGAAACCGCTAGTGGTTCTGACCCGCTATGCGGCTCCTAATAAGAGTGTACAAGATCCATTAATGGATAGTGTGGAAGATGTGGAGAAGACGCTTGACTTATCCGACGCCGAGTCAGATGCAAGCCTTGTAACGGTTCCGTCGCGTGCTTCCGTGGCCGCATCGGACTCCGATCGAAGTGCAAGTGGACGTGTATGGAGAAAACGTCAAAGAGACGATGAAAGTTCTTACTTTGGTGATGAAGAAACACCGTCCAAAACATCAAGTAGTCGCAGAGGACGAGGACGTCCACCCTCAACAGGACAATACGTCGGTTTGGCCAGAGCTAAGGCTGAATTCAATGCGGCCAAGGCTGAGGAACTTAAAATTATGGCCGAATTAGAAATGTTTGACGACATTAGTCGAAAAAGGGAGACAAGAGCTACCCTACTCGGCAATTCCCAGGAGCGCCTGTCTCTCTCTGTGCGGGGCAGTGAAGAGCCAGAATCCCAGGATCTGGTCAAACTGGTCCGGGATTCACTGGACACGATCGAAAAGGTTGCCAAGTCATCTGGAAACCTTAAAGGGACCTTCGTTCGAGCCCTAAAGGATGCGGCACAGACAATAAAGATTTCCTTTGAAGAGCTGCGTTCCCGTACTATAACGGAAGAGGTAGCCAGGCTGGAGGCGGCCAATGCCAAGCTAGCTAGCGAGTTACAAGAAGTCCGCAAGGAGATGTGCGAAATGCGGAAACTCGCACAAAAGCAGCGAGAATCAGTCGACTGCACGGCTCCAGCTCCAGCAGTTCCTGCGTCAAATATCCAGGAAATCGCCCGCGCTGTCATGGTCGAGTGTGGGGCAATGATGAACGCCAGACTTGCAGGAATCGAGGATCGTTTGCTAACTGAGAAACGCCTTCGCCCCCCTCTGGCCGCAGACAAGACGCAGACCCTGTCTGCGTCAGTGGTTGTTGAAAACACGGTGGATAATACAGAAGGCGTCGCTTTTGTGTCTGCCTCCAAGCAGTCAGCCAAGAAGGCTTCTAAAGCTGCAGCGAAAAGTCCGGAAGCTCCTGAAGATGAGCCTCCCCCGCCTAAACCCATGGAGGATGGATGGAGTACTGTGGTACGGAGGGGCAAAAAGTCGAAGAAAGAAAAGAAGGATAAGATGTCAGCTGAGAGTGCACCGAAGGCCCGAGCGGCGCTTCAAACGGAGAAACAAAAGAAAGTACCTAAGTTGCATCCTCCGCGGTCATCAGTGGTTGTTATGACAATGAACCCAGGCCCAAAGGAGCGTGGCTTCCCCTACAGTGAGGTGATTGCGGAGGCCAAAAAATCTATAAACCTTAAAGACCTTGGCATCGATGGTTTAAAATTCCGCATCACCGCTACAGGTGCAAGGCTTCTGGAGATCCCTGGTGCCGAGAGCGCTGGAAAAGCTGATGCCTTGGCGCAGAAACTTAGAGATACTCTTGGCACAAAACTGGTTAAAATCTCCAGGCCCGAGAAATGTATAGGAGTACAAATTTCGGGTCTGGATGATTCCACAACAAAAGAGGAGGTGGTAGCCGCTTTAGCTGAAGCGGGTGATTGCAAAGTGGAGGCCATTAAAGCAGGAACCATAACACAGCTTCCAGGTCGCCATGAGAGACAAATCAGGCTACAGTGCCCAATAGCCGCGGCCAAGAAGGTTGCAGGAGGAAAACTCTTGGTGGGCTGGGTCTCGGCTCGGCTAAAGATCTTAGAGCCGAGACCACTAAGATGTTATAAGTGCCTAGAACCCGGGCACATGGGTGCTCAATGCACCGGTATTGACCGCAGCAACCTATGTTTCTGCTGTGGCAAAACGGGGCACAAAGCTGCCGAATGTGTGATGGACCCACACTGTCCCGTGTGCGAGGCGGCCAATAAAGCGGCTGATCATCGTATTGGAGCAAAGGCTTGCACTGCAAAACCTCCCAAGCAAGGAGGAAAGAAGAAGAATCAGCGGAAAATGGTGGAGAACTCCAGTGTCCCCTCGACGATCATACAAGGATCGGTTAACGAGGTGGACCACATGGACGTAGTCGGAAAGTAGTTTGCCCACTGCGTCTTTGCAAGAAGAGCACATCAACACAATGTTGATCCCAGAGCTGGCTGTCGGAAGACGGATCGGGGGATCCGTGCCCGATTGAAAACGCCCACTGCTGAAACGTTCCATTTGTGTTTCTGGAATGCCAAGTAGTTCAAGGCCAACGTCTTTCAACGAAGAGTCCGAACGGACGTCCGCCGAAGTGGTTACGGTGCAATGTAACTGATCCCGCGACCACTTCACCCATGCGGCGAGGAGAAACACCCCGGGGTTTAGTGGGTATGCCGTCTCATTAGCGGAGAGTCCCACATAACCACTCGTTCCCCCCGGGACGGGTGGTATCCGTAAGATGGATTCCTCGGGTCAAAAAAAAAAAAAAAAAAAAAAAAAAAGGTTGGGAGTCCTAATAAAAGGACGACTCCCCCGGCTCCAAGCTCGTATCTTCGAGTTCCCGGGGGCCCAGGGAGGTGCAAATGCGGACCTCTTCGCTTCTAAACTGCGAGAGGTCATCGCGGACGCGGCCAAGGTTGCCAGACCTGTGAAGTGTGCTGCCTTGGAGGTGACCAATCTTGATGATTCGGTCACCAAAGAGGAGGTGGTGGCGGCGGTCGCAGCAATAGGGGGCTGCGACGTCGCAGCGGTGCAGGGGCGGGCCGTCAGGCCCGGCCGCGGTGGCATGGGCACCATTCGCCTGGAGTGCCCAGTCACCGCAGCCAAGGCCGTCCTCGCCAAGGGACGGCTAGCGGTGGGCTTCAGCTCGAGTGTGGTCCGAGCACTTGGAGAACAGCCTCTGCGCTGCTTCAAGTGCTTCGTACTAGGACACACGCGGGCCCTCTGTCCGTCCAAAGTGGACAGGTCAGAGTGCTGCTACCGCTGCGGTAAGGAGGGGCACAAGTCCGCCACATGCACGGCCGCCACGCCGCACTGCGTGGTATGTGCCGCCAGCGGCCGCCCGGCGGGCCACGTAATGACGGGGAGGAACTGCAATCCTCCCCCAAAGAAGGGCAAAGCGCAGGCACCGTCCCAGCCTGCCGCCACCACCGCCGCCCCCGAAGTTCCCGGGACCTCTGCGGAAGACGAGAGGGGTGCGATGTCTGAATGATGGTTAGGTCCGGACATCGCATCCTCCAGACTAACGCCAACCACTGTAAAGCCGCCCAAGACCTGCTGATGCAGGCTATGGCTGAGTGGTTGGTGGACGTGGCGGTGGTTGCCGAGCCGTATTCGGTGCCTGGCCGTTGGCTGGGCGATCGGGACGGCTTGGTGGCGTTAGTGTCGCGGTCTTCCACAGACTCCCCTCCCCTCTCGCTCTTAGAGAGGGGACCGGGATACGTGGCCGCCGCGTGGGGAGACATAGCCCTTGTGGGCGTCTATTTCTCCCCTAATCGCCCTCTATCCGATTTCGAGGATTTCTTGGGAATCCTCACCGCAGTTATCGGGAGGGCGGCGCCTCGCCAGGTCGCCGTACTGGGTGATCTGAACGCCAAGTCTGTGGCCTGGGGCAACCAGGCCGCCTCTTGCAACGTTCGCGGGAGGGCCGTCGAGTCTTGGGCGGCCTCGTGCGGCGTGTCCCTCCTTAACAGAGGGACGGTCGACACGTGTGTGCGGCAACGGGGAGGGACAGTGGTAGTCTTGTCGTTCGCCACCCCCGCTCTTGCCGCCCGCGTTGTTGACTGGCGAGTTGAAATGGTGGAGACCTTGTCGGACCACCGATATGTTCGGTTCGAAATCTCCACCCAGAGCCCCCGGAGGATGGCCCGCTCGGGCCAATCCCCCTTTCCACGGTGGGCTCTCACCCGCCTGGACCGAGGGGCGGCAAAGGAGGCGGCTTTCGTCCAGGACTGGCTTTCGCCTCCTATCAATGTCCTTGACGTGGATAATGCAGCGGTCCAACTGCGGGAGTCTCTGACTGAGGTGTGCAACTCTTGCATGCCGCGGTCTCAACGCCCGGCTCCCCGTCGCGCCGTCTACTGGTGGACGGAGGAGCTAGCGGGGCTTCGAGCCGCCTGCGTGGTAGCCAGGAGGGCCTACACGCGGAGCCGGCGGCGAAGTGTGCGGGACCTGCCGAACGAGGACCTTCTCTACGCCTCCTACGTAGAGGCAAGGAAGGTTCTCAAGGCGGCAATGTTCGCCGCCAACGATGCGGCGCGAGCCGAATTGCTGGAGGGTCTCGACAGGGACCCGTATGGGAGACCATACAAGGCGGCGCGGAATAAACTGCGCCCCTTCGGTCCCCCGCTGGCGGAGACCCTAGAGCCGTCATTGCTGGATGGGGTGGTCCGGTCCTTGTTTCCGAGCAGGACCACTTTTACCCCACCAGTAATGGACCCTCGGCGAGAGATGGCTCCGCCGGAAGAGGAGGTCCCTCCAGTCACGGAGGCGGAGTTCGGTGCGGCGACCCTTCGCCTCCGCGCTAAGAAAACCGCCCCCGGGCCAGACGGCATCCCCGCACGGGTGGTGGCCATCGCTGCCACCCAAATGGAGGATAGGTTTCGGGACCTCTTCAGCGCGTGTTTCACGGCTGGGAGGTTCCCGAAACCTTGGAAGGAGGGGCAGCTGTGCCTGCTCCGTAAAGAGGGACGCCCGGCCGAATCCCCTTCGGCATACCGGCCCATCGTTCTTCTAGATGAGGTCGGTAAAATGTTCGAGGGGATTATTGCCGTCCGGCTGAATGGCCTCCTGCGGGAGGTAGGGCCGAACTTGTCGGACGCCCAATTCGGTTTCCGAACGGGGCGTTCGACAGTGGACGCGTTGGCCCGCCTGAAGGGCCAAGTGCGGGAGGCAGTGAATTGCGGAGACGGAGTGTTGGCTGTGTCATTCGATATAGCCAACGCCTTCAACTCCGTCCCGCACTTGACGATTCTGGAGGCACTCCGGTACCACGGAGTGCCTCAATACTTGAGGGACCTCTTGGCCAGTTACTTGGAGGATCGGGCGGTCCTCCTCGTAGACAAAACTGGCCAAGTGCGGAGATACGGCGCAGTGTGGAGTTCCGCAGGGGTCTGTCCTAGGACCACTCCTGTGGAACATCGGCTTCGATTGGCTCCTGCGGGGATCCCTCCTCCAGGGCACGAGTGTCATCTGCTACGCGGATGACACTCTCCTCACCGCCCGGGGAAAGGATCTGAGGGAGGCGGCCACTTTGGCCTCGGCTGGCGGGACCTTGGTTGCAGGAAGGATCCGCCGGCTGGGATTGGGGGTTGCGTTGCACAAAACCGAGGCCGTGTTCTTCCACGGGCCCCGGCAACGCATCCCTCCTGACGCCCACATTGTCGTGGAGGGCGTCAGGATCGGGGTGAGGACCCAGATTAAATATCTGGGCCTCATCCTCGATAGCAGGTGGCGCTTCGGCCCACACTTTAGCGGGCTGTCGACGCGCCTGTTGAGGGCGGCAAACGCCCTCTCGTGGCTCCTCCCGAACTTGGGAGGCCCTAAGGCGCGATGCCGGCATTTGTATGCCGGCATTCTCAAAAGTATGGCCCTTTACGGGGCCCCCATCTGGGCGGACTCCCTCCACAGGAGGGAGTCCGGTCCGGTCCGGTCGCCTCCTTTTGTGAAGACGTAATGTCCCAAAAGGAGGCAGCGGAGCGTGAGCGGGAGGATGACCCTCTCGCAGCGCCGCTCCGCAGGCGAAGACGGGGTGGTAGAAGGCGGTTGTACGACAGCCGTCTTCCTCCCCCTGGTGGAGGATAGCGGGAGTAAGGCGCGGGGGCGTCTTCTCCCGCATTGCACCTATCCTTCACCTCCGTTGGGCGGGAATGGCCGAGCACTCGCGGTCATTCCCGGGCCCCTCCCACCACGGGAGGGGTGTGAAGGCCCCGCTGTAAAGGCGGGCGGTCGTCAGGGGGGGCTGGATGTAAGGGCTCTGCCAGTTTCCCAGCCCTCCCTCCCACCAGACGATGCGGGAGTGCCCCGGGGGTTTAGTGGGTATTCCGGAGAGTCCTCCGGCGAGTCCCACATAACCCTTCCGTCCCCCCCCGGGAGGGTATGCGTAAACGCATTACCCGGGTTAAAAAAAAAAAAAAAAAAAAGGTTAGGTTAGGTTAGGTTAGGTTCTCCGCTCTCCACCCCGCGCATCCCGCCGGAGTAGCAGTCCGCCGCGACGATGGGCCCTCAAGCGGCTAAACAGGGACCTGTTAGAAGCCGCCGCCATCGTCGCGGCCTGGCCGGAAGGCCACGCCGAACAAGATCTGCCCGATCCTGAGTGGGAGGCGACGTGGTTCCGGGACATGATGACGTCGATATGCGACGCCTCCATGCCCCGGGCCAAGTCATCCAAGCGCCGGGCGGTGTACTGGTGGTCGGAGGAGATAGCGAGGCTGCGCGAGGCATGCCTGCGCTCCCGACGCGAGTACACCCGGTCCCGGAGAAGAAGGCGAGCAACTGCCGAGGAGAGGGATAGTGCTTACGAGTCCTATAGAGCCGCTACGACGGCGCTGCAAAGCGCCATCGCAGACGCCAAGGCTCGGTCCTGGAGTGAACTCCTGGAGGGGCTGAACAGGGATCCGTGGGGGCGCCCGTACAAAACAGTACTGGGCAAACTGCGCCCATGGGTCCCTCCGTTGACGGAGACCCTGGACCCTGCGTTCGTGGGAGGAGTGGTCGACACGCTCTTCCCCAGGGTCCAGGACAGCCCCTCTACCCCCGCGTTACCATCGGACCCTACCATCTGGTCTGATGAGCTGGGGGTAACGGAACAGGAGATGGACCGAGCGGTAAAGCGGCTCAGGGCTCGTGGTAATACGGCCCCCGGGCCCGACGGAATTCCAGGTCGGGCCTGGGTGCTGGCACTATCCGCCGGCCTGGGGGAGAAGCTGGGGCGGTTGTTCGACAACTGCCTCCGCTCTGGTGTGTTTCCCCTGGGCTGGAAGACGGCAAACTTGGTCCTCTTGAAGAAGGGCGGCAGGGCCGCGGACTCTCCCTCTGCGTACCGTCCCATTTGCCTGCTGGACGAGGGCGGCAAGTTATTCGAACGAATAATTGCCGCTCGTCTCTGCACACATCTGTGGCAGGTAGGCCCCAACCTGTCGGACGACCAGTACGGTTTCCGGCAGGCGCGTTCGACGGTGGACGCCATTCTACGCGTGCGTTCACTGTCGGACCAGGTACTGTCCCGGGGCGGGAGGATGTTGGCGGTGTCCTTGGACATCGTCAACGCGTTCAACTCCTTGCCCTGGAGGGCGATCAGGGAGGCGCTCGTCCATCACGGAGTGCCTCCTTACCTGCAGCGCATAGTTGGCTCCTACTTGCAGCACAGGTGTGTGCAGTATGTAGGCAGGGATGGTGCATTGCACCAGAGGGAGGTCAATTGCGGGGTTCCTCAGGGGTCGGTCTTGGGCCCCCTCCTGTGGAACCTCGCATACGACGCGGTCTTGCGCGTCGATCTCCCCGCCGGCGTACACGTCGTCTGCTACGCGGACGACACTCTTGTGTTGGCTGGTGGGGACTCCTTCGACGGGACCAAGGAGCTCGCCGAGCTTGGGGTGGCATGCGTGGTGGATGGGATCCACCAGCTGGGTCTGCGGATAGCGCCTGCGAAGACCGAGGCGCTATGGTTCCATAAGCTCCCGAGGGGGCGGGAACCACCCAGCATGTTGGTTCGTGTGGGTGACGTGGACGTCCAGGTGGGGCCCTTTCTTAAGTACTTGGGCCTCACCTTGGACAGTCGCTGGGACTTCGGGGAGCACTTCAGTCGCTCCGTCCCCCGGGTTCGGAAAGTGGTCGGTGCTATGCACGGGCTACTTCCGAATCTCGGGGGGCCGAGTGAAGGTGTTCGCCGCCTTTACGCGGGTGTCGTACGATCGATGGCACTCTACGGAGCGCCCGTCTGGTCTCACAGGCTGGCGGGTGTTAGGCGCTGCCGGGCCCTGTACAATGGGCTCCAGCGTCCTATTGCCATACGCATCGCGAGAGGGTATCGTACGATATCCTTTGAGGCGGCAACACTGCTGGCGCGGTTTCCGCCCCTCGACATCCTGGCGAGGATGGACGCACGTGTGTTCGTCCGTCTTCGTCACGATGGCGGGGGTGGAGCCGCGCCAGTTGAAGTGAGGCATGAAGAGCGCCGACGTGCGCTGGAGGAGTGGCGCGAGCGGCTGGAGGAGCCGCGTAACTCGCGCCAACGCGCCGTCGGCGCGATTCTGCCGAGCTTCGAAGCCTGGCTAGGGAGGGAGGTAGGGCACGTCACCTATCGTCTTACTCAGGTGCTCACCGGACACGGGTGTTTCGGTGAGTTCCTGAGTAGGATCGGACGCGAACCGACACCGCAATGCCACCATTGCGGGTGGGACCTCGATTCCGCGCAGCACACGTTGGAGGAGTGTCCAGCGTGGGGCGTGGAGCGCGGAATCCTGGTCGCCAGGATCGGGCAGGATCTGTCTCCGCCGAGCGTAGTAGCGGCTATGCTGGCGGAGGAGTCGGCGTGGCAGGCCGTGGCCTCTTTCTGTGAGACCGTTTTGGTTCGGAAAGAGGCCAGCGAGCGAGATCGGGAGAGGGCCGATCCCGCTCGGAGAAGGCGGCGGCGGGGTGTAGGCAACGGCCACCCCGCGCCGCCAGCCCCCCCGTGATGGGGGGCCCGCGGCTCCCCCTGTAGAGGGGGTCTCACCGGACCGTGGGTGGTGGCAGGAGTGAGGGCTCCAGCCTCCACCACTAAGCGGACCCGGGGAGGATGGCGGCGCGTTTGTGGAGCGCGCCGCTGTAAGCACCGCGAAGGCACTGGGGGTGGCAGCTACGGTCGCCCCCCGGGACGTGCATCGGCAGATGCGGGAGGGGTTTTTGGAGGCAATTTGATTCCCAAAAACCCCTCTTTGCGCATCGAGGCTGGACCACCGCGGGAGGTTTAGTGGGTCGGGCGAGTCCGCCTAAACCCCACATAACCCCGTCGCACCCTGCATGCGGCGGGGTATCTGGTCGCAGATTCCTGCCCGCGTTACCAAAAAAAAAAAAAAAAAAAAAGGTTAGGTTAGGTTAGGTTAGGTTTTGATGGAGACCCTGGACCCTGCGTTCGTGGGAGGAGTGGTCGACACGCTCTTCCCCAGGGTCCAGGACAGCCCCTCTACCCCCGCGTTACCATCGGACCCTACCATCTGGTCTGATGAGCTGGGGGTAACGGAACAGGAGATGGACCGAGCGGTAAAGCGGCTCAGGGCTCGTGGTAATACGGCCCCCGGGCCCGACGGAATTCCAGGTCGGACCTGGGTGCTGGCACTATCCGCCGGCCTGGGGGAGAAGCTGGGGCGGTTGTTCGACAACTGCCTCCGCTCTGGTGTGTTTCCCCTGGGCTGGAAGACGGCAAACTTGGTCCTCTTGAAGAAGGGCGGCAGGGCCGCGGACTCTCCCTCTGCGTACCGTCCCATTTGCCTGCTGGACGAGGGCGGCAAGTTATTCGAACGAATAATTGCCGCTCGTCTCTGCACACATCTGTGGCAGGTAGGCCCCAACCTGTCGGACGACCAGTACGGTTTCCGGCAGGCGCGTTCGACGGTGGACGCCATTCTACGCGTGCGTTCGCTGTCGGACCAGGTACTGTCCCGGGGCGGGAGGATGTTGGCGGTGTCCTTGGACATCGTCAACGCGTTCAACTCCTTGCCCTGGAGGGCGATCAGGGAGGCGCTCGTCCATCACGGAGTGCCTCCTTACCTGCAGCGCATAGTTGGCTCCTACTTGCAGCACAGGTGTGTGCAGTACGTAGGCAGGGATGGTGCATTGCACCAGAGGGAAGTCAATTGCGCAGTCTCGTGACGGCACTCGTCCGAGGTGATCGTGTCAGACGGAGGTATTAACTACTATTTACGTCGAGCGCGTCGTTCTTTTGTTCATCATTGCGCCGGTGTGCGTCGGGAGCTACCTGACGACCGGGCCATTGATAACGATGCGCTTGGACTGACTGGCTACAATCACACAATGGACGAAGTTTCTAAAGTCAATCAGGGCAATAGTTTTGCCCTTCTGGACAACGAATCTGAACAAGATATAATTGCGAATGAGACAGAACAACAACATGTAGAAGAGAACATCAGTGATATGGAGGAGTGTCAGAATGAAATGAGCAGACCAGCAAAGAGAGGAAGAGGAAGTGAAGATGAAGAGGAATGGAGTACTATCAAATCAAAAGAAAAGAAAATAAAAGCATTGTCTATAGAAATATATATATCATGTAACGAGAAGATGCCTAAACTTTTTGCATTGGCAAAGATTTTCAGATCTCAGGGATTAGTTGACATTTCTAAAGTAAAATTTGTTAATCCATATAAGGTTCGTGTCGATGTTAATAGCGAAGATTGTGCTCTGAAGCTAGAATCCTGTCAGGAACTGATTGATAAAGGCTGGAGAATTCATCGCGCGATGGAGAAAAACCTATCATTTGGAGTCATTAAAAATGTGGATATGGATATGGAAGATGAGGAAATCAATAAGAGTATAACATGTCCCGAAAACATAGAACTGCTGTCAATTTACCGTCTCAAACGACGTTGTCAAGAAGAAGAAGCTTGGAAGGCAAGTGAATCTGTCCGTCTCTGTTTTAAGGGGTCTCTCCTTCCTAGTTTCGTTTTTGTGGATGGTTTACGCATCAGAGTAGATCCTTACGTATTTCCGGTCTCCCAATGCGCCAAATGCTGGAAACTTGGCCATGTCACCAAAAAATTCCCGTCAAATAAATTAGTATGTCCCAAATGCGCAAGTGATCACGCAAACTGTGAAACAAAATCCTTCAGATGTGTCAACTGTGATGGCAGTCATATGGCAATGACTAAAACTTGCCCAGCGTTTTTAAAAGAGAAAAAGCTCAGGGAAATTATGGCGGAATTTAATTGTACCTACAGAAGAGCATTAACTATGTACGTTACACCTACTCCACGAGAACCCAAACCACCCAAGGAACCTAACCGATATATAGAAACAGACCCAAGTTCAGAATACCTAAGAAACTTATTTCCGGAATACTGCCAGCCTTCTACTTCTAAACCTACAGCTACACCTACTAGAATACCAATGTTCGCAGAAATAGTGAAAACAAAGGCTGCTGTGAATGAAGAAAATAAAAAACATCCATCTCATCGGGCTAAAAAACAACGAAGTAGGCCATCTTCACCCCTGTTCTGGTCACAGGACCTTGAGCGCGACAGTCCCGTGGACCCAGTTGTTAGTCCAGACTCCAAAGATACCCCCCGTGGAAAAAGAAAATCAGAGAGAGGGACTCTCATTCAGGAGTTGATAAATAGGATAAAAGACATTTTATTTACTAGAGGTGCAACAATACAGTCAAAAATTAAGATGGCGATCAAGTGCTGTGCAGAATGTTTAATTTTTATGGTGGTTGACTTTATTCCAGACTGGCCAATATTGCAAACCATCTTTAACTATTTCTGTGAAGATGGATAACACACGGTCAAAAATAGTTAAGTTAAACATCATCCAATGGAACGCTCAAAGTTTAAAACCAAAATTAGTGGCTTTAGAACAATTTCTATATCAGGAAAAAATCCACATTGCAGCCCTTAGTGAAACCTGGTTGTTACCCGATGATCGTATTAAGGTAAATGGTTACAATATTTATCGGAAAGATAGGGATGGGGGATGGGGTGGTGTTGCAATATTGGTTCACAAATCTATAAAAGCTGTAGAACTTAATTTAAATAGTACAAACCCCGGGATAGAGTCTATAGGTATTAGAATGTACAACTGCGATCACATTGAAAATTTAATGTCAGTGTATTGCCCTCCACCCCCTCTTCGTACTACTCAACGGGAATGGGATCATCTATTTTCAACCGTTACCTCCAAAACGCTTATTCTAGGTGATTTTAACGGCCACCATTCAAACTGGTCCTACAAAACCGATCAAAGAGGTTCACAAATTTTTGATTCACTCATTGATAACTCATTTATAACATTAAATAATGGCTTTCATACACGTATTAAATTAGTGAACAATATCTTGCAAAAATCATCTCCCGATATTTCCCTCGCATCTAATGACATCGCGCTAAGATTAAATTGGACTACTCTAAATGAAACGCTGGGAAGCGATCACCTTATTATAAAAATTACGTCACATATAGTATCTACTTTAGAAGCTACACTAAAAAGAAATTTTAAAAAAGCAGATTGGTTATCATATTCAGATCATCTTCAAACCTCTTTTACCAGCTTTTCATTTTCTGATGACCTTCAACAAACATATACTAGCTTCATAACTAACATTAATACTGCAGCTGATTTGTATATTCCCTATATTAAAATAAACTCAAATCCCCAAAGTAAATTTACTCCAAAACCCTATTGGAATGCATCAATTTCTAAAATAGTAGCAACACGCCGTCTTGCCTTGTCCAAATTTCGTCGCAACCCCACTCCAAACAATCTTACTATTTTACAAGAAAAAGTCAGTGAGGCAAAGACAACAATACGCAGAGAAAAGGATAAATCCTGGCATAATTATTGTTCTTCTATAGATAGTTCGACGACTCAAAACGAATTATGGCGTAAGCTAAAATGGTTTAAAGGCTATAATATACCTCGACTATATGTAGATGAAAATAAAGCCAGTCGGCTACTTGAAAGCTTAACCCCTGATTATGTTCTTCCTCGAGATCCATTTTTTTTATCTTCTAACAATAAACTAGAATCTCCTTTAATGAGACAGGAACTTGATCATTGTATGCGACACAAAGATACTTCACCGGGTTACGATAATATATCATACTCTATGATAGCAAACTTACCAGAAATCGGAAAAAATATATTAACAAAATTATGCAATGAGTTTTATAAAACCGGTTTTGTCCCTCGTCAATGGCGCGATATTACTGTTGTGCCGATACCTAAGCCAGGCCGGGACCCCCATTCTCTTTCAGCTTTGCGCCCGATATCTATGATTTCTTGTCTTTGTAAGATATTTCACAGCATACTAATCAAAAGATTAGAGTGGTTTGTTGAGAAAAATAACATACTTTCACCCAAAACAATAGGTTTTAGGAAGGGTCAATCCACATTAGATAACATAGCTAGTTTAGTTACACGCATACAATTAGGTTTTTTACAAAGAAAGTGCACAATAGCTTGTTTTATAGATATCGACAATGCATACAATAATGTAGATATAAAAGCCCTGTTGGATATCTTGGACGAAGTTGGTGTTGGTACACAAATGTGTCGTTATATATGGAATTTTTTAAAAGAAAGATATTTAAAAATCAAAATTGATAATTCGTACCTATGTCGAAGTACACATCGTGGTTTAGCTCAAGGGGACCCATTTTCCCCCCTTCTTTTTAACATTGTAACGGTCAATGTATGTAAAGAAATTGACAATATACACATATCACAATATGCTGACGATTTCATCTTATATGTAAGTTGTAATAACACTTTAGAAGGATCTCAAAAGCTACAGCAGTCTTTGAATAAATTATCAGTAATTCTTTCTAAAATAGGTCTAAATATTTCGCCATCTAAAAGTAAAGTATGTATATTTAGAAACAGTTTTAACGGAGATTCTGTAAATCTCACAATCAATAACTCATCATTACAAATAGTAGAAAACTTTAAATACTTAGGCTTGTGGTTAGATAGATCATTACGCTGGGCCAAACATATAAATGAAACTAAAGAAAAAACAGCAAAATTTTTAAATATTTTTAAAGTACTGGCCGGTCCCGGTTGGGGAATGCATCCTCGTCATCTGAGGCGCTTATACATAGCAACCATACGTAGTAGGTTAGATTATGCGAGCTTTATCTACGGTAACAGCTGTAAAACACATTTAAATAAACTAGATAGGGCACAAAATCAATGTATGCGAGTTATAGGTGGATTCATACGCAGTACAGCTATACATGTCATGGAATGCGAACTACATCTGCAACCTTTGTTTGTGCGTAGAAACTATCTTGCATGCAAATATTGGTTGAAAAGTAAGTCATTATCTAATAATGAGGTTATTCAATTGTTAGACGATTTAAGTGTAATGAGTCAAAATATTTTATGGAGGCGCAGAGTAAAGCCGTTATTAGTTACGATCCACAACCAGTATAAAGATATGCGTATTTATTCGAGTCCTATAAATGATATGTTCTCTTTAAATAAGTGGACAAGTAGTGTGGATATCTCTAACATTAAAACTGGTATAGATATTGTTGCTAAGTCAAAAAATAGTTACAATACCATTTCTTTAAAAAATATGTGTGACGAATACTTAGGCAAATTATATCGAAACTATTACAAAATCTATACGGATGGCTCTAAAGATAGTGACGCATCGGGTCTGGCTATATTCGACCCACAAACAAATAGTTGCAGTAAAATAAAAATAATGTCAAACATATCCATAATGTACACCGAACTTATCGCAATTGCTGAAGCTTTATCATATATAAATTCATTCGAGACAGGTACTTATGTTATCCTCACCGACTCCAAAAGTGCCCTTCAACATCTCGCTCGGTGCACCACGAACTTTCGTGGAGCTCCGATAGCGTACAGCATTTTGGAGTCACTAGATAAACTTGTAAATACAAACAAATTTGTCACACTGCAGTGGATACCGTCACACATCGGCTTATCCGGAAACGAGGAGGTAGACCGACTCGCCAAGGAGGCTGTTGAGGACGGCATTCTTATGGATTTCTTGCCCTACCATAGTGATCTTCTCCCCTTTGTGAAACAAAAATGTAGACAAATATGGAGAGAATATTTTGATGAGCGATCACTATGTAAGGGTATATGGTACCGTACAATACAACCAGGCCTTGCTCGATCACCGTGGTTCAATGACTCCGATATGAACAGATTCGATATTGTTACCTTAATGAGGATTCGATCGGGACACATTCCGTTAAATAGGTTTGGTTATCTAATGGGTAAGACTAGTACCCCGAACTGTGTTGAGTGCAATGTCATAGAAGATGTATATCATATTATTGTGGAATGTGTCCGGAACGAAGCAGAACGAATTTCATTTATTAATAAATATAGTGTTGATTTATTTACAGTTGGGAGATGTAACAACATTTTGGCTTTTCCCTTATCGGAAGAAGCCAAAATGTTGTTAAAATTAGTAATTGTAGGTATTAAACGTAGAAGTTAATTTTGTTATGTGTTGTTTCGAGGGTGACATAATCATGTTGATTAAACCCTCTTTAATAAATAAAGAAAAAAAAAAAAAAAAAAAAAGTCAATTGCGGGGTTCCTCAGGGGTCGGTCTTGGGCCCCCTCCTGTGGAACCTCGCATACGACGCGGTCTTGCGCGTCGATCTCCCCGCCGGCGTACACGTCGTCTGCTATGCGGACGACACTCTCGTGTTGGCCGGTGGGGACTCCTTCGACGGGACCAAGGAGCTCGCCGAGCTTGGGGTGGCATGCGTGGTGGATGGGATCCACCAGCTGGGTCTGCGGATAGCGCCTGCGAAGACCGAGGCGCTATGGTTCCATAAGCTCCCGAGGGGGCGGGAACCACCCAGCATGTCGGTTCGCGTGGGTGACGTGGACGTCCAGGTGGGGCCCTTTCTGAAGTACTTGGGCCTCACCTTGGACAGTCGCTGGGACTTCGGGGAGCACTTCAGTCGCTCCGTCCCCCGAGTTCGGAAAGTGGTCGGTGCTATGCACGGGCTACTTCCGAATCTCGGGGGGCCGAGTGAAGGTGTTCGCCGCCTTTACGCGGGTGTCGTGCGATCGATGGCACTCTACGGAGCGCCCGTCTGGTCTCACAGGCTGGCGGGTGTTAGGCGCTGCCGGGCCCTGTACAATGGGCTCCAGCGTCCTATTGCCATACGCATCGCGAGAGGGTATCGCACGATATCCTTTGAGGCGGCAACACTGCTGGCGCGGTTTCCGCCCCTCGACATCCTGGCGAGGATGGACGCACGTGTGTTCGTCCGTCTTCGTCACGATGGCGGGGGTGGAGTCGCGCCAGTTGAAGTGAGGCATGAAGAGCGCCGACGTGCGCTGGAGGAGTGGCGCCAACGCGCCGTCGGCGCGATTCTGCCGAGCTTCGAAGCCTGGCTAGGGAGGGAGGTAGGGCACGTCACCTATCGTCTTACTCAGGTGCTCACCGGACACGGGTGTTTCGGTGAGTTCCTGAGTAGGATCGGACGCGAACCGACACCGCAATGCCACCATTGCGGGTGGGACCTCGATTCCGCGCAGCACACGTTGGAGGAGTGTCCAGCGTGGGGCGTGGAGCGCGGAATCCTGGTCGCCAGGATCGGGCAGGATCTGTCTCCGCCGAGTGTAGTAGCGGCTATGCTGGCGGAGGAGTCGGCGTGGCAGGCCGTGGCCTCTTTCTGTGAGACCGTTTTGGTTCGGAAAGAGGCCAGCGAGCGAGATCGGGAGAGGGCCGATCCCGCTCGGAGAAGGCGGCGGCGGGGTGTAGGCAACGGTCACCCCGCGCCGCCAGCCCCCCGTGATGGGGGGCCCGCGGCTCCCCCTGTAGAGGGGGTCTCACCGGGCCGTGGGTGGTGGCAGGAGTGAGGGCTCCAGCCTCCACCACTAAGCGGACCCGGGGAGGATGGCGGCGCCTTTGTGGAGCGCGCCGCTGTAAGCTCCGCGAAGGCACTGGGGGCGGCAGCTACGGTCGCCCCCCGGGACGTGCATCGGCAGATGCGGGAGGGGTTTTTGGAGGCAATTTGATTCCCAAAAACCCCTCTTTGCGCATCGAGGCTGGACCACCGCGGGAGGTTTAGTGGGTCGGGCGAGTCCGCCTAAACCCCACATAACCCCGTCGCACCCTGCATGCGGCGGGGTATCTGGTCGCAGATTCCTGCCCGCGTTACCAAAAAAAAAAAAGAAAAAAAAAAGGTTAGGTTAGGTTAGGTTAGGTTAGGTTAGGTTGGGGGGGGGCTTATGTCTATGCTTTAATAGTTGCTTTGCCTAGCTTGCGTTCTGCTGCTGTAGCTTCTCTCAGTAGCCGCTTGCGTAGCATAGACATAGGCCCTACCTTACTCATCTCTTCAAGAAGGGTAAGGTGCGAATGGTCTTAGGGGAGTGTAGCGCAACAGTCGCCGATCCCTAAGGCAAGCCTGGCGGATTATCCTTCACGTGGTTGTCCCCTGTTATTGGTCTAATTCCTTCAGAAATAGACGTAACTAAAACCGCCAGACGTTTTCGGGGGGGGGGGTTTGGGAGGGAAAAGGGGTGTGTGGGGGGGAAAATGGGGGTGAAGTGGTGTGGAGTGTGGGGTGGGGAAGGGGAGTGGGGGTGTGTGTTGGGGAAGTGTTTGCGGGGGGGTTTAAGGTGGGAGGGATTTACCTCGTGTCGAGGAGGAGTGAGGTGAGCTCAGTCGAGCGCCTCGAGAAGGAGTGATGAGACCCCAATCCTACGTTTCGGTGTTCGACTAGAGGATGTATGGCTGCAGGGGTAATGCAGTCGCTAGAATACCCAAACCCAATCCAGGCTGTCGAGCCTTAAAACTGACAAAAAACAAATAATGGCGAGTTGTAATAAGAATATACTACCCCAGGTGGGTACCGTCGGCTCCGCCGGCGGAGAATCCCACCCTCCTTCGGGAGGCAGCCCCTCGTATTCTGGGGGGGGCAACAACCGCTTTGAGGGCCTCAGCCCTTGCCCAAAAGACGACTTCGGCATCACGCCGGGCTCAAATTTTGACCTGAAGAGGAAACCGCTAGTGGTTCTGACCCGCTATGCGGCTCCTAATAAGAGTGTACAAGATCCATTAATGGATAGTGTGGAAGATGTGGAGAAGACGCTTGACTTATCCGACGCCGAGTCAGATGCTAGCCTTGTAACGGTTCCGTCGCGTGCTTCCGTGGCCGCATCGGACTCCGATCGAAGTGCAAGTGGACGTGTATGGAGAAAACGTCAAAGAGACGATGAAAGTTCTTACTTTGGTGATGAAGAAACACCGTCCAAAACATCAAGTAGTCGCAGAGGACGAGGACGTCCACCCTCAACAGGACAATACGTCGGTTTGGCCAGAGCTAAGGCTGAATTCAATGCGGCCAAGGCTGAGGAACTTAAAATTATGGCCGAATTAGAAATGTTTGACGACATTAGTCGAAAAAGGGAGACAAGAGCTACCCTACTCGGCAATTCCCAGGAGCGCCTGTCTCTCTCTGTGCGGGGCAGTGAAGAGCCAGAATCCCAGGATCTGGTCAAACTGGTCCGGGATTCACTGGACACGATCGAAAAGGTTGCCAAGTCATCTGGAAACCTTAAAGGGACCTTCGTTCGAGCCCTAAAGGATGCGGCACAGACAATAAAGATTTCCTTTGAAGAGTTGCGTTCCCGTACTATAACGGAAGAGGTAGCCAGGCTGGAGGCGGCCAATGCCAAGCTAGCTAGCGAGTTACAAGAAGTCCGCAAGGAGATGTGTGAAATGCGGAAACTCGCACAAAAGCAGCGAGAATCAGTCGACTGCGGGAATTGAAGATCGGCTACTCCCCGAGAAACGCCTGCGGCCCCCTTTAGCGGCAGATAGGAAGAAAGTGGCTGTGCCAACTGCTGCTGCCGTTGTGGCTTTATCGCGTTCTGCAATTGTGCAACCTGAGGAGGTGATGGACGTCACTCCTATGGCCGTTCAACCCAAGGATGATGAATGGAAGGTGGTCCAAAAAAAGGGCAAGAACAAGAAGAATAAGAAGGCCCCCAAAAGTGTGAATGTCCGGGTGCCTGCGCAGAAGAAGGATAAGCCGCAGAAACTCCACCCTCCCCGCTCGGCGGCAGTCGTACTGACGCTCCAACCGGGTGCCCAGGAGCGCGGCGTCTCCTATAGTGGCGTCCTTGCCGAGGCTAAGGAGCGCATATGTATAAAGGAGCTTGGCATAAGTGGTGGCTTGAAATTTCGCACAACGGCCACCGGTGCACGTCTCCTTGAGGTGCCAGGCACTGCTAGCGTCGAAAAAGCCAATGCCTTGGCCCAAAAGCTCAGGGAGTCTTTGAGCGCAGAGAATGTACGAGTCTCAAGGCCTGAAAAATGCGTAGAGCTCCAGATCACGGGTCTGGATGACTCGGTTACAAAGGAGGAAGTTGTCGCTGCTGTAGCTGACATAGGCGGCTGTACGACTGAGGCGATCAAAGCCGGAGACGTCATTCGTCTTCCCAACCGCCAGGAGGGTAAAATCCGACTGCAATGTCCAATCGCAGCGGCTAAAAAGGTGACAGTGGGGAGGCTCTTGGTGGGCTGGGTCTCAGTACGCGTTAAATTACTGGAACCTAGACCACTGAGATGTTTCAAATGCCTGGAACCTGGGCATATGGGCGCTCGATGTACCGGCACTGATCGTAGCAGCTTATGCTTCCACTGTGGGAAACCTGGCCACAAAGCGGCTCAGTGTACGGCTGACCCGCACTGCCCTGTGTGTGAGGCAGCAAACAAGGTGGCTACTCACCGTATTGGAGCAAAAGCTTGCTCTGCCAAGTCTCCCAATAGAAGGGAAAGGAAGAAGAAGTCGGCTGGTGAAGGCCCCAGGGTCCCCTCACAGTCTACACAGCGGTCGCTGAGTGAGGAGGATCGCATGGACACAAATAGTTAGGATGGCCACTACCTTCCTACAGGCGAACATCAACCACTCTGCCAGGGCTCAGGATCTCTTGCTCCAGAGCATGGCAGAGTGGTTAATACAAGTGACTATTGTGGCTGAGCCGTACTACGTTCCCCCTCGGGATAACTGGGTGGGAGATCTGGACGACTCAGTAGCCATCTTAAGAGCTTCTGGCTCTCCACCTTTTGAAAAAGTGACGAGGGGACGGGGCTGTGTATTGGGGTTAGTTAATGGTATTGCCGTAATAGGGGTGTATTTTTCGCCGAACAGAAGTCTGGATGACTTTGAGCGAAAGCTTGCAGAGGTTGAGGTTCTTGTAAGACAGGCACATCCTAGTCCTGTGCTTGTCGCTGGGGATTTCAACGCCAAATCTAGATTGTGGGGATCTCCAGTGACTGATGCACGGGGCTATGTCTTGGAAGATTGGTTGGTCACCATGGGATTGGAGATCCTCAATATGGGCTCAGTAGATACATGCGTAAGACAACAGGGTGGATCTATCGTAGATGTCACATTCGCGAGCTCTACCATTGCACGCCGTATACAAGGCTGGGTTGTGAGAGAGGATGTGGAAACCTTATCCGACCACCGATACATCCGCTTCGATGTCTCCGCGCCTTCAATAACACCTGGAAGAGGCGATTGGTCCCCCATCGAGGAAGGCATCCGATGGTCATTAAAGCGACTGAATAGAGAACTCGCTAAAGAAGCAGCCATTGTTGAGGCGTGGGTAAATGAGGAACCCGGTCCTGCTGCATTTGATATAGATGCAGCGTCGGAGCGGCTTGCTGACTCTCTGACACGTATCTGTGATGCTGCCATGCCAAGAGCGAAGCCGATACCACCCAGTAAACGGTGGTGGAAAGCGGAATTCCAACAACTGCGGAGAGCATGCGTTGCGGCGCGTCGCCAGTACACCCGTCATAGGAGGAGGCGGATACGTGATGAGGACCAAGAGCAGGAATTATATGCTGCATACAGAACAGCCTGCAAGACTCTACAGGAGGCTATTAAAGAGGCGAAAGAGTCTTCATGGGAGGAATGGCTCGAGACCCTCACCCATAATCCGTGGGGTCGTCCGTATAAAACGGTCACCGATAAACTCCGCCCATGCGCTGCCCGCTTGCTTCTGTGCGGAAGCTGGCAGCGGCAAAGCATGTCGTCGTCGGATGGTTTCCGGCCCGGGTCGACTACCTGAACTCGCGGCCGCTACAATGCTTCCGGTGTTTGGAGTACGGGCACGTACGCACCGCATGCCGGAGCCCAGTGGATCGTAGCAACTTGTGCTACGCGTGCGGCGAACCCGACCATCGGGCTAGCCAGTGCACGCGTCCGCGCAGGTGTCCGCTGTGCTCCGGCATGGGCTGCAAGGCTGACCATAGGATGGGGACCAAACAATGCTCCCCTCCTAAGGTGAAGAGGAAGCCAGCTCCTCCAGCCCCAGTCACCGGAAGTTCTGCGGCCCCAACAGTGGGGGCCGTGGAGTCGGGCAACGGCCCGCCCCAGGAGGCTATGGAGGCATCTTAATGGATCACGCCATTAAGAAGGTCCTCCAGTGCAACCTGAATCACTGCCGGGGTGCGCAAGACCTGCTCATGCAAACCCTTGCGCAGTGTTCGGTTGCACTCGCCGTAGCGTCGGAGCCCTACCGCGTTCCGGACCATCCTCGCTGGTTCCGGGACGATTTGGACTCCGTCGCTATCTACTGGGGTGGTGGTGAAGGTGACCCCCACTGCTCCCTTATCGAAAGGGGGCAGGGCTTCGTGGCCGTGGAATGGGGTCGTTTAGCCGTTGTGGGCTGCTACGTCTCCCCTAACTGTACCCTCGCCGCCTACGAGGCGTACTTGGACGAGGTGGGAAACTGCATTCGCAGGTGCCTACCCCGTCCCGTGCTCGTCCTGGGTGACTTCAACGCCCACTCGCGTGAGTGGGGGAGTCCTCGGGATGACCCTAGGGGAGTCTCCGTTGTAGAATGGACGGCGGGTTAGACCTCCGGTTGTTAAATCGGGGGTCCGTAAACACCTGTGTGCGGTGGCAGGGGGAGTCGATCGTGGACCTATCATGGGCGACTCCCTCTGCCACACACATGGTGTCGGGATGGAGAGTGGCGGAGGAGATGGTCACTTTATCCGACCATCGCCACATCGTATTCGATGTGGCCCTCCGCTCTCCACCCCGCGCATCCCGCCGGAGTAGCAGTCCGCCGCGACGATGGGCCCTCAAGCGGCTAAACAGGGACCTGTTAGAAGCCGCCGCCATCGTCGCGGCCTGGCCGGAAGGCCACGCCGAACAAGATCTGCCCGATCCTGAGTGGGAGGCGACGTGGTTCCGGGACATGATGACGTCGATATGCGACGCCTCCATGCCCCGGGCCAAGTCATCCAAGCGCCGGGCGGTGTACTGGTGGTCGGAGGAGATAGCGAGGCTGCGCGAGGCATGCCTGCGCTCCCGACGCGAGTACACCCGGTCCCGGAGAAGAAGGCGAGCAACTGCCGAGGAGAGGGATAGTGCTTACGAGTCCTATAGAGCCGCTACGACGGCGCTGCAAAGCGCCATCGCAGACGCCAAGGCTCGGTCCTGGAGTGAACTCCTGGAGGGGCTGAACAGGGATCCGTGGGGGCGCCCGTACAAAACAGTACTGGGCAAACTGCGCCCATGGGTCCCTCCGTTGACGGAGACCCTGGACCCTGCGTTCGTTGGAGTCGAACGAATAATTGCCGCTCGTCTCTGCACACATCTGTGGCAGGTAGGCCCCAACCTGTCGGACGACCAGTACGGTTTCCGGCAGGCGCGTTCGACGGTGGACGCCATTCTACGCGTGCGTTCGCTGTCGGACCAGGTACTGTCTCGGGGCGGGAGGATGTTGGCGGTGTCCTTGGACATCGTCAACGCGTTCGCTCCTTGCCCTGGAGGGCGATCAGGGAGGCGCTCGTTCATCACGGAGTGCCTCCTTACCTGCAGCGCATAGTTGGCTCCTACTTGCAGCACAGGTGTGTGCAGTATGTAGGCAGGGATGGTGCATTGCACCAGAGGGAGGTCAATTGCGGGGTTCCTCAGGGGTCGGTCTTGGGCCCCCTCCTGTGGAACCTCGCATACGACGCGGTCTTGCGCGTCGATCTCCCCGCTGGCGTACACGTCGTCTGCTACGCGGACGACACTCTTGTGTTGGCCGGTGGGGACTCCTTCGACGGGACCAAGGAGCTCGCCGAGCTTGGGGTGGCATGCGTGGTGGATGGGATCCACCAGCTGGGTCTGCGGATAGCGCCTGCGAAGACCGAGGCCACGAGGCCACACAGCGGGTGGCGAGGGCCTACCGCTCGGTTGGCTTCGCGGCGTCGTGCGCTCTGGCTGGCACCCCTCCTTGGGAACTCGAGGCGTGGGTGCTAGCCAGAGTGTATGAGTGGACGGCGGGACGCAGGGCGCTCGGGGAGCACCCCGCTGCAGACGAGCGGGAGGCCGTCTGTGGAGAAGCGAAGGACGCCATCATCCAGCATTGGACAGATGCCCTCGCCTCCGCCACTTTCGGCCGCCGAACACTGGACGCGCTCGGGCCAGTCCTTAAAGATTGGCTCGGGCGGTCGCATGGGTTCCTCTCCTTCCGTCTGGTGCAGGTGTTATCCGGGCATGGTTGCTTCGGCAAGTGCCTGCACCGGATCGGAAGGGAGGAGACCCCGTCGTGCCACGACTGTGGCGCGGCGGAGGACACGGCGCAGCACACCCTTGAGGTGTGCCCGTCGTGGTCCGAGCCGCGACGAGAACTGGTCGCGGTGGTGGGCCAGGACCTCTCGCTACCTAGTGTGGTCGTCTCCATGCTGGGAAGCGAGGAGGCCTGGGCAGCGGTTGCCTCCTTTTGTGAAGACGTCATGTCCCAAAAGGAGGCAGCGGAGCGTGAGCGGGAGGATGACCCTCTCGCAGCGCCGCTCCGCAGGCGAAGACGGGGTGGTAGAAGGCGGTTGTATGACAGCCGTCTTCCTCCCCCTGGTGGAGGATAGCGGGAGTAAGGCGCGGGGGCGTCTTCTCCCGCATTGCACGTATCCTCCACCTCCGTTGGGCGGGAATGGCCGAGCACTCGCGTTCATTCTCGGGCCCCTCCCACAACGGGAGGATGTGAAGGCCCCGCTGTAAAGGCGGGCGGTCGTCAGGGGGGGCTGGATGTAAGGGCTCTGCCAGTTTCCCAGCCTCCCTCCCACCAGACGATGCGGGAGTGCCCCGGGGGTTTAGTGGGTATTCCGGAGAGTCCTCCGGCGAGTCCCACATAACCCTTCCGTCCCCCCCGACGGGAGGGAATGCGTAAAAGCATTACCCGGGTTAAAAAAAAAAAAAAAAAAAAAAGTAAGGTGCGAATGGTCTTAGGGGAGTGTAGCGCAACAGTCGCCGATCCCTAAGGCAAGCCTGGCGGATTATCCTTCACGTGGTTGTCCCCTGTTATTGGTCTAATTCCTTCAGAAATAGACGTAACTAAAACCGCCAGACGTTTTGGGGGGGGTTTGGGAGGGTAAAGGGGTGTGTGGGGGGGGAAAATGGGGGTGAAGTGGTGTGGAGTGTGGGGTGGGAAAAGTGAGGAACTTAAAATTATGGCCGAATTAGAAATGTTTGACGACATTAGTCGAAAAAGGGAGACAAGAGCTACCCTACTCGGCAATTCCCAGGAGCGCCTGTCTCTCTCTGTGCGGGGCAGTGAAGAGCCAGAATCCCAGGATCTGGTCAAACTGGTCCGGGATTCACTGGACACGATCGAAAAGGTTGCCAAGTCATCTGGAAACCTTAAAGGGACCTTCGTTCGAGCCCTAAAGGATGCGGCACAGACAATAAAGATTTCCTTTGAAGAGCTGCGTTCCCGTACTATAACGGAAGAGGTAGCCAGGCTGGAGGCGGCCAATGCCAAGCTAGCTAGCGAGTTACGAGAAGTCCGCAAGGAGATGTGTGAAATGCGGAAACTCGCACAAAAGCAGCGAGAATCAGTCGACTGCACGGCTCCAGCTCCAGCAGTTCCTGCGTCAAATATCCAGGAAATCGCCCGCGCTGTCATGGTTGAGTGTGGGGCAATGATGAACGCCAGACTTGCAGGAATCGAGGATCGTTTGCTACCTGAGAAACGCCTTCGCCCCCCTCTGGCCGCAGACAAGACGCAGACCCTGTCTGCGTCAGTGGTTGCTGAAAACACGGTGAATAATACAGAAGGCGTCGCTTTTGTGTCTGCCTCCAAGCAGTCAACCAAGAAGGCTTCTAAAGCTGCAGCGAAAAGGCCGGAAGCTCCTGAAGATGAACCTCCCCCGCCTAAACCCACGGAGGATGGATGGAGTACTGTGGTACGGAGGGGCAAAAAGTCGAAGAAAGAAAAGAAGGATAAGATGTCAGCTGAGAGTGCACCGAAGGCCCGAGCGGCGCTTCAAACGGAGAAACAAAAGAAAGTACCTAAGTTGCATCCTCCGCGGTCATCAGTGGTTGTTATGACCATGAACCCAGGCCCAAAGGAGCGTGGTTTCCCCTACAGTGAGGTGATTGCAGAGGCCAAAAAATCTATAAACCTTAAAGACCTTGGCATCGATGGTTTAAAATTCCGCATCACCGCTACAGGTGCAAGGCTTCTGGAGATCCCTGGTGCCGAGAGCGCTGAAAAAGCTGATGCCTTGGCGCAGAAACTTAGAGATACTCTTGGCACAAAATTGGTTAAAATCTCCAGGCCCGAGAAATGTATAGGAGTACAAATTTCGGGTCTGGATGATTCCACAACAAAAGAGGAGGTGGTAGCCGCTCTAGCTGAAGCGGGTGATTGCAAAGTGGAGGCCATTAAAGCAGGAACCATAATACAGCTTCCAGGCCGCCCTGAAAGACAAATCAGGCTACAGTGCCCAATAGCCGCGGCCAAGAAGGTTGCAGGAGGAAAACTCTTGGTGGGTTGGGTCTCGGCTCGGCTAAAGATCTTAGAGCCGAGACCACTAAGATGTTATAAGTGCCTAGAACCCGGGCACATGGGTGCTCAATGCACCGGTATTGACCGCAGCAACCTATGTTTCTGCTGTGGCAAAACGGGGCACAAAGCTGCCGAATGTGCGATGGACCCACACTGTCCCGTGTGCGAGGTGGCCAATAAAGCGGCTGACCATCGTATTGGAGCAAAGGCTTGCACTGCAAAACCTCCCAAGCAAGGAGGAAAGAAGAAGAATCAGCGGAAAATGGTGGAGAACTCCAGTGTCCCCTCGACGATCATACAAGGATCGGTTAACGAGGTGGACCACATGGACGTAGTCGGAAAGTAGTTTGCCCACTGCGTCTTTGCAAGAAGAGCACATCAACACAATGTTGATCCCAGAGCTGGCTGTCGGAAGACGGATCGGGGGATCCGTGCCCGATTGAAAACGCCCACTGCTGAAACGTTCCATTTGTGTTTCTGGAATGCCAAGTAGTTCAAGGCCAACGTCTTTTAACGAAGAGTCCGAACGGACGTCCGCCGAAGTGGTTACGGTGCAATGTAACAGATCCCGCGACCACTTCACCCATGCGGCGAGGAGAAACACCCCGGGGTTTAGTGGGTATGCCGTCTCATTAGCGGAGAATCCCACATAACCACTCGTTCCCCCCGGGACGGGTGGTATCCGTAAGATGGATTCCCCGGGTCAAAAAAAAAAAAAAAAAAAAAAAAAAAAGGTTAGGTTAGGTTAGGTTTATGGTTAGGTTAGGTTAGGTTTATGGTTAGGTTAGGTTAGGTTTATGGTTAGGTTAGGTTTATGGTTAGGTTAGGTTTATGGTTAGGTTAGGTTTATGGTTAGGTTAGGTTTATGGTTAGGTTAGGTTTATGGTTAGGTTAGGTTAGGTTAGGTTAGGTTAGGTTAGGTTAGGTTGGGGGGGGGCTTATGTCTATGCTTTAATAGTTGCTTTGCCTAGCTTGCGTTCTGCTGCTGTAGCTTCTCTCAGTAGCCGCTTGCGTAGCATAGACATAGGCCCTACCTTACTCATCTCTTCAAGAAGGGTAAGGTGCGAATGGTCTTAGGGGAGTGTAGCGCAACAGTCGCCGATCCCTAAGGCAAGTCTGGTGGATTTTCCTTCACGTGGTTGTCCCCTGTTATTGGTCTAATTCCTTCAGAATTAGACGTAACTAAAACTATCAGACGCTTTTGGGTTGGGGGGGTGGCTCCTCCGCGCGTCCTTATGATGAGCATAAGGCGCAGTGGATGGGGCCAGGCAGAGGAAAGGAGCATCCTACTCTGTCGGGAGAGGAGATAGAGCCGTTGCGTTTCTGCACGCACAGGGCTGTGGGGCGATTTCGCCGAGGAGTGACCAAATCTCAAGGTCTGGCGCCTGCCGAGGGGAGTGTCGTGTGTGTGAATCTGGAGCCGCGCTGCATCTGTTCGTGGTCGCCTCGTGCGCCCGCCAGTAAGGCGGACGCGTGGGGCGGCCGTGGACTCTTGCTTCGCGACTCTCGGTTCACACACAGGGCATGGTCGGGGGGAACCCGGCCGCTAGGGCGTCAAAAACCAACCAAACCAAAAATGAAAATGGCAAGTCTGAAAAATACACAACCTCAGGTGGGTACCGGGCTCTCAGAGTCTGGAGAATCCCACACCGCTTCGGCGGTCAGCCCCACCGTATCTGAGGGGGGCACAAACTGCCACGACGAAAGGGGGTCCTCTCGCGTTACGACGCGGAGGATGGCTGCTTCGGCAGCGGCTGCTCAGGCGGCACACGACGAGGGGCGTGTCTGCACGCCCGCGCCTGAATCGGGCGCGGACGTGCAGACGACGTCGGGTTTCTTTCGGAAACCATCGCCGGCACCAGGTGGTGCGGCTAGTTCGATGGTGGACTACGGAGAGGAGTCGGACTGTTCCATCATGTCCGTCTCCTCCCACACTTCAACAGCGTCAAGCGCTTTACGTAAACGGAGGAGGAAGCCTGAAGACTCTGCGCTGGACCTCCAGGGAGCGAAGCGCGCTGCCTTTTTAAAGGAAAAGGAGAAAGTGTCCGGAGAAGACGAGGTCTTTGACCCGTCCGTGCAGCCTTCTAACATTAGGAGCAAGGCGAAGCTGCCGAAAGTGGCAGATCTAGGAATGGAGATGCAGGATAAACCGACCGATGACCTGGTTACCTGCATCAGGACGCAGCTCGAGACCGTGGAGAAGATCGCCGACAGATCGAGGAATATGCGCGGCGATTTTATCCATGGCCTACGCTATGCTACACGGATGGTACAAGCGGCGGCTGACATTCTAGTGGACCGAGGTTCCACAGACGCCAACGTACAGCGGCTGGAACGAGAAAACGCCGAACTGCGCTCTCGTATGGCTGATCTCTCTACCAAGGTGGATAAGTTGACGGAGGCTGTTCGGCAGCAGCATGCGACCCCTCCAGTCAGCACAAGGGCAGTGACTCCTCCAGCGAGTCCGAAGAGAGCAACAGTTCCCCAAGTCAGCGCAAAACGCGTGACTCTCCCCCAGGCTAGTGTCAAAAGCACAGCCAAACCGACAGCGCCACCACCCGCCATCGGGGGGCAAGCCTGGGAGGATCGGCTCATGAAAAGGATTGGGGCTTTCCTTGATTATAGATTATCCGGAGTCAGCGGGGCCAAATCAGCCTCACCTTACACCACTCCTAAACCGGTCCGTCAGCCGTCTCAGGCGCCAGCGCCACAGACGCGGTCACCATCGGCCCCGATGCTACCGGCGTCGGAGTCCTGGGCCACCGTGGTCAGCAAGAGCGCCAAGCGTAAGGCTGCAAAGAAAAGGGCACAGGCAGCCCGAAGTTTCGTGCCGAACTCTAGCTTGCAAGCGAGCCAGGGAGCCAACGTGGGCGCCGGTCCAGTAGCTGGGCCCTCGCGCAGAGCTGATTCGAGGACTACCCAAAAGAATTCGAGGGTGTCAACCGTGCCCAAGCCCTCGCGGCCGCCGGCTTCTGCGGCAATTACGGTTACCATTCCAGAAGGCTCGGAGGCTACTTACGCTGCAGTTATGGCGGCCGCAAAGACACGCGTAAAGCTATCGGACGTTGGGGTGGAGCATGTCCGCTCAAAGAGGGCCATCACTGGCAGCCTAATCATGGAGGTGTCTGGAGCCGACCACGTTGCGAGGGCCGACGCGCTAGCGGAACGCATGCGTGAGGCCCTCACGGAATTTGATGTCCGCATCATGCGCCCAAAAAAGATGGCGGATATGAGGCTGCGCGACCTGGACGACAGTGTGACGGCTGTCGAGGTAGCTGCTGCGATTGCCGAGGCGGGCGGCTGTTCAGCCGACGACGTAAGGGTGGGCGACATTCGCCGCTCACCCACATCTCTGGGAACGGCTTGGGTTCGCTGCCCGCTTCTTTCAGTCCGTAAACTGGCAGCGGCTCGGCACGTCCTCATCGGCTGGACCTCGGCCCGCGTTGATTATCTGGCAGCGCGGCCATTGCAGTGTTTCCGCTGTCTAGAGTTTGGACACGTACGCAGCGCATGTCAGAGCACAAAGGACCGTAGCAACCTGTGCTACGCGTGCGGCGAACCCGACCACCGGGCAAGCCAATGCACGCGACCGCACAGGTGCCCAGTGTGCTCTGACTTGGGCTGTAAGGCGGACCACAGGATGGGGAGCAAAAGATGCTCTCCTCCTAAGGGGAAGAAGAAAAAGTTTCCTCCACCCCCTGAAACTGGCAGGACTCCGGCCCCAACAGAGGCGGCCGTAGAGCAGGGCAATAGCCCACCCCAGGAGGCCATGGAGGCCTCTTAATGGAGCACAACTACATTAAGAAGGTCCTCCAGAGCAACTTGAACCACTGCCGAGGCGCGCAGGACCTCCTTCTGCAAACCCTCGCGCAGTGGTCAGTTGCTCTTGCCGTAGCATCGGAGCCCTACCGCGTCCCGGACCATCCTCGCTGGTTCGGGGACAACCTGGGCTCTGTCGCCATATATTGGGGTGGAGAAGGCGACCCCCACTGCTCCCTTATCGAAAGGGGGCAGGGCTTTGTGGCCGTGGAATGGGGTCGTTTAGCCGTTGTGGGCTGCTACGTCTCCCCTAATTGTACCCTCGCCGCTTACGAGGCGTACTTGGACGAGGTGGGAAACTGCATACGCAGGTGCCTACCCCGTCCCGTGCTCGTCCTGGGTGACTTCAACGCCCACTCGCGTGAGTGGGGGAGTCCTCGGGATGACCCTAGGGGAGTCTCCGTTGTAGAATGGACGGCGGGATTAGACCTCCGGTTGTTAAATCGGGGGTCCGTAAACACCTGTGTGCGGTGGCAGGGGGAGTCGATCGTGGACCTATCATGGGCGACTCCCTCTGCCACACACATGGTGTCGGGATGGAGAGTGGCGGAGGAGATGGTCACTTTATCCGACCATCGCCACATCGTATTCGATGTGGCCCTCCGCTCTCCACCCCGCGCATCCCGCCGGAGTAGCAGTCCGCCGCGACGATGGGCCCTCAAGCGGCTAAACAGGGACCTGTTAGAAGCCGCCGCCATCGTCGCGGCCTGGCCGGAAGGCCACGCCGAACAAGATCTGCCCGATCCTGAGTGGGAGGCGACGTGGTTCCGGGACATGATGACGTCGATATGCGACGCCTCCATGCCCCGGGCCAAGTCATCCAAGCGCCGGGCGGTGTACTGGTGGTCGGAGGAGATAGCGAGGCTGCGCGAGGCATGCCTGCGCTCCCGACGCGAGTACACCCGGTCCCGGAGAAGAAGGCGAGCAACTGCCGAGGAGAGGGATAGTGCTTACGAGTCCTATAGAGCCGCTACGACGGCGCTGCAAAGCGCCATCGCAGACGCCAAGGCTCGGTCCTGGAGTGAACTCCTGGAGGGGCTGAACAGGGATCCGTGGGGGCGCCCGTACAAAACTGTACTGGGCAAGTTGCGCCCATGGGTCCCTCCGTTGACGGAGACCCTGGACCCTGCGTTCGTGGGAGGAGTGGTCGACACGCTCTTCCCCAGGGTCCGGGACAGCCCCTCTACCCCCGCATTACCATCGGGCCCTACCATCTGGTCCGATGAGCTGGGGGTAACGGAACAGGAGATGGACCGAGCGGTAAAGCGGCTCAGGGCTCGTGGTAATACGGCCCCCGGGCCCGACGGAATTCCAGGTCGGGCCTGGGTGCTGGCACTATCCGCCGGCCTGGGGGAGAAGCTGGGGCGGTTGTTCGACAACTGCCTCCGCTCTGGTGTGTTTCCCCTGGGCTGGAAGACGGCAAACTTGGTCCTCTTGAAGAAGGGCGGCAGGGCCGCGGACTCTCCCTCTGCGTACCGTCCCATTTGCCTGCTGGACGAGGGCGGCAAGTTATTCGAACGAATAATTGCCGCTCGTCTCTGCACACATCTGTGGCAGGTAGGCCCCAACCTGTCGGACGACCAGTACGGTTTCCGGCAGGCGCGTTCGACGGTGGACGCCATTCTACGCGTGCGTTCGCTGTCGGACCAGGTACTGTCCCGGGGCGGGAGGATGTTGGCGGTGTCCTTGGACATCGTCAACGCGTTCAACTCCTTGCCCTGGAGGGCGATCAGGGAGGCGCTCGTCTATCACGGAGTGCCTCCTTACCTGCAGCGCATAGTTGGCTCCTACTTGCAGCACAGGTGTGTGCAGTATGTAGGCAGGGATGGTGCATTGCACCAGAGGGAGGTCAATTGCGGGGTTCCTCAGGGGTCGGTCTTGGGCCCCCTCCTGTGGAACCTCGCATACGACGCGGTCTTGCGCGTCGATCTCCCCGCCGGCGTACACGTCGTCTGCTACGCGGACGACACTCTTGTGTTGGCTGGTGGGGACTCCTTCGACGGGACCAAGGAGCTCGCCGAGCTTGGGGTGGCATGCGTGGTGGATGGGATCCACCAGCTGGGTCTGCGGATAGCGCCTGCGAAGACCGAGGCGCTATGGTTCCATAAGCTCCCGAGGGGGCGGGAACCACCCAGCATGTCGGTTCGTGTGGGTGACGTGGACGTCCAGGTGGGGCCCTTTCTTAAGTACTTGGGCCTCACCTTGGACAGTCGCTGGGACTTCGGAGAGCACTTCAGTCGCTCCGTCCCCCGAGTTCGGAAAGTGGTCGGTGCTATGCACGGGCTACTTCCGAATCTCGGGGGGCCGAGTGAAGGTGTTCGCCGCCTTTACGCGGGTGTCGTACGATCGATGGCACTCTACGGAGCGCCCGTCTGGTCTCACAGGCTGGCGGGTGTTAGGCGCTGCCGGGCCCTGTACAATGGGCTCCAGCGTCCTATTGCCATACGCATCGCGAGAGGGTATCGTACGATATCCTTTGAGGCGGCAACACTGCTGGCGCGGTTTCCGCCCCTCGACATCCTGGCGAGGATGGACGCACGTGTGTTCGTCCGTCTTCGTCACGATGGCGGGGGTGGAGCCGCGCCAGTTGAAGTGAGGCATGAAGAGCGCCGACGTGCGCTGGAGGAGTGGCGCGAGCGGCTGGAGGAGCCGCGTAACTCGCGCCAACGCGCCGTCGGCGCGATTCTGCCGAGCTTCGAAGCCTGGCTAGGGAGGGAGGTAGGGCACGTCACCTATCGTCTTACTCAGGTGCTCACCGGACACGGTTGTTTCGGTGAGTTCCTGAGTAGGATCGGACGCGAACCGACACCGCAATGCCACCATTGCGGGTGGGACCTCGATTCCGCGCAGCACACGTTGGAGGAGTGTCCAGCGTGGGGCGTGGAGCGCGGAATCCTGGTCGCCAGGATCGGGCAGGATCTGTCTCCGCCGAGCGTAGTAGCGGCTATGCTGGCGGAGGAGTCGGCTTGGCAGGCCGTGGCCTCTTTCTGTGAGACCGTTTTGGTTCGGAAAGAGGCCAGCGAGCGAGATCGGGAGAGGGCCGATCCCGCTCGGAGAAGGCGGCGGCGGGGTGTAGGCAACGGCCACCCCGCGCCGCCAGCCCCCCCGTGATGGGGGGCCCGCGGCTCCCCCTGTATAGGGGGTCTCACCGGACCGTGGGTGGTGGCAGGAGTGAGGGCTCCAGCCTCCACCACTAAGCGGACCCGGGGAGGATGGCGGCGCGTTTGTGGAGCGCGCCGCTGTAAGCACCGCGAAGGCACTGGGGGCGGCAGCTACGGTCGCCCCCCGGGACGTGCATCGGCAGATGCGGGAGGGGTTTTTGGAGGCAATTTGATTCCCAAAAACCCCTCTTTGCGCATCGAGGCTGGACCACCGCGGGAGGTTTAGTGGGTCGGGCGAGTCCGCCTAAACCCCACATAACCCCGTCGTACCCTGCATGCGGCGGGGTATCTGGTCGCAGATTCCTACCCGCGTTACCAAAAAAAAAAAAAAAAAAAAAAGGTTAGGTTAGGTTAGGTTAGGTTTTTTTTTTTTTTTTTTTTTTTTTTTTTTTGGCGTGTAGTACGCCCAGCGTGCTATCACCACTATTTATTTTGTGGTGTTTTAAACTTTATTAATTATACCAATAGGAATTATAACTAAGTGGTCCGCTCCCGGACCCTATTTCTATTAACTAAATTCTTAGTATTCTTCTAAATGACTTAATATTGATGACAATTAATTATATAACAAAATACTCACTATTAACTTGACAAATATAGCCTTAGAGTTAAACTTATTTTACTGTTGTACAGTTGTTTATATCTTATCATAATATTAAGTAAGTTCTAAATTGTTTAGCCTTTAGATTGTTTACTTGAGTTCCTTGACATATTTGACATTATTACTTATTTTACTCCGTTATAATTACTTAACAATGTGGGTTAGGTTCTTACTCAAAACTCAATTCTGTTAACTACTACTCATGCTTATACTTAACAATGTGGTTACGTTCTTACCCAAAACTAAATTCATAGCATTCGTAGCAGGTCGTTTGCTCTTTGTGATGCTAGATCCATTGAGACACCGGAGCGTTTGGTATTGGATGGTAGAATACTGACGCGCCTGCTAGAGACGCTATCAGCATCTGACCAGTCATCATCCGCCCTGGAACTGGGTCGTGCGATGCCGAGCTGATCGAGGTCCTCATCGAGAGATGAGGCGACTGATGGAGCACTGGAACAGGACTGCTCGTCTGTTGCAGCTAGTGGCAAGGGTGCCGTCTGGCCGTCATCCGAGGCCACGGCCGTAGTGCTGGGCCCCGCAGCTGGACGTAGTGACGCAGGATCCGCCGCAGGCTTTCCCTTCTTGTCCATGGCCTGCGTTATTGCCTTCCTCCGAAGAGTTGGGGCCGGGTTGCCGCGGGTGCCAGAGGAGCCTGAGGTGTTTGACTTTGATGACATGTTCCAAGACGGCGTCTACTGGGGCTGGACGACTTTGACTTTATTTGCCTTACTAAGAAGGTAGTTTGGGTGGGTGGGGAAATTAGATGCGTGGAGTCAATTTCCGTGGAACCAGAAGTAAACCCTCCCAGGGAACGAGAATCACCTTCCAAGCACAGAAATGAAAACCTCAATGCTCCACGACAACCCAATCCCGAGATATCAATGTTTTGATTTCTTCAAGATGGCGGCCAATGAGGTTGGTTAAGCTTTATCTCGGCTTTTGAAAGTGTCAAAATTATGCTGAAAACGGTACCTACTTGATTGTAACGGGGACTAATGGGATAGTGAGTCTCACGCTCGTCGGCCACTTTTTAGAGGTACCACGTGTCACGTGGTTTTTATAGTAAAATTTTTATCTTCGTGAACTTGCACCGGAAAAATCTAATTTTTTTGCTAGATATAGAACAAAGGGCACTCTTTAAGATGGTAAAATAAAAAAGATAGTTCGTCGCTGCAGATCGGCTTTAAAAATAGGTAGCAGTTTCAAAAAATTCCTAAAAACTGCTTAAACACCTATAACTTCGCCAAAAATGCACCGAAATCCAAACAAAAAGCACCTTAGGGAGTGATATAGTGGCCGCAATAGTAATTCGTGGACTGATTAATGATTTTCCAGCAAATTCAACGAGCACGTGGCCACGTGGTGACCGGAAAAATAGTAATAACTCGGTGGGGGTAAGTGCTAAAATTCAGTGAAAGGTATCGGCGCGTAGGGCTTTTGAGGGCCCACAAGATGGCAAAATAAAATTTAGTAGTTATCGATCTCGTTTGGCCAGCGCACGCAATTTTAGTTAAAAACTAACCTCAAATTAAAGTATTTTGGCCAAAACGAGTCCGAATTTTTCAACGAACGCACTTTCACAGTTATTCCCGTAAAGGGTGGCACTTCCCGCAATTTTTGGCACTATTCGCGCTGAAATCCGAGCACTTTTACTATTTTTCCGGATTTTTCGGCGTGGCGCGACCCTAATTTCGTGGCGATTTCGACGAGCGCTGGGAGCGGACTGGGTTAGGTTAGGTTAGGTTAGGTTAGGTTAGGTTTTTTTTTTTTTTTTTTTTTTTTTTTTTTTTTGGTATGAATGGATAGGGGGGAGCATAGAAGTAAGCCCGATGCTATTGGTCTACTTCGGGACTTACCTCAGCGTCCTATGATGGAAGTCCATTATAAGCGAATGGGGTTGGTAATAAGATTTTTATAAGTCAAAGACTTATAGAGAAGTTTTGAAGAAGAGTAATTGAATTGAGAGTATTTAAGCTTTTGAGGGAATTGGGTTGGAAAAGAAATTTTAAAAGTGGGAGGGAAGAAAATGAGCGCAATTTTTATGAATTTGTTTTTGATTAACCATGATTGGTCAGAGTTGGGTAGTGTTTAGCAAAGTGAATGGTTGAGAAGGGTTGAGAGGGTTTTGAGTATAGGATTTAAATAGGATTGAAAGGAATGAGTTGATTGAATTTAAGTTTTTAGATGGTATGGTTTACTTTGCTATGGGTCGTCTGGTTAGGCCCGGTTCGGTTCGGTTGAGTGAGAATGGTTGGATGAGATGAACCGAACCGAGCCAACCAGCCGAACCAGCAGCTCAGTATATTTCTGAAAGGATGAGCTTATAGTCAAATTTGAATAATTTGGAAATATCTGGCTAAGTTGAATTAATTTAGTTAATTGAATTTAGAATTTAAGAGATTAAATTGAATATTTTTTATAATTGAGAAGGGTTGGCTGGTTAGACTCGGCCTGGTTCGGTAAATTGAGACATGGGTTGTTTGGGTGAACCGAGCCGAGTCAACCAGCCGAACCGGCAACAGTACATTTCTGAGAATCATTATATTTAGGATACAAATTTGAATCATTTGAAAGTATGCAGCTGAGTTGAACCAATATAGTAAATTGAATTCAAAATTTATGAGACAAAATTAAATGTTTTTTTTTTTTTCAAATTGAGAAGATTTGGCTGGTTAGGCTCGGCCTGGTTCGGTTAATTGAGACATGGGTTGTTTGGGTGAACCAAGCCGAGTCAACCAGCCAAACCGGTTATGCAGTGAGGATATTATGAGTCTTAGAATAAATTCCGAACCAGATCGAACCGGTTCAGAACCGGTTCAGAACCGGTTCTGAACCGGCTCGGTAAGGTTCGGGTTTGTTTGGATGAGTTACAATGGTTTTTGATAAGGTTCGGGTCGGTTCGGTTAGGGCAGGTACGGTGTGGCATTCTATAAAATGGTTGGGTAGATGAGTGAATATAAATAGAGCGACTACCGGTCACCCACCCCCGTCGCACCGACCCGAACTGGAGTACATGAAATCTTATGAAGAGGCTGGTGAAAGGAATGAATGGATTTGATGGCATTATGAGATGGTTTGATGATGATGATTACTGTTAATTGGTTGACAATAAGAGCTTGGTATAATGTAGAAGTTATATAAAGGTAGAAAATGAATTGTAGTATCTGTATTAATATAGTACATGGTGGATTTTATATCAATTTTAATGTCGGTTCGAGCCGGTTCGGCCAGAGAAGGTTCGGTTAGGTGTTCCTTGTAATGGTTAGATAATTGAGTGGATTCAAATAGAACAACTAACGGTCACCCTCCCTCGTCGCACCAACCCGAGCCGGAGCACATGAAATATTTTAAAGAGACTGATGAGATGAATGAGTGTGATTGATGGCATTATAAACTAATTTGATGATGGTGATTACAAGTTGTTTTGACATATAAAGTTAACAATAATAGATGGGTATTATACATAAGTTATATGAGAGAAAAGTTATGTAGTAGTTGTTACAGTTGGCTTAATATTAATATTGTACAATGTAGTTTATTTATTTTTGTTCATTTTTTTATTTTGTTTCTTATTTTTATTCATTTTTTTTTTTTTTTTTTTTTTTTTTTTTTGTTTCATTCTTTGTTTTGTTTCCATTATTATTTTTTGTTCTTTTTCTTTTTTTATTTTGTACAATATTTACATGGATATAGACTTATTATAAGGGATTGGATACAATTTATATACAATATGAGCAATATTTACATTTTTCATTATTTGGATGAATTATTTACAGTTTGGATGAGCTTCAGATTATAGTACAAAATTTACAGTATATTATTATTGTTGTTTTAAGTTTATGGTCTGATCTTCATTGGCCGGCCCAGCTATGATGGTAACTGATTGAAATAAAAGCTGTTGGTTCAAAGTGCTAGTCTTGAAGCTTCTTGTAAGATTTCCAGAGTGATTAGTCTTCGAGCCCGTTGTCAGTAGAATGTAGAAAGTTGATGGTATGCAGTTTCTTCCGTCATTCCATCCGCGTGGGCAACAGAGGAACGCTCGAAAGAGCTGCTGAGTGAACGCAGTCTGAGCGTATTGAGTAGGCGAGACAACGAGCCCAATAGCAGATGGGTGAATAGTAAGAGTTACGAAAAGACTTGCCTGGTTGATAAGTAATACTGCTGCATTACACACTGCAATCCAAAAGTGCACTCACTGCGTTTGGCATGCTGAAGCCACCGTTTGTTGGCCCCCCCGGCACTCCCATAACAGGGGGGCTTCCAGAGAAGACGCAGCAGCCGATGGTGAAAGACCCACCATCAGAAAACCCCCCAAACCGAACAAAAAAGGGGACCTCCAAGGGGGTGATATTGTGACGCTAGCAAGGTAAGTAACACTGTTGTATCACACACTGCAATCCAGAGGTTTGATTCGCTCGATGGCTTCGCGTTTTGGCGAGCTGTGGCATACGATCATTGGCCCTCCCGCCATCCCAAAAACAGGAGGACTTCTGAAGAGGTCGCAGCAGCCGATGGTGGACCACTCAACCATCAAAGATCCCCCCCGAACCGAAAACAAGGGGACCTCCAAGGCGAGCGATGTGGTGACGCTTCCGATGATCCAAGGAGCTGTGAGCTGATGTTACACTCGAGATATTCGAAGAAAAGTCCGTCCGCACTTAAAATCCACGAAGTGAGAAGATGCTGGAGTAAGGTCAGACAGCACTTGTGTAGTAGATGGAGTTGAGCCCAGCCCGGGTGGGCCGGCCTGGTGGACGCGTCCGCTCTCGAAGGCGGTCGGGCTGAGACTGGTTAGGTTAGGTTAGGTTAGGTTAGGTTAGGTTAGGTTAGGTTAGGTTAGGTTAGGTTAGGTTAGGTTAGGTTAGGTTAGGTTAGGTTAGGTTTTTTTTTTTTTTTTTTTTTTTTTGGTATTAATGGATAGGGGGGAGCATAGAAGTAAGCCCGATGCTATTGGTCTACTTCGGGACTTACCTCAGCGTCCTATGATGGAAGTCCATTATAAGCGAATGGGGTTGGTTATAAGATTTTTATAAGTCAAAGACTTATAGAGAAGTTTTGAAGAAGAGGAATTGGATTGAGAGTATTTAAGCTTTTGAGAGAATTAGGTTGGAAAAGAAATTTTAAAAAGTGGAAGGGAAGAAAATGAGCACAGTTTTTATCAATTTCTATTTGATTGACCATGATTGGTCAGAGTTGAGTAGTGATTAGCAAATTGAATGGTTGAGAAGGGTTGAGAGGGTTTTGAGTATAGGATTTAAGTAGGATTGAAAGGAATGAGTTGATTGAATTTAAGTTTTTAGATGGTATGGTTTACTTTGCTATGGGTCGTCTGGTTAGGCCCGGTTCGGTTCGGTTGAGTGAGAATGGTTGGATGAGATGAACCGAACCGAGCCAACCAGCCGAACCGGCAGCTCAGTGCATTTCTGAAAAGATGAGCTTATGAGTCACATTTAAATAATTTGGAAATATGCGGCAAAGTTGAATTAATTTAGTTAATTGAATTTAGAATTTAACAAATTAAATTGAATGTTTTTCATAATTGAAAAGGGTTGGCTGGTTAGACTCGGCCTGGTTCGGTAAATTGAGACATGGGTTGTTTGGGTGAACCGAGCCGAGTCAACCAGCCGAACCTTCAGCAGTACATTTCTGAGAATATGAGTTTAGGATACAAATTTGAATCATTTGAAAGTATTCAGCTAAGTTGACCCAATGTAGTAAATTGATTTCAAAATTTAAGAGACAAAATTAAATGTTTTTCCAAATTGAGAAGATTTGGCTGGTTAGGCTCGGCCTGGTTCGGTAAATTGAGACATGGGTTGTTTGAGTGAACCGAGCCGAGTCAACCAGCCAAACCGGTTTCTAGATCATTATTGCAGTGAGGATATTATGAGTCTTAGAATAAATTCCGAACCAAATCGAACCGGTTCAGAACCGGTTCAGAACCGGTTCCCAACCGGTTCGGTAAGGTTCGAGTTTGTTTGGATGAGTTACAATGGTTTTTATTAAGGTTCGGGTCGGTTCGGTTAGGGCAGGTTCGGTGTGGCATTCTATAAAATGGTTGGGTAGATGAGTGAATATAAATAGAGCGACTAACGGTCACCCACCCCCGTCGCACCGACCCGAACTGGAGTACATGAAATCTTATGAAGAGGCTGGTGAAAGGAATGAATGGATTTGATGGCATTATGAGATGGTTTGATGATGATGATTACTGTTAATTGGTTGACAATAAGAGCTTGGTATAATGTAGAAGTTATATAAAGTTAGAAAATAAATTGTAGTATCTGTTTTAATATAGTACATGGTGGATTTTATATCAATTTTAATGTCGGTTCGAAGCGGTTCGGCCAGAGAAGGTTCGGTTAGGTGTTCCTTGTAATGGTTAGATAATTGAGTGGATTCAAATAGAACAACTAACGGTCACCCTCCCTCGTCGCACCAACCCGAGCCGGAGCACATGAAATAATTTAAAGAGACTGATGAGAAGAATGAGTGTGATTGATGGCATTATGAACTAATTTGATGATGGTGATTACAAGTTGTTTTGACATATAAAATTTACAATAAGAGATTGGTATTATACATAAGTTATATGAGAGAAAAGTTATGTGATAGTTGTTACAGTTGGCTTAATATTAATATTGTACAATGTAGTTTATTTATTTTTGTTCATTTTTTTATTTTGTTTCTTATTTTTATTCATTTTTTTTTTTTTTATTTAATTTTTTTTTTGTTTTTTTGTTTCATTCTTTGTTTTGTTTCCATTATTATTTTTTGTTCTTTTTCTTTTTTATTTTGTACAATATTTACATGGATATAGACTTATTATAAGAGATTGGATACAATTTTTATACAATATGAGCAATATTTACATTTTTCATTATTTGGATGAATTATTTACAGTTTGGATACGCTTCAGATTATAATACAAAATTTACAGTAGATTATTGTTGTTGTTTTAAGTTTATGGTCTGATCTTCATTGGCCGGCCCAGCTATGATGGTAACTGATTGAAATAAAAGCTGTTGGTTCAAAGTGCTAGTCTTGAAGCTTCTTGTGAGATTTCCAGAGTGATTAGTCTTCGAGCTCGTTGTCAGTAGAATGTAGAAAGTTGATGAGATGCAGCTTCTTCCGTCATTCCATCCGGGTGGCCATCAGAGGAACGCTCGAAAGAGCTGCTGAGTGAACGCAGTCTGAGCGTATAGAGTAGGCGAGACAACGAGCCCAATAGCAGATGGGTGAATAGTAAGAGTTACGAAAAGACTTGCCTGGTTGATAAGTAATACTGCTGCATTACACACTGCAATCCAAAAGTGCACTCACTGCGTTTGGCATGCTGAAGCCACCGTTTGTTGGCCCCCCCGGCACTCCCATAACAAGGGGGCTTCCAAAGAAGACGCAGCAGCCGATGGTGAAAGACCCACCATCAGAGGTCCCCCCCAAACCGAACAAAAAAGAGGACCCCCAAGGGGGTGATATTGAGACGCTAGCACGGTAAGTAACACTGTTGTATCACACACTGCAATCCAGAGGTTTGATTCGCTCGATAGCTTCGCGTTTTGGCAAGCTGTGGCATACGATCATTGGCCCTCCCGCCATCCCAAAAACAGGAGGACTTCTGAAGAGGTCGCAGCAGCCGATGGTGGACCACTCAACCATCAAAGATCCCCCCCGAACCGAAAACAAGGGGACCTCCAAGGCGAGCGATGTGGTGACGCTTACGATGATCCAAGGAGCTATGAGCTGATGTTGCACTCGAGATATTCGAAGTAAAGTCCGTCCGCACTTAAAATCCACTAAGTGAGAAGATGCTGGAGTAAGATAAGACAGCACTTGTGTAGTAGATGGGGTTGAGCCCAGCCCGGGTGGGCCGGCTTGGTGGACGCGTCCGTTCTCGAAGGCGGTCGGGCTGAGACTGGTTAGGTTAGGTTAGGTTAGGTTAGGTTAGGTTAGGTTAGGTTAGGTTAGGTTAGGTTAGGTTAGGTTAGGTTAGGTTAGGTTAGGTTAGGTTAGGTTAGGTTAGGTTAGGTTAGGTTAGGTTAGGTTAGGTTAGGTTAGGTTAGGTTAGGTTAGGTTAGGTTAGGTTAGGTTAGGTTAGGTTAGGTTAGGTTAGGTTAGGTTAGGTTAGGTTAGGTTAGGTTAGGTTAGGTTTTTTTTTTTGTTTGAAAGGTTTGGGAAGCTTAAGGGGAGAATCAGATGCTATCGGTCTACTTCGTCATCTCCCCAGCGGCTAAGGGTTAGGGTTTTATGGAAGTTAGGAGGTGAGATATGTGGGTTATGTGACCGTTTCTGGTCAGAAGGGGAAGTGATGTTAAAGAGTTTTTAGGTTGAATTGGGTTAAGTAATGGGATTTGTTGGATATTATAAATTTGAAGGAATTGAGTGACTGGAGTGAATAATGTGAATGGGTAGAGATTTGAGGTATGAAGGAATGGCGTGACTAATGTGAATGATGTGAATGTTGAAGATTTGTTATTTGTTGGAGTTGAGTGATTATGTGAGAGTGAATTGTTGGAGTCACAAAAGTCACAACTTTAAGACTGGTAAGTAATGGGATTTGTTAAATTTTATAAATTTGATGGAGTTGAGTGACCGGAGTGAATAATGTGAATGAGTAGAGATTTGAGGTTTGATGGAATGGCGTGACTAATGTGAATGATGTGAATGTTGAAGATTTATGATTTGTTGGAGTTGTGTGACTATGTGAGAGTGGGAATAGTTGGAGTCACAATAGTCACAACTTTGAGACTGGATGTAAAATGGTGGATAGTCAAAAGGATTTCCTATTATAAGGAGAAAAGCCCAAGTGGAAGTAAGGGAGAGAAAGGACTGAATCTAATCTAAAATTGTGATGCAAAGGCACGAAAGTCACAGAACTCACAATATTGAAGCTAAATGTAAAATTATGTAACTCACACAACCTGTGCGAATGGTATGAATTGATGGAGTTGTGTGACTTGAGTGAACACTGTGACTTGTTCGAGTTTTGTATTTTGATGAGCTGCGTGACCTGTGTGGATAAGAATCATTGGAGTCACAAGACTCATAACTTTAAGACCAGATGTAGTTGGTGCAGAATCCACATTACACACACACGAAGGCACAAAACTCACAAAACACACAACTATTAAGACGGTACAGTTCTTAGTACTATTAATTTAAATCTGAGTTAGGAGTTATATTCGATAATGACAAGTAGATGAGATAAAATATTATATACAATCTTGAGTGAATACAGTAAAAGGTTTGAGATTTGTGATTTGATGGTGTTGACTGACTTGCGTGAGCAATGTGTTGAAGTCACAAAACTTACAACTTTGAGATTAGATGTTAAATGATACAGAGTCCACATTGCACACATACAAAGGCACAGAGCTCACCCACAAAACACACAACTATTAAACAGTACAGTTCTACATTTTTGAAAACTAGCAATTTAAATTTGAGGTTTAACAAGTTATATAAAATGATGGCAAGTAGATGACTTAGAATATTACATACAATTGTAGGTTAGGTTAGGTTAGGTTAGGTTAGGTTAGGTTAGGTTAGGTTAGGTTAGGTTAGGTTAGGTTAGGTTAGGTTAGGTTAGGTTAGGTTAGGTTAGGTTAGGTTAGGTTAGGTTAGGTTAGGTTAGGTTAGGTTAGGTTAGGTTAGGTTAGGTTAGGTTAGGTTAGGTTAGGTTAGGTTAGGTTAGGTTAGGTTAGGTTAGGTTAGGTTAGGTTAGGTTAGGTTAGGTTAGGTTAGGTTAGGTTAGGTTAGGTTAGGTTAGGTTAGGTTAGGTTAGGTTAGGTTAGGTTAGGTTAGGTTTTTTTTTTTTTTTTTTTTTTTTTTTTTTTTTTTTTTTTTTTTCGCCAGGCACACCCCTAACTTAATCAGGGTCTTTTTTATTCTTACACACTTACAAATATTTTGGGTTCTTTTTAAAAGTGTTACCCAACACTTAGGGGTAGGAACTGGAACTCATCGCCTCCCAGTTGTGGGATGCGATGAGGTTCAGTTCCCATGTTGTTTATTTATTTTTATTTCTAATTCTACAGTTTCTACGGTTTTTGGTACAGTTGGTACTTCTTCCTAGTCTAGTTCCTTTGTTACATGTACAGTTACAATTTACTCAATTTATACCGACAATTTTTAGTGACCAAATTAAACTAAGGTTAACGCTAGTATGCGTACCGAGTCAGTGACGAGTTACCGACTCTGTAGCAGGTTACCGAGTTGGTAACACGTCACCGACCCGACAACGGGTTACTTTATAAGCTAGTGATTAATAAACTAAGACAAACTAATTTAACAAATCTCAACATTTTCCTTATGACTATACAACAGCTTGCCGAGTGGGTAACACATGACCGACACCGGAGCAAGTCACCTTTCGGTAACCCTTCGGTAACGTCACCGAGCTAGCAACCGGTCACCATATCGGCAACCAGCTGCCAGTTCGGCAACAGGTTACCCACTTGACAACACATTACCAACCCGGCAACCGGCCACCGAGTCGGCAACCGGCTACCGAGTCGGCATCAGGTTACCCATCCGGTAACACGTCACCAACTCAGCCACCGGCTACCAACAGCGGGCTACCGGGTCAGCAACCGGTCACCGGGCAGGCAGCATGTCACCTACACAGAACCAGTACACATTCATAGAACACGTTTATAAACACATTTCATAAAACTAATTAAAATAACAAGCTAGGACTATTTCTTATTTCTAAAGGGCTTAAACTATATGTATATCCAATAACATCTGTGTTTGGCGATGTAGTGAACCAGAACAAGCGACAACAACTAAAATAATCAACTAGATAATTATAATTTTCACGAGGCATGAGCTAAAAATAACATAATTTCAAACTTTGGGATCTTATAGCTAATATATAGGTGGCCGAGCCGGTGAAACGTTACCATCCCGGCGTCAGGTTACCGAGTTGGTAACGCTCCACCAGGTCGGCAACACATCATAGTAATATATCGGCAACCGGTCACCGGGTTACCAGTCTCCGGCTGCCAATCACCACCATGTTTCTATTTCCAGGAGACTGGAACAAGATTAATAGTAATTGGTTTTTTGTGTTTTTAATATTTTAGGCATTCAATTATTGAGCTTTATATGCTAATTTATTATTATTTATATAAATGAGTTTTGACTTAAACTACAGTTACATGTTTTGATGAACCTCCTATATCTCACTATAGCGGTCATCTTAACATTTTATCAATTATGTACATGGGATTTTGATGTACATGTTCAACATGTATATCTAGTAATCGTTCTATTTTATATTATCTATATTATTCTATACTTAACCTTATTATACATCCTATATACACATTATTAAAACTTCCAGCTGTGAGTTTTGATATATTAGACAATATATTCTACTCACAGCTCTTTGTAATTTCCGTTTATGTTCAGCTTCTTAAATTGCCTAGTTAACACAAACTTTATACACTAATTAAGCCTATTACTTATTTACTATCACTTATTTTACACTAACAATACGCCACGCTGGACCTTGCGATAGAGTCCCAGCGCTGGCGTATGGGGCACTCAGTATTG